>QUSF01000004.1:22587476-22785161 GCA_003676055.1 Chloebia gouldiae | reverse complement strand
TCCTTCCTTCCTTCCTTCCTTCCTTCCTTCCTTCCTTCCTTCCTTCCATCCTTCCTTCCTTCCTTCCTTCCTTCCTTCTTCTTCCTTCCCTAAGTAAAACAGGACAAGAAAGCTAGGAAGAAAATTAAATAAAAAATTACAAGGGAGTAAACAAAAATTATGAAACAAAAATAAAGGTTCTAGAATTTATTTTTATGTCAATGCAGATATTCTGACAGCTCTCTTCTCAGTTCAGAAAAAAGAATATATCATTATCAATCTTTGTGCTTGCTACTTTTTGATGATGATCTAATAAATCTCCAGCAAGAGTAAAACAGGATAAATCTCAAAAGGGTTAATCTTTTTTTCTGATTTGCATGTCTCTCTGGTAGGTGCATCAGATACATGTAGCTCATGGTAAATGTATTATCTGTCATTTGGTAAGTATAGTGGTAGGTCACTTGACTGGGGAGACAGTGAAGCACCTCTATTCTGTACACATGTATTGCAAAGTTTATCAGAATTCTGTCTGACAAAATATTTACATTCTTGTGAACTGATTTGCTTTCTCGGTGTAAATGATATGATGCAGATTGTAAACTCCTTGGGATGTTCTTTCAAACTCTTCTATGTATTGCACTGTGCTATGTTTTTATGTTGGTATTTGGAGGGAATGAAGTTGCAGCTGGGTAACTCCACCACATACTCTGATGAGAGAGTGCTTGCTGCATTCTTTTCTGAAATGAATTACAATGGTTCAGGTTAGCTGTCTCTTCAGTACACTAAACTGCAGTAAAAAATACTCTTTTTGAGTATGTCTACGTTTATTAGACTCCTACAGTTATGTCATCCTGAAAATGATGCTCAAAACGTTGCATTCTGAATCAGTGAGAAAATGAATAGCTGATACAAAGAAGCACTCACTATATTATCACTCTCTGGGGCAGCATTTCCTGAAATGCTGCAATGCAGTTTTATGATATGAAGAAGGTAATATATGCAAGTACTGAAGGTATATGTATCAAGTTCTAGCTCAATTGTAAAATAAATTCACTCTAGTGGGTTAGGAAAGGAAATGTTTTGATTGCAAAATGCTACAATGTGTGTGCATTTTAATTTATATCATTAATGATTGGACTTTAGGCCTAATTCTCAGACAGATTTTGAACAGATTAAAATAGTTCTTACGAGTGGTATGCCAGGGAAGAAATAAGTTAAGTACAACCTTTTTAATCCCACAAAGGATCTTGAAATTTGTGAAAGTCACTTAACATGAGGGCAAATTTTATAGTTAACATGAGAGAAATATAAAATTATCCATGGTCATTTGAACATTAATTATCCTTCAAAAACAGATTGATAAAACTCCTAACACTACTGTGTATATTTCAGAAATAAGGGACCAAAACAGATAAAACCCATAGGTAAGACAGTGACAAACAGATTTGGAAAATTACTGTTAGGAATACACAAATTCATTTACTTTTACACTATGAGAAATTACCATATGATATTCTTGAAATTATCTGCTACATTGTCAGACCTAGAAAAAAGCAATTTAACCAAAAGTTGGATAGGTTTTTCTAACTATATTACCTGGTCTACTAATAATTCAGCCTAACTTTGCAGATGCCACATCCCTTCTAAACACATTTGTAGATCAGAGCACCTCTTTCATTACCAGCTTGCTTAGAGCGTTTAAATAATGAAAAATAAATATAACTCATTTTGGCAACTAGAAAAATATAAATTTCAAAAATACCCCCTTAGCATCAAAGAAACGGGACCTCCAGTAGTGACATCTGATGGGAGAAGACCAAAATACTATGCTGGTGTCATTTAGAGTCTGTTTATGAACAGCTGAATAGTGCATTTAGATAGGCAGGAATCAGAAAGGTCAGAAAACTTCCCTGTATGGAATTCCTTTGCAATGCTATTCCTGTAAATATTTGGGAATTGTAAAGAAAGGTGAGAAATTGTAAAGAAAGGGAGAGGTACTTCATGAGAGAGAGAAACAGCAAAAAACAAGGCTTTAAGTCTGTGCAGTAAAACAAAGCATTTAAAATCAAATATGAACACTGAGAATAAAAATGTCTCATTTTTGATGATTAGTTTCCTTTGTTTAAACATAATTTAAAACTGACTTCACTGAGATGAGTATATTTATTGGTTATTCACCGATATGGGGAGCATCCTAATCTCTCTCAAATGTAGCACTACAAGATTGTTTGAACATTCTTTATGTTTTGGTTAAGTACTTAAGTATTCTAAAATGTATCCTGATGATAGACATTGAGACACTGATAATGGTCTGGGAGCCCAGCAGTTTACAACCTTGGAAGAATATACATTTCAATTAATAAAATCATAAAGTATCCTCAGTTGGAAGTGTCACACAAGGATCATTAAAGTCCAGTTCCTGGCCCTGCAAGCCAAAGCCAAGAATCACACCATCTGGCAGGCTTGGTGCTGTAACCACTTTCCTGAGGTGCCTGTCTCAGCACCCAGCCACCCTCTGGAGTAAGAACTTCTTTCTAATATCCAACCTAAACCTCCCCTGACTGTGTTTCATGACATTTTTTTAAGTCCTGTCACTGTCACCCCAGAGAAGAAATGGGTGCCTGCCCCTCCTCTTCCCCTCATGAGGAAGCTGTAACTGCAGTGAGGTGTCCCCTCAGTCTCCTCCAGGCTGCACTGACCAGGTGACCTCAGCTGCTCCTCGATTTTCAGCTGTTCTCTGAAAAATTCAGTACAACTATATTTAATAATCTAATAATCGTTGTACCTGATACATACTGTAGTTTGGTTCAAATGTGTTTCATAGAGTACCAAATGAAAGTTACTTTAAAGTACACAGTGAATAACAATGACAGAATCAACAAAGAAATAACAAATGGAGACTGATATTGTTAGAAATTTCCTTGTATTATTTTTCATATTCAAACTGCTGAAAAACAACTTGCTAGATAGTTGTTGAATTAAAGATGCTACAGTCTTATGCTGACCTGAGCAAAAGTACTGACCTAGCTAGGTCAATTCACTTTGGGGGGGCCATTGCAAACATTTCTTTAACAGGAAAACAAAGGCTTGTTAGCAAAGGGAACATATGTGTTCCAGAAGAGATTCCACACATTCTTTTCAAAATTTGTATTCATAAGTAACCTGTAGGAAAACAGATGGAAGATGGCAGAAATGGACTCCAGAACAACATAGAAACAACCAAAGGAAAAAAAAATATTTTGTCTATTGTTCCATGGTGAATGTTGCAGACAGCTCCTGGGTGAAAAATTAATTATCAGTCATCTAGAAATAAAGTACCTGCTTCTCCAAAACACACTGCAATTTTTTTTACTGTACAGTGGGAACATCTGTGCTTGAAGATGGGCTATTTTAATATGTCTTCAAACTTCAAAAAATTTTTCCAATATAAGCCATAATTCTCAATATACTGCATTTAGATTTTTTTAAAAAAAGCATAAAGGTGAAGAAAAGTAACCTTATGTAAACTCAAAATAAATGTTAAAAAATTATGAATGTGGGAAAAAGCCAGTTATTTTGTATTTTTTAAATATAAAATTAATTAGAATTTAAATAATTTATTTTAAATTGGCACATTAAAATATCCCTTTACTCATGCTTTCATTATGAGAAATTTAATTTTGGTGATATTTCGTGGTACAGGAATGTAGTAAGTCACTACAGATGTGCTTTCACGTTTCCCTGAGATGAAGCTTGGCAATCAATTCAAGTTGATAAATGTACCTTTTACACAAGATAATATTCTCCTTAAAAACTGCCTCCATATCAAAAACTCAAATGAGTGTGTTGTCTTCTAGATTTATAATAGTCAAGTCAAAGGTAGGTCATTGATTCCAAATTATTTAATGTTTATGAGAGGCCCAATCAGGTTAACACTCAAAACAAGTATGGTGTGATCAAAGTGAAGGACCCTCTAGGACTCTGAAGGTTCATAGCTATTTGAACTTTGGCACACAGTATGGAATAATTATTTTTTATTATTTATGACACATAGGTCAGTGAAAACAGAGACAAAAATCAATACTTCTTGAGCTTGGGCATGAGCTGAAAATTTTGAGAAACCTGTATCTGGATACTGTTTGAATATAGACATTTCAGTTCCAATTATTTAGAAGTCTTAGAGTCTTAAACTGAATAAAGATGCATTTAGTTTCTAAAGAATAAAAGAATGATAGTGTTCATGAACTTAGGTTCTCACACATAAACTCAAAGTATCTTGAATGTTGTTTATTTAGACATACATTTTTGTCATGTTGGTCATGAGAACAAACAAAAATCCTTCTGTTAATCTGTGCCAGTGGACGTTTAGGCTAGAAAAAAAATTCTTTACAGAAAGAGTGGTTAGGCATTGGAATGGGCTGTCCAGGGAAGTGATGAAGTCACTATCCCTGAAGGGGTTTTAAAAAAAGTCTGGATGTGGCACTCAGTGCTGTGGTTTAGTTGATAAGATGGTGGTAGGTCATAGGTTGGACTTTATGATCTCCAAGTTTTTTCCAACCTGGTTGATTCTGTGATTGTGTGAAATAAGAACACAGCAAATACACAGATGAACCATCACTTGACATTATAAATTTGTATAGGTAATTTTCATATCTACATATTGTTCATTAAAACTATTTCCATCAGGAGGCATTTCAAAATCTAATGGAAAAGGAACCTGATTTAATGCCATGCTTTCAGCACTATTTCCCCTAAAGTTGCAGTCTGATTCAGCTGACTGCCTGAATGAACATATTCCTTATTCCCTCTGAGCAAGTGACCTGTGTCTAATAGCAATGTTATTAGGCAAAGAGCCTACTTGATGTAGAGTGCCATGTGTTCTACTTTTCTAGCCTAAATCTTTGCATTTTCTTCTCCTCTGCAGTACTCCCTTTGTCAAGCAGAACAAATCTAGAGTAGTATGATATTGAGTGACTTTTTTCACATGCTTGGCTGGGAAGGTGAACATCTTTCAGTCTGTCATACAGCAAAAAATATCCTGGAATCAAAGCAGTTTACACTATTAGAAGAGCATGCCAAAATATCTGAGGTTATAAAACTCCAAGGCAATAGGTGAATGTGGGCAGCTGAAATACACCTACAACTCAGTATTTGAGAATAAAGCACTGTAGATGTTTTAAAATAAACTCCATTTTGAAATCAATGGCTCCTGACATTTCACCATTCTAATGGTGATTTTTAAATGTCCTTTGTTCTAGAGTGATATTTCTATTTCTGGAATTTGATGCATTTACACAGGTTTAAATGATAGCTGTCCACTGCTTTTAGGGAACCTAGGCATAGAAAACAGGCCCCTTGCAGCTCATCACACAGCTTACTACTGTATCATCACAATTTGATAAGCAATGAAAGATACCTAAACCTATTCTGCCAGTAAGTGTTATCATCTGTTTTTCTGAACAGACTGAAAGGTTTTACACGAGGTTTTCATGATGTTGCTAAACTTGTAATTGGGCAAATTTCTGTTGATTTTGTCCAATACATTATTGAGTGTTCTAAACAAAAATAGAAAATTGCAATTTTATTATAAAGTGATTAACAACAAATAACTTACTTTAGGTTCTTCAAGCAAAACATACATAGGTGTTTAATATTTCTTTTTTATAACTAGCTAGCATTGTAATACAAATTAAACAAGTAATAGTGATATTTTTTCTCATGGGAAATCAAAATGACATATATCAGCCAAATCAAGAAAAACCTTCTATTTTTTGGGCCTGAGTATTGTTCAGTATTTAATGAAAATTTTGCCTAACTTCATTCCTGTTGACATATCATGTCAACATCATACTGGCTTTCCTTCTTATCATTTTTATGTACAGTTATCCTTATTTCATGCACAATCACAGTTCATGCAAGTATGAAACAGGCATGTTTTCCTTCATATTCATATTTGTATATGAATAAAAACTTGTTAGTGACATAATTTTTCTACCTTTTTAACATACTATCCTGTAGAATATGTTTTCTCTATAACATTTTTTAAAATCAATACACATACTTTAAGCTACACTAATAGACCATGAAGAGGGGCTGAAGTTTTTGCTAATTTCATTGTACTACAGTATTCACAATGACCTATACAATTAGCATCAAACTAGGAATCCAAATTAGTTGTGTTGTTATTTTTATTTTTAGGCAAATAGGGAAAAAACTGTGCATGTAGTTAATCAAATAATACTTAAATATCTTCTCTGCAATTAATATTTGAAGTGAATTATTTCTCCTTTCTCAAAGAAAAAAAACACAATTAGATTCTAAAGTTGTGAAATGTTTTGTTTCATCAAGCTAATATTCCAGGCACCAAAAGAGGAATCTGTCAGGCAACACCAAGAGTCAAGCTGGAACTTGGAAGGTCTCAATCTTATAAACAAACCTCATTTCTGTTATTTTATTTACAAAGCATCAGATGTGTTTTTCTTTCAGCCATACATAAGCCAGATGTGCCAGCAAAGTAATCTATTTTGTTGAGCTTAAAAGAGAGGAATCCTAGTGTTCAAGATCAAAATATAGAGAGCTATCATAGAAAATTTTTTGCTGAAGGAAACAAACTTTGATTGCATAGGAGTACTTCTGGAATCAACCTCAAGATGCACATTCTGGTGAAAGTGTCTGTAAGAACTTGAATGCCCTTGCAAAAGTCATAGTATCCGTTTCAAACAAGATTAATCTGAAGGAAAATAATGATGATATAGGAAGTATATTAATGCTCTAAACAAAGAATTTCCTTTACATAACAAGATATCCAGATCTTAAGATGATTCAGTAACAAATGCCAAAAAATAAAATTAAATGCCTTCCAAAGAAGACTTGCTTCAAGATCTTCTTATCATTAATGAATCTAGAGGATTTTGAAATCAACATTATCAAAATGATCTATGGAGTTTTATGAATTGTTGTTATTTACAATGTATCTTGGTAGATATTGCTGTATCTATATATTTTTATTGCAATACACAAGTTTCTGTTGTCTATGTAAATTATCATCATGGTCTAAATGTCTTATCAGACCTTGCAAATTCTTTTCTTTGGAAGAAAAAGAAATCAGAAAGAATTTTTACATTTAGAAAGAATTCATCATTTCTCAGAGGTCTTTGTGTCCCACTACAACTTACTGAAACATAAATTTCTCTGATTTCTCCCCCCTTATCTTTTAGCCAGGTAAAACAATGAGAATTTTGCCTGAGAATATTTCAGGAATTGGCTCAATAACTGAAAGCTAAACCATGAGAGGATAGTTCACCCTTGTTATTTTGTGTCCCCATCCTCCCTAGTTTAAAGAAATGCAGTAAGGATTATGTAAATATTTAAATTTTAGAAGCATTTCAATGTGTGCTGCATGTTTCTATGGTTTTTAAAAAGAGGATATTTCATATTTGCTGTTGCCTGAGAATTTTGTCAAGAGCACATTTATAAGAAACACAGCAGTCATTAATCTAGATCTATGTAACTGCAGAAAATAATTTATTTGTGTATTTGCATGTCACTGCTATCACCTTGCAAATATCTGAATCATTGATGCAGGCCTTCAAACTGACAAATTATAAAAATGAGGCAGAAAGTGCAAATCAAATTTAGAATAGGCATAAAATACATGTAGAAATGTTTCTCTTTGAAGCCTTACTAGAATCAAAGGAGTCTACATTCATGAAATTTGTATCAAGCAAGTTTTACAAACAACTGATCTTCTGTGGCATTCACAAAACTTTGGAATTAACATCCAAAATACATTCTGTGAGACACTAAAAGCAGTGAAGTCTTTAAAGAGTTTTGAGTGTAGAATTTTCTCCCCTGTAAAGAGGCTCAGTCAGTTTCTAGGCAACGTAGCTCTTCTAAATCCCTTTCATGCTCTTTCTAGTATCCCATCCAGTGACCCTGCTAGAAGAGCCTGGCTAGAGCAGCCACAGGCAGCACAATCATTTCTGCCTGCCAGGCTTCTTTGTTATTCAATGTTTTTGCGGGATGTCTGCTGTACAACCTAACAAGCCCCCATAGGAGACAATATCCTAGCTGATTCCCCTGGCAGCCAATCACTCTGCTACCACTGCAGACAGAGACTTTCTGGCAGCTGGCTGCCTCTCTTCTTCCACACCCCTGCTTGCATTTGCGTGCACACACTCCAACCCTGACAGAGACCAGACACCCTGATCTGCTCTTTGAACCTCTTCCCTCAGTGCCTAATGCTGGTTTACTGTCATTGCTAAGGGATTCAGCTGACAGCTGTAAGTAGGGTGCCGAATCTACAAAGAAAAAGAAAGAAATTTTACTTTAATTAATTTCTCATTGCAATTCACCAGGCCTGTTGACACCTGTGAAATTGCTTTGGTCACTGTAATGGCTCTTCAGAAATGGTGTTATTTTATAAACACAATCTGTTGCATTGCTGAAAGTTTGATTTATAGCATGCATCAATCCTACTTAATGGCCTTATTGGTATATTGTACACCATTGGCAAGCAATTATATGTTTATGAAAACACTTGTTGCTTATAATTATAATCCTGCTAATTTCCTCATTCCCAAAAGCAACATTAGTGTTTGCTAATGAACTGAAGATTAATTCACTCTGAATTAGTCTCTACCCCCAGTCTGCCCCCTGTGCATACTAGATGGCACTAATTTTGCTTTGGGGATCTTAAAAGGATTTGTTGAGAGTAGATACAAATGTCCTGCTCCATTACTCAATACTTTGGTTTACTTTAACCTGAATTCATTTATTCTACAATGTTCTGAATTTCAGCAGAGAGATAGTGCATTATTAAAGAAATATAGATTATACAGATTATACAGATCAATACAAATAAATTGTACATATAAATAGTAAGAGTAGCTCAAGGCACTGTCATTTTCTCTGGGGCATCTAATGGTATGAAGCTGGTAAACTGAAACAAGCTTGAGGGTCTGAGTTCAGTCCACAATAGTTTAATAGCCACAGCATTTAAGTATCAAACACAACACATTTTCTCACATAAAACGAATGTTGTGCTGATTTCATTCACCTCTGCAATCTTTTTAAAAAATTTGAATTATATTAATAACAGTGATCCTCCTTTTGCTTTGCACTTACCCCCCCTGCTTTTCCTTTTCCTCTAAGTCTGTGTAATATCTGATCTAACTATGAGTGACTAGGATTCACTACCTAAATTATGAAAACAACTCTCAGAATTCATGATTTTAAACAACAAATTATTGCTTCCAAACTTTGTATCAGCTGCCAAACTCACACTATAATCCTTGATTCACACTGCATGAAACCTTTCATTCTCTGCCAGCAGCTGCTTGCTAAGCTATTCCTGCCCTCCCTTTCTTTCCTTGGCAGATGATGTGTTAAAAAAAGTACTAAGTGGAATATGTGCTAGCTGCAGGTGTACCAAATGGGGCAAGCAGAGACTCAGAGGACTGAGACAGGATGAAGTTCTGCATCCTCTGTGGTGTTACTTTTAAATAAGATAACAAAAGTCATGTACGTACTGCTCTGGTGCAAGCCCTAGGCACGTGGATACCCTCTGCTCCCATTTGATACTGGCTGGTTTTATGTCAGACAGAGGTTTTGCTGTTTAGTGCCATTGATTTAAGAAAGGTGGATTAAATGTGTTTTTAAAATACCAAATACATAAATTGTGAGCTTATTGTAACCCTGAGAGAATTCACATATATTCTACTAAATGAAAATAATTAAACAAAAACATTTGTATTAGTGATTCCTAATTCTGGTTCTGCCATGCTAAACTTAAAATTCAAGATATAGCATGACTGGGAATTTTTCTTGAGTAATTACCAGACTAGGACTTCAAGACTTTGGCCTATAAGGGCCAGATTTTCAAAACAATTCAGTTTTCACTTAAGAGCTAAGTAAAGAGGCCATATTTTCAAGTGCTCACTATGCAGTGGAATGACAAGTACCGAGTTCTACCAAAAATGCAGCTGCTATACAGAGACTCCAAAAAGTGTACTGAGAATAAGGGGGCGGAAGATTGTTTATTAGTGTCTTTGTTATAAATCAGGCACCAGGTGTTAATTTTCATGATTTAGTTATTTGTACAGCATGAAATTGAATGATTTGATGATATTGACATTAGCCAAGGAAAAAAAAGAAAGAAAATTCAGTGCTTACTATGGATATATTTTAAAGCTCAAGCACATGATACCCATAACCTTTCTCTTAGATTGCTTTTAACCTTAAATTTTTTAAAATTTTGAATTTGAAGTTTGATTGTAATATAATAAAATTGTATTATTATCTGATATAATTTGGTTGCATTTTTCTGCTTTACCTCTAAAATTATCCAGACAGTACTTTTTAATATATTTTAATGGGAAACAATATATTATGTGCTAGTCTGAAATTTAATTCAACCTGATAGATTTAGGTTCGTTGGATCTACACTTTTTTACATGAAATGTCTTCTTATGTATAAACAAAGGTTTATCACAGGCACAAGGTATATTGACACATTTAAACAAAAATAGCTGTACCATGCTATTCATTGACAGTGGCTTATTTTGTGAAAAGAAAAAATATAAACAACATTAAACATTCAAAATATTCTGGGAAGTTATCATTCTTGTGTAACTTTTAATCTTTTTGAAATTCACATTAAATATTTTTTAAAAAATCAATTAAATTGAATCTTAAATAAATCAAGATACAATCAAATGGAGAATAATCTGTAATTTAATCTACAGATAAATTCAGAAAAAAAAATCTGAATTAAGTTCTTTATCTACTTTGAAAATATACCAAAACCTAAAAATATATGTCTCTGGTATCAGTCCTTTGGCATAGTTCCATAACTGAACTTCTGAGGGGTAAGATGTATATTTTTACGTTCTAAAAACTTGTCATAGAAAATATAATTTTCAAAGTTCCCATTACAGTGTGTACTAGGGAATATCAAAGTGATGGAAAAAGGGGGCCTAAACTAATCACACAAATTCATGTAAATATCCAGAATACACAGTCACTGTGATAGTGGTTATTTGTGTTGCGTTGTTGCTGTTGTATTTTGGATTCTTTTAGTTTTCTTCTTTTTTTTTTTTTTCCTGAAATAGGGGAAAAATGAAAATAAACAAAACTCTGGATCTTTTAGACCTATCTGTCTCTGTAACCACTAATAGAAATGCTATTTCATCTGGGAAAAATGTGTGAGGCATCTTGTATGTAAGCTAAGCTATGTTTGCAGCATATGCTTCTGACAGGGCTGCTTTTTCCTCAGTGAGTTTCATTTAAGTAGTTTTGCCTGCAGTGAGTATAACCACCCTCACGGTACAGGAGGTGAAAATTTTACTATGTGTCAGAAATTTGAAAGAGGTGAGTCATCACCCTTTGCAGGTTTTTATAGCATAGTTGCTCAGTGGCAAGTGTATGGAAAGAGCGCAAAAAACAGTGCTGAAGTGTTACGGATATTCTGGATTTGCACAGAATATCCTTCTGTGAGTATCCAGAGTTCCTTCTGAGTAAGTTAGTAAATTTATAGAATTCTCTCAATCTTCAGAGGATGCTGTAAGCCTACTTATATAAAATTCTGAAATTTTGATAGATATTTATTTCTTTCCCAAGATTAATGGTGTTAGGCTACAAAGTAGATGTCATATCCATAGTTGTTTTCAGATGACTGAATAATACCAAGTCTCTAACTAGTAGTTACATGGGTAACAATTTGCACTGGAAATACAAATATTAATTCAACTTTCACCTTTACAGATGTGAACAAAGACTGCTTTTATCTATGGGCAAATATTCAACAGTTTTCCATTTTATCTGTTTTAACCTGCGGACTTGGACTAGTTTTGGACTGAGAATTGCTCTATGTACCTGGAAAGAAAAAGCATTTTCTGGCTTCCCAAGAAATAAATTGGTGTATTCATTGTTATAAATTTTATTGTTATTCCTTAGTTTATAGCTTAGGGATGTTTTAGTTCCAAATGTCCTCTTTGGAAATCTCCTTAAACATATTGTATTTAATAAAACAAGAGGCAAATGAACAAAGAAACAATGGCCATTTTTGCAGCAACTCTCTATCTCACTTTTCAAGGAGTAGTCAAATATAAAAAAACCTTTTCACCGGTGCATAAAATACAGCAACACTTATTTTAGTAGGTTCTTCAAATTCAATGTAGATTTACCAAAAATAGTTTACAAACATTGTAGTGGTAACATGGTGTTGCTCAAAAGAGGCAGAGATTATTTTATTTTATTTAGGGACAGCACAAAGAAGTTATAACCACGTTACAACATCATAGGTGTGTTTAAAAGGGCATTCCAGTATTTCTGGCTGCAGATTTCTCCTGGGAAGAACCAAGTCTGAAGTCTTTACTACAACAATTCGACATGATGAACTGTAGTAATGACAAACTATACTTCAAATTCATGGATTATAATTAGTCAGTTGTGACTCATAAGATTGAGTGTAGCTACTAAATGGATCAAGTGACTCAGGCATTAGAGTGTCTCTGTTTTAGATGTCTTAACACTTAATAGTGTCTGCAGCCCTAAAGGAGATTTTTAGGTTTCTCCACAAAACACACAGAAAACTTACAGAAGGCAACAATTTAAATGGAAAATTGCCTAAGATGACTTCAAGGACTTAGCTCTTCAACTGCTTAGACAATCAGAAGACTCAGCCTGGCCTCACATTTTATGTGTGGAGAACATCCTTATGTGTGTCATCCCTTTAGCACACAACAATAGCAAAGAACTTCCTGCTATTGTCTTTTTAATCACACATTGCCACGAATAGTATGGATTTTGGAAAGACTATCATTTTTGTCTCCTGGCATTGGTTTCTAGAGCTGGCTGATGTTTAAATTAATAAAATACAGATTATTTTTTAAATAAATGTATATTAAATAAAGGTAAGATCTTTCAAAGTAATGATATCTTTAATAAGATCCAAAAGGAAGATTGTAAAACAAATATTTTGTCAGCTTTACAAGTTCTTTAAAACTGTAGCAAAAAAAAAGATTAATGTCCAGGGGAGGGGTAAAGCAAATAAAAATATACTTTTAAAAAGTACTGTAGATGAAACTGGTATCTGAACAAAAGTTTTATGATTCAGAAGCAGCATACTGGGTTTTTTGGATAGTAGACATGTGCAAATCATGTCTTCCAAAAGAGGATATATAGCAATAACAGTACAATTAAATTCAAAGTTTTGAGAATAAATTAACTTGAATTATCAACCTTTCTAACAAGTATTATTCATAAAACATTATTCTTGGGCATAATTTAAGTACTGGAGAGAAGTTTCTTTTTCAAGGGATTTGCTTATATTCTTTGCTTGAAAGATATTTCCATTATTTTAACATTTTACATTCAATGAATAATGGAAATTGAGAGTTATAAATAATGGACAATTAAATCATGAATATAAGAAATGTGATTTTAACAAAACACAAGGCACTCATTCTAAAGAAATCCCATTAAGATTACAATCATGGTACTGATTAGTCTCACAGAAGAAAAGGAGTGCAAAGCCAGCCATCTTTTTTGTTTTTCTAGTATCTGTTGCTTTAGACCTAGCCCAAGCCTATAGAATGTAAAACTATTCAGGATAAGGCACTTTTCCCCTCCCATCCTTGGAATTGTTCCTTTCTTTGTAGACAATGATAACTTTTCTAAAAGTTGTATTTATTAGAATGCATTCTCTGCCTCTATCTGCTAACATCTACATGCATTAAGGCAAATCAAGACAATTCTGGCCAATATTCTGGTACAGGTTTATAAAGGAGCAAAATATTAAAATCTGTGTTTTCTAGGACAAGTAAATCCATTTGAACCAACTTCTATTACTAGCCCGATCTCTGGCCTAGCTCACTAAATTTAAATAAAGACAGCAGAATTGCAAAATATAAATAGCTTATAACAAAGTAGCACTTACTTTTCCTAATAGAATATTGCAAATACTAATTTGTATAAAGGGCTCCAAAGGGGAAAAGGACTATCACACAACACAATTTTTTGTGAGGTCACTCAATTTTAATTGAGTAAATAGAAAGAGAAAGCTTTCATCCAGATTTTTCTTTGTCTACCTGACCGAGTCAATTATCTCCCTTAACCCACCTGCAGTACTACCTTTAAAACTTTACAAACAGCTTCTGTTTAAAAAAAAACCAACCAAACAAAAAAATAACATAATCAATACAAAAGCACCATAATTCCCTTTTCACCTCAGTTTTTCTCATTTATTGACACACACCTATATGCAAATAAACACCAAAGTCATTGCTATGACACTATCTTTTCTCCACGCCCTCATGGATTATTTACTGTCATCAAGCACTGCATGTTGTAGTGTGGGGGCTGTTATGGGCTCTACAGAACAGGGCAGGGCCCAGCAACCATGAGCATAGCAGGCTAAAGATCTTCTGGAGCAGCCAGGAAAACTTACCAAGCAAACTTACAGCCATGACACGCCTCTCACACATCAAGTCTGGATCAGATCCAAAAAACAACAAGGAAAGTAAGGGCATGCTTGACCAGCACTGTTAACAGCTACAGTGCTGATGCAGAACAGCTTTAGTTGGGGCCCAAGTGTGAGAACTCACCTCAAAAAGGGCATTACTCTCATCATCTTGTTAATGGACAAGTGAAATATGCCACACACACATATACGCAAGCAAAGGGAAAAAAGTTAGACAAACACATTTGGCCAATTAGAGAAATTTCTGTCATAAAAAAAAGCTACAGGTCAAGAAATATTAAGACAAAACTAGTCTGACAGATCTCAGTCTAGAAGCTTTGCAAAGTCATTAAAGTTTGCTGCCTGTTTGGCAGCAGCAGTGCAAACTACAGCAGCTCATAAGTGAAAAGGGGCATGCTTATAGAGTACTGCTGGTGACCCTCTGCAAGGCAAGGAGCTGCCTCCACCTGGGGCCAGCCAGATTAGCAGGATGGAGAGGAGGAAGATGTAGTCAGAGCTCTGACACAGGTGGGTTTGTTTATAGTTTAAGGTGATCCAGATCACATGGGTAAGTCTTAAAATTTAAGCCAGTGGGAAAAAAGAGAGAATGCAGAAATATTTGCTAATCGACCCATTCCAGGGAGAGTAGGAGAGAAGAAAAACGTTTTAAACAAAGGATTAAATAATCAGCTTCTAGTACCTAGGAGATGTTGAAACATGCATAAAACCTGGAATTAGTACAATCAAGATATTTGTAACAAGCCTTATTTCCTTTTACTGCTGAGATTATTGCTTTTTTAGGAAGGTTGTATGTGTATTACATTTTTTTTTCAAAAATACTTTAGTCTAGTCTTGTATAACATTCTCATATTCAAAATAACAAAAAATGGTGAAGATGAAATCGTGTGACTGAGTCTCTAGCTGAACAAAAAGGGAATAATATTAAAAGGAGGTCTATTTGTGGAATATGGGGTTATATTTGTTAAAGTTATCATACCTCTGGATTTTGGGTCTTATAACCTAGGAAATGGACCAGATAAATAATAAATCCTACTTGTGATACCTGACTACTAAGGGTAGTGTGTTCTTTTGGAATGGATCATGGTCTGAATAGAATCATGGAATCACTAAGATCAGAAAAAACCCAAAACGTTACAGTGTCCAGCCTTTGCATGAACACCAGAATGACAACTAGACCACAGCACTAAATGCCTCATTCAGTTGTTTCTTGAAAAAAAGTTTTGTTTACCCCCTTCTTTCCTTCACCAAGAATTGAAAATGCCATCATTTCGTGGTTGCTATGTCCAAGATAGCCTCCAACCACCACATCTCCCACCAGCCCTTGTCAATTCATAAGGTCCCATGAGGTCTCACCCCTGGTAGGTTCACTTGACAACTGAGTCAGGGAGTTACCTTCTACACCCTCCAGGAGCTTCCTACACTGCCCGCTCTCCCCTGTGTTGGGTTTCCAGGGGACATCCCGCAAGTTAAAGTCTCTGACAAGAACAAGCAATCATAAAACATCAGCCAAAATGACACAGAAAGGACACAGAAATGACACAGCAATGTAAAAACAGTGTAAAATATTTTTTTCCAAAAATTTCTTCTAAAACTAAGTATGAAATAGCATGAAGTACACACCTGACAAGCACCACACTTTAAATGCTGCTCTGCTGAGAAAAAAACATATCCTGTTTTGAAATACGTACTTCTCATTGTTTAGCAAGAGTAGGATTTAAGTGATAAGCTTTAAGTCTAAGATGTCTTACCTATATGTCCAATTATGCTGAGAATAGAAGGGAATCAGGTTTTCCATAAATAAATTCACTTAAAGACAGGAATACAAAACTGGAGGGGTGTGGGAGGCAGAACAAAATAAATGGACTTCAGGTAGTCATTATTTTCCCAGTGCTTCTCATGATTCTTATAAGGAAGCATAGCCCCAAATCTTGCTGCAACAGCTTTTTTTCAAATGATAATTTTGTCTTCATTTCAAATTAATGGCATCTGGGTGCAATAGTTCTTCTGGTAAGCTTTCCTGAAATGTCTTTTGTTTTTACTTGTAACACAAACTGTGGTATAGAGAGTGTGAATTTGTTCATGTTTTTGTTCAAAAAGATAAAATTAATTTTGGATTTCAATAATTTCAGGGAATGTGAAACTGCCTTAGCTGTGGAAAGACCTAAGTTAAATTGAGCTAGGAGTTCAGGGGAAAACCTGACTGAAATGCTTCTATTTTCCGCTTTGTAGCAGTGAATATAGTTTGTACTAACTATAGGTTAGGGAGTGCTGGAATAAATCTGCCTGCAGCCTTTCACTGAATTTAGTGAAACATTGATTGAATTGACTGTCAGGGTTTTTTCTTACTGACTTTATTATGAAGAGTTAGCCCACAATATACTAGAAAATGCTGTCATTGATGTGTATTGCACATGTAATAATTCTGTGAAATTGTCTTGTTAATATATTAAATTACTGAGAGAACCTGCAAAAAGCACCTCTGCATGCTGTGGGAACATAGTTCTGATTCCCATCTCAACAATCTAAAGGAGAGGCTTTTCTCAGCAAGCAGACTTTTACAGGGAAGAATCCAAATACTTCGTTGAGATTGACTTTGGAATACAGAGAAAACAAATGTTGAAGTTGCTTACACTTTTTCTAAGTAATTTTTTTATTTTGGATACTAGATTTATCTAGGACTTATACAATATATTGAGTTGTATAAAACAAGGATCCTACCTGGAGAATAAATGTTCCCAGAAACTGGTCTTCAACTGTCCTCTTAACTTCACAACTATATTTGTCCTCAGAAACAAAATTTCCAAGATTAGGCACCAAATCAAAGCTGACTGTAACTGGGTAGCACATGCAAATGTGTCATTACTTATAAACATGTAAATTACTGTCATCACATTAAAAAATCCTTAATTACCTTCACCTCTCAGTATTTGTTCTCAATAAAAAACTAAATTAAAAAAATAAAAAGAGATAGGGTTTAAAAGACTGGGATGGAAAATAAAACAACATAATCAGATTTCAAAGTCATAAACTCTGGAGGTAATAATTTAATGGATCATAGTAATTAATCTCATCTTTAATTCATCTCAATCTCCTTTAACAGAATTTTGCTATCAACCATTTTCTTTCTCCCTGTCTGATTAGTGTACCTTGTAACATCCACAGCATTTATTCTAAAACTTGTATGTAGCTTTGAAGATTGTTTCTTCTTTTTCTCATGGCAGAATAGCTTATGGATCCAAAAGTTTCACTCTTTTCTCAAGCTATACCAATTGATCTAAATAAAGATACTATATCTTCCTACAAGCTTTACCTAATTTGTATCCTTACACTGCCAGAGCTGCAATCAATAAAATCGACCTAACACCTAAGTTATGGTAACATTAAGTGAGTGGTCATAATGTCTTTTTAAGGCATTTAGCTAAAGTTTAAACACTTTTTGTTTTTCTGATTATATCTGTCTCCATTCCTATTATTTTAACTATGGCAGTGAGCCTTTTTAATAATCTTCCCCAAACCCTTCTCAGATGAAGAAACCCAGTTTTTTATGAGTTTAAATCAATGATAGATAAGAGGTGTCAGGTATTTGCTCAAGTTTACCTAAAATGCCTCTGGACAAAAGCACAGTGCAAGGCTCTTAAACCTTGACTGCTCCTCTTACCTGTAGAAATATCCTTTTGCTCACTTAAAAATGTGGATAAAAAGAGACCAAAAAATATTTTAAACATCAATCTTATGTTCAAAAAATGTTTTTTCTAGTGTAGCCGATATTCTGACTCATACCTACAGTTAATTTTAAATTCTATCTAGATCACACTTTAGGTTAAAATAAGGTGGCATAATTATACTGCAGGAATTCCTTGGGGATACCTGGCCATGATTTTTCTAGTATGGTACCTAGCCTATTTTTCTAGTAGGAGAATTATATCAAGGATTCAGTTTTCCTCACAGAACTTCAGTTGGTTTGCTTGACTTTGGGCCAAATCTAGGAAGCAAGACATGTGCAAATGGTCCAACTTTGCTCTTATATACAAATGTGAAGTTCCTTGCACTTCACATTTCTCAGCCAAAACTGAAAATCTTTTGCAATTTAAAACCACACTAAAGAGATTTTGTTTTTTGAATATATAGGAATGGCATTCATCTATGAGGAGTCTAGCAATTAAAAATAGTAAGAACATAAAAACTGGAAAACTAATGAATTTAGTTAAATAAAGTAAAAATTTAAACAAAGTAAAAATTTGCAAGTTTCAACCCCCAAATTTCAAGCCACGTTTCTACAGAGGTTGTATATTAGAAATAGCAACTCCCCAGAATTGAAAATTCTTTCATAGGATTAGCATGGCAAGTCTATTTTTTTCAAACCCCTCAGTCTAGGCTCCTTATTGGTTCATAAATCTTGGTGAGCCTTGTAAATGTTCTCATATTTTCATTAACTGTGACTGTACTGACAGCAAAATTATCCATTCTGACCAGAAGATGACTATAAAACAGCGTAAGGATGATGCAGAAAAGTAAAAAATAAAAGTAAGTACCTGTAGAACTTATCTATATGCACTGCACAGCTCTACAGTTCACAACAGCTTTATGAAAGTATCAGTTTAAAATAATAAATAGAAAAAGCCCATTCATGACTCTTAAGTAGATAGAAACTCTGATTTTTTTCACTCATCTTTTAGTCAACTAATTAAATAAAGATGAAGTTTTTAATTTATTTCTTAGGTCAAGCCATAACATTTCCTGAGTTTTTCAACTAAAGGAGAAATAATACAAATCTGAGTGGTTGAGTGATTGATTTTTTTTTTAATACATTACCGATAACTTTTTGGTTTGATTTTTTGCAATTCAGTGGTTGTTGCATTTCATCAGACTAATAAGGTTACTATAAATAGTTTTAAAACAGCATAGATTAAGTAATGTTGCTGAAAGATGCAAGTCTTATAAATAATCCAGAAAAATCACAAATACTGATTGATAGTCCTTGCTTTCCTCCTTCCATATCTCAGAACCCACTGCTGCAAACCTCTGGACAACTCATTACCATGTTCCTAAACAGAAGCAAAGTCACTAAACTAATAGCATGTGTTTTTTTCTGCTTCAATATTCCTGAAATACGACGTTATCCAAAGACTGCTACTCAGAGAAATTATTCTCCTTAAAAAGCATAGCTTAATGGGTTGAAATTCTGGTCTTATTAGTTAGGATTTCTGTCTGAAACTTGAAACTGTTTTCAGTAAAATTCCAACTTCTTTATTCCAGATGGTCAGTTATAGAAGCTAATTTACAAAAACAGTTTGGTTGACATGTTAATTAAGATTATAAAGTGGTATTTAAATGGAGATGTTGTTCTGGTTTTCTTCCTATCTTATAGTTTTGAGCCTTATAGTGATTAAAAAGAAAAAAAACAAAACAAAGGAAAAAAATTAAACCAGTAAAATTGTTTCCATTGCAATCAATCAGTGAGATTTTGAACGAGGGCCATTTATGCAAATGATAAAAAACCGAGTGAGCCATTTGCAATGCATAATTTAGCTAAAAATGTTAACCTCTCCTTCTGTTCAAGGCTTATCCACAAACAGATCACACATTCCTTGAATTTATTTCTATTTAGATATGTTCTCTGGGAAGAAAAAAGAAATTAATCTGGTAGTTTTATAATCACAAATATTCATGAGTATTTGGCAACATTTATTTATAGTTGTGTCTGGTAGTAAGTACAGATTTATTTATTATTTGTATTTCTAATTCAAATCATGGGGTTAAAAATATTTGTGGCTAAAATTCCGTAGCATTTTCTTTAAAGAGAAAGTAGAACATCTTTGTCTTATTCTTAATATTTTCAGAACCAGTTCCAGATAGTTGTTCTGTCTGATACCTTAAAGAGCTTTCAGAAAGAGGATTTTCAAACTGCCTCTACTTTAAGCCTTCCTATTTTGACAACATATGACCCTATGAACATATGATCTAATTCTGTTTAAAATGTTATATCTGGCTTGCCTTTGTGATAGGTCATACAGAGAGAATTGCAAACTCATTGCTCTATATGGGTGCTTTGCAGACAGAGGAAAATTTGCTGACCTTGCACAGACCCTACTGTGACCATGTAAGCACATTGTAAATATTAATGTCATAAAGCCCTTCTGTCAGCTTTCATTTCTAACAGACTGGGCAGCACAGTGGTGCAGCCTCCTGCTCTTGGCTTTATAAGACTTGGTGAGTTTACATCTGGTCATGTCATCAAGTGTAGCATATCTGTATAAATGGCACCTCTTACACTCTCTAGAAGCCCAGTTGCTAATAGAACAGATTATGTGGATTGAATAACAAGATATGGGAGCATCATTTTCATGGTTTGCTTCCATAAATGCAGGAAACAGGAAGTGCAACCCGGTAGGTGGGGTTCTGTCTTATTAGAAGAGTACTACTTTCCTATCATAATGACAACTGCAGAAAATTAAAGAGAAACAACCATTCTTAATCAATTATAAACATATTCTGCCATGGAATGTTTGTAATTAGCTGATATTGTGATTTAGAATAAGCAATGTCTTAAATTTAGGAGAATTTTACTGCAAGAAAGAAATTTAGATATCCTAATATTTATTGGAATTAAAGTTGTACTGCTAATACAGCAAACAGTTTATAAAAGAAATGGAAAACAAAATAACAGAAACACCAATTACAGCTAGAAAAGTATGTCCATTTTTCTTAACATAATTACCTAAGCACCATAAGACATGGATTGGCCATAAGCAATAAAATATTATTATAAAAGGTTTAAAATAGAAAATATGCCCATACATGTTAAGCATCCATTTTAGATTTAGTTCCTGTAAGGGCAAAATGTTTCCACTGCAGTTAATTCAGCATCCCCATTCCCTGAATAGTATTCTCTTGGGTTCCAGTCTATATCACACTAACAAGGCTTAAATCAGTGAAAATATGAATACGCTAAAATCGAAAAGATCCCAAATGAAGCATATTTTATTCTTGTTTGATTAAGCCCTTTGGATTTATTGTATTCCACTGAAATCTTTTAAATCTCAAAAATTTCTTCTATATTCATCCTGAATGGAGTTAGACAAACAAGAGTCATTGTCAAATTATCTTATTCTGTAGTAAATAATTGCTTTATTTGCCACAGGTACATTTTCTCTTGCTGTCTAAGGCAGGAACAGGTGTGTTTCTAAGCAAATATCACATCCCCATCATCAGAGAAAGCAAAGGTTTTGTTGATTTTGTGTCACCTTTGTTCCTGAACTACGGCAGATTCTAATAGCACATGTCACAAAGTATAAAGATTTCAGTCCTCAGTTTTGGTTTTCTCATAGTTTTATATACGATATCTAGCATTTTCTTTAAAATATATACATATACATATACATATACATACACATACATATACATATACATATACATATACATACATATACATATACATATACATATACATACATATATATATATATATATATATATATAATTGTATTTATTCAGCTTTCCTTCCCAACAGAAATAATCTCCATCCCTTGGGAAGGAACCAGGAATAATTTCCAGGCACGGGGAATCTAAAGGGTTTTCTCTGGTAAACCATAGCAATGCTTTCCATTTAAATGTTTGTGTGAACTGTCAGACAAACAAGTTTACCCCTGTAAGAAAACACATGTGATCACTTGCCTTCTACGGATGCAGGATTGCAGAATGAAGACTGAATGGAAATAAGAAGAAAAGGAGGAGAGAAAGGGTGTTCTGTACACAGTGGCATTTCAGGAAAAAAAAAAACCTCCATCTGACCTTAGGACTGATCATTAATGAATTTGGATTTTTAGATTAGGGCAAATGTAAAAGATTACTTCTACTGGGGATAGGAAATTGAACAAATTCAGTTCCTGTAGTGAAACTTGTAAGAATTGAATGCATCCTGTCTTAACTTAATGATTTGATTGCCAAATGCATTAATTGGATGACCTCTGATTTAATTCACTGCCACATCTGAGCTTAATTTTCTAATTAAAATATCTAAAATTTTGCATTTAAAATTGACACTGGTTACAATTTTGGCAATGGCCTTGACTTTTTTGTTTATTTGTTTTATAGTTCTTTCTAAAATCTACAAAGGTGTATATAAAAGCAGATCAAATGATAGATTAGTAACTTGCACTGAAAGTCTTAAAAACTTCCTGAAGGACATTATTTTGCCTCATCAAGTAAATGATTCTCTCTCTGAAAATGATAAACAGATTTCCCAGCAGAAAGACAAGAGAAAAAGAGGAGAGGTGCCCTTTCTTTCCCAGGGACAAAGAGAATGCAAGGGCTTTCCCAGGACATCTCTGACTCAAGGCTGCAAGTTTCTTTCTACCCATTATATGATGTCATTTCCACTTCCTGTGTAGACCAGTGGATTTTTAAATAAGAATGCCCTATGCATATATGAACTTCAACACACTGGTCAAAGAGGGTATGAGAACAAAGAACTCAGTTCCCACAAATAGAAAAGCCATGATTTTAAACAGTTGTAACTTGTAAACACAACAACATATTGAATATAGTGGAAACAATCTATAAAACTTTGTATATAAATAAAATAATTTGTAAATTATTTGGCTGGTGCGATTTGCATTAAGATCGTGTAAAAAGGAGAAACTCAATTATGCAAGCTTTCTACTTTCTTAGAATAAGTTGTCAATATTCAAATGATAAGAAAGTTTGCTTTTGGGCTTTTTGAGAAGTTCTCATTTTTGCTGTAAAATCTTGTATGGCAGTAAAAAAATGTCAGAGCTCAAAACACAGAAAAACCCTTCATGCTTGAATTGTCATTTTATTCTTTTGTGCAGAGATTGAATGTAAGGGTCCATACTTTTAGTCAGGGATGTCAACAAAACTGACATATAAATGAACAACTTATACCTGAGGATTTTTGTGCATTTGACAAGCTAAAATGGAATTGTTTGCAAAGTTTTATTGAAGTTGCTACTTCCATTTATCTTTGTTAACATAGCTACAGAAATGTTCTTTATAATATTCCTTTATAAATTAAACTAACTATAAGAGAATTAGACAAGGAGAGGAAAATATCTTTATCCCTTTATTTTACTTTAAATATATCAGAAGTAAAAAATATATTTTTCTTCTCCTTCCTGTGATTTCCGCAATAGTTACTGTTTTAAAAAATGAATCAATATGAATTCATCATTGGAAAAGCTTTTGATAATAGCACTAAAAATTCCCCGTACCTTGCTCTACCTTACTGCTGGTATAGACCTGTCAGGTGTTGAAACAATCCTGGTCACTGGAAACTCAGTTCCTTTGTACCAAAGGGAATTTTTCCACAAGCTTTCACAAGGCCAAAATTCTACCTTATAAATTAAATCAAACATTTATGAAAGCCTTTAGAAATTTCAGCTGTTTCTTATTATTTTAGTATCCTGAAAATGCCAGAATGTGCACAGCAGGAATTCAACCCTATTTGAAAGAACTTGAATCTGTTTACTTCTACAAAATGCCAGATATACCTGAATTTTCTTTTAGATATCTGCTTCTTCTGATTGCTATTGTCTCCTGTTGTGTTATGCTTTTCTTCAGAACACACTTACTAGTGAATAACTTTTGCATTTGAATATCAGCTTGACATGAGCTTTATATTTCAAGACACATTTTCTATAAAATTTATAAGTGTGTTCATCAAGACAGCAGTGTTCCATTGCAGGGGATAACTCATTATTATGTGCACAAATAATGTATAAAAGATTTATCTGAGGGTTGATACATCCAGTTGGGAGTCTGGAAAACCAAATTTCTCCTGCTGTGAGACATAGAGCAGGGCAACTTAGACACAGTTTGCAATCTGAAACAGGTTGCTGTGCTTGTTGTCCCCCCAGCTTGTCTGAATTTTTTTAGTGATTGTACTCCTATGGGTGCATTTCCTACAGTCACACATGCTGCAGAGGCAGGAAAAAGAAATGCTTCAGATTTGTTACAGTAATAAGCCTGATACTTTAAATTGGTACACATTATCATACAGCTTTTTGCCCACTTACTACTCTGTTTCAAACTGCAGCAATGGCTGTGCTTAGTCCTTCTCCTCAAAGTTTGCTCACAATCATAAGCAGACATGAAAATTATTTAAAATTATTTTCGGGTTTCCCCTCAGTGTCTTTATCAAATGATTCCTAACACAAGCTAGATGTGTATTTTCTCTTCAAATACTTGTATTCACTAAAATGCACTGGAATAAAAAGCAGGATTTCTTTAAATTGTATTTGTTATTGGCATCAAAATTATGCTTCTAAAGATGATACCCATCATCTAGCCCATGCATCATTGTTAAAATTATAACTTATGTTTCAACTCTGTGCAAATTGTCTATATATTATGCAAGTTGTCTTACAATGCAATAATTCTGTGTACTTAAAGATCACTTAGAAAGTTCCTTGTTAATATATACGTAATTAGAATTTTGCTTTTAAGTGCAATGCTTGTTAATAAATTACATATAGGTTTTAATAGGTTAATTGTTCAAAGTTAAATTTCATCTTTAGGAAAACTGTCTCTATGGCAATTGGTGTCACTAGTAACAAACCAAAAAGCTACTTTGAGTAGTTTTCATCTAAATTAAGGTTCATGTTTCTGAAGCTATTACTCTCAGATTTATTTAAAATACAGGCCACTGAATTTATAATTTATTCTTTACAAACTGCTACTTAAAGCTTTTTCTTCCCATTACCAAGCATGATACTGAACCTTTTTCTTCCATTGTTGTTATTTTTATAGCATTTTAGCTGACTAATCAAATTACAGCGTAACACCACCCTCAACTTTGGCAATACAGTAGGGAATCTAGTCTGAGTAGAGATTTAACCTCTGAACCCTGTGATTCCTATTACCTTATTTTGGTTGGCATTAGGCAAAAAGTACCTCTCAGTAAAACTAATTCAAGCAGTTAAGAATTGAATATTTGCCAGTATTCTATTTCAGTTTACGTTCACTGATACACGTCATTGTGCTAGAGATATTACTTTCATCTTCTCCACAATCTTTGGCAAGATTATCGTCACCTTTATTAATAACAAAAGCTAAATTTTAGCTTTTTTTTAATGGGGAGCATGAAAGATTAAAGACAATTTGCAGGATAACTTGTATTATTGTCTGAAGCACTAAAACTTCAACAAAAATTGAGTATCATATTTAATAGGGAAAATCCTACTTTACCTCTTTTTCAGCACTTTGCTTGATGTTCCCATTAACCTTAACAGTGGCATCAGAAAATTTTTGATTGAATGAAATATTCTTCTAACAGAAAAGGCTAGATTTGGATATGATGAATCCCATGAGTAGTGTTAGCAGGTTCAAAAGGTCTGACAGAACTAATACATCAACAGATTCTATACAGCAGAGAGAGTGCCTGACTGGCATATAAAGTACAGAGAGACTTTTGTCAACATTATAGCCTCTCCCAGAACCTTTCCTTACATTAATATTTTCTTGTCTCTCTCCAGATGTTTTGTCTCATTCTTGTCTCTCTCAAGAGCCCTGCATAAACCCACTATAAATCCAGAATGTGTTAAAATTCCTGAGGAAATTTCTGTCAAGATTGGGCTTTACCTTTGCATGCAGACACCTGTGATGTCAAGCAGACACATTGAAGGGTACTGGGCTAGAAATTTTCCACAAATTTTCCATAACTTTTCATAATTTTCTGTGGACCATTTTTTAGGAGATGAGGTGCTTTTTTATTTTGGTTAATGTTCTTATCCTTTGGGAAGGTGTTTCCAGGTATATTGGCTATGAGTTATGTGGCTATTCAGAGACAGCACAGGTGTGGTGTGCCCTTCTGTTTTAGGGCTACTACACGCTGAATTGTTTGTGATATTTATGAAGCGAAGGCACCTTCAACGTAGAATAATCTCATACAGAAAAAAGGAAATTACTTCAGTCATGGTCATAGCTGAAATGGAATGATGGTAGAAAAGTCAAAGTTGAGCATTAAGGAAGCAGAAATACAGCAGCCTCCAAACTGTTCAGAAATTATGAAGGCAATTTAAAAAGGAAAAACACACAGACTGTCTGCAACGTGAACTGAACTTTAGTTTAGTATCTTGAATTCAAACCTTAAGAGGATGAATTTAGGAGGCTGGATCAAAGCTGAAATTACTCTTATTTCCTAGAGAGAAAAAAAAAAAAGGATATCATTAAGCATTAAAATCCCTCATAGTACATAATTAAGAATTTATGTTTAGTGAGGCATCAGTGGAGAATTACATTATGTTTTATCAAGGTGCAGAGTTCAAACAACTGTCCATACTGAGGCATACTGTCTTAAAGACATATTTTCTCAGTTGAAATTCCAAGGGTTTTTTTCCAGATAGATTTTCAGTGGTTAACAGACATGTAGGGGTTATAGTCTGCATCATCTCCTAAGTGACATTTTTTTTTTTTACATCCCAGACAGTGAGAATTATAACTCCACTGTAATTCCTACAGATATTCTGTGTCAGTCAAACTATTTTTTAAGATTGAAAAAATATTTCAAAGCAAACATCAGAAAGAAAGATTTTTTCCAAATGTGGACCATCCATATTCTTGTGAGAAGAGTCATGAAAAATAAAAAAGTGAATAAAATTATACTTTTCTCATAAATTACCGGTGAAAAAAAATCTTCCTGAAGGAAGAAAATATTAAAACATACAGTTAGTTTTCTAGCTAGCTTTTATTTCTGTTTTTCTTCAATCCTCTGCTTCATGTCCTATTTATGATAATGGCACTTAAAGCTAAACAAAGGCTATTTTCTACAGGGTTTCTGCCACAGCAACAGTGTAGCATGCATATTCCCTCTGATTAATTTGGTGGTTTGTGCATGTACATAAAAGGTTGCCACAATTTTGCCAAATATCAGCATACTGTGTATTAGGAATACTTTCATTTTAAGTTATTTTTCATCCTGAATTTGTCTTTATTGGCTGAATGCTGAGCTGTTATACAACTGCACACAGTACAAGTGAAGATGGCAGAGACAGTGACTGTGACTGTTTATAACCCACTAGTGGGAAAACAGTGCAAGGATTGTTACTGAAGGCCTTAT
This sequence comes from Chloebia gouldiae, assembly GCA_003676055.1. Taxonomy (NCBI): domain Eukaryota; kingdom Metazoa; phylum Chordata; class Aves; order Passeriformes; family Passeridae; genus Chloebia; species Chloebia gouldiae. The sequence continues at coordinate 22,757,646 of QUSF01000004.1, read as the reverse complement.
CACACTTTCATTTAAAGAAATAACAGGGTTTAGGACACTCAAGCAGAAATAACTGAAAAATTTAAAAGGTGTTTCATGAAGATTTTGTTTCTAAACATTTTTCCCTGCTAAATTTGTTCATCGTTCTATTGCAAAGATTTTAGCTGAGACTTCCTTTATTTTGCTAGAGATCAAAAATTATATTCATCAATGTATTCAGGTGCAAAAAGTTGTGAAATTTAATTAGGTCCAATTGGTTTAAAAATGGGACAGAGAAATTAATGTGATAATGACTGTCATAAGCAAACTTTCCTTTTGTAGATTAAAGCACAGTTTTTCTGTTCTGTCCCCTTCTCTATAACTTTATTTGATTAAGTAGTTCTATTCTGACTTATACTAAAAATAACAATTGAAATTTAGTCCGTGTTAGTACGAGGGGCTTTCAGTCTGCCATGGGGCAAATTCTGCTCAGTGTCAAGGGCGTAAGTGAAGGCAGAGAATGAGCTCATTTCACGTTCCAGTTTCATGAAAAAATCAAAGTTGTTCAGTAGTTAATATCTTTTCTACCCAAATATCCTATTAATTAAAGAACTGTGCTCTATTCTTTTCCTCCAGGACCCCAAACCTCATAAATTTTGGTTCTCTGGGTTCAAAGTGATCTCAAATTCATTTCTCCCTAATCAGTTAGCTCATTAAGCAACTTTAACCACCTTATGTAACAGCTTTTATGTTAAATAAATTATAATGAGGAATCAATAGTAAAGCAAGCCTGATCAGGAAGAGGATCAAAGCTTTATACACAGATAATTTGCTGTATGTCCTTGGAGTGTGATCTCTATGAAATTAAAGACAGATGCTCTATAGTCTACAAAATAATTTTTATATTACAAGTACACAGATACATGACCAGTCTCATGGGCATATGGGTTTTCAAACAGCCACCAAAACTGGTAAAAACCTCAAATATGTACAGGTAAAAACTCAAAACACTTCAAGTTACTTAAATATTTTTGGATGTTCAAATTTGTAATTATTTTTAAACACTAGCAGAAACAAAACACTTCTAACATTTTTTCTTAAATAACTGTTTTTTTAAATGTTGTATAACCTTTCACATAGTTATTCTTTCATCATTTACATTCTCTAACATGTAATTAAGTAATATAAAGTTTTAATTTTCCAGCACTATAGAAAATAAGGTTTATTTTCTGGAAAATTAGGCAATTTGTGTTGGTTTTAATAGTTAATGAATGGTACAAATATGCCAATTCACCACTTCTTTCACCATGAAAGCAGTGGGAAAAAAAGCAGGAGGAAAAGAGTTAAGATTCATTTGTAGAAAAAAAAAATCACCCAGAACACAAACAATTCCTGCTGAAAGTTCTACTGTTCTCTGGAGTGCCACTTTCTAAAGGGGGGGGGTGGAGGGGGTGGGGGAGAGGGGTACAGCTTTTATTATCTCAGTGATTTGCAGGTAATATCTGCTTTGTGGAAGGACAATTTATTCTAACTGCCAGCTCCACTCAACTTGTGGCCTAAAAGTGAAGAAGGCAAGGTTTGGTTTGGTCTGGTGTGACCTTATTTGGCTTGGATTGTTTTAATCAGGTGTCACCAATAATAAAGTTTCTGTAATTGAAACTTGATTTCGAACTTGGTTGATGACATGTGAGACAGAATAGAATAAACATCCTTTTCTTCCATAGTCTTCTTTACAGCAGATAAAACTACTAAAAGCAACAGATTCTGAATGCTTAGGGGTAAATATCTTCAGAGGGGAACTGACCCTAGAGGGCTGCAAGAAGTGTTCAACCCTCACAACTCCCAGCCTTAGTCACCCTTTCTTCCTTGCAGCACCTGATATTATTTGTCTCTGTTCTCAAAATGAGAAAATAGCTCATGGGAATTGTTTCTTTGCTGTACCCAAGTAATCAAGCTTCAGAAACAAATGAATACAACAGAACAAGTGAAAACAGAACAGCTCACTTTTTCTGTAAACTTATATTTTACTGTCACAGCAAACCCGTGTCTCATCACCTGCTACTTTCAATCATCTGGTGAGAAAGAGCACTTCCTGTTCAGTCTTTCTGGTATACACAGGGACTGGAGCTGGCATACACAGGGAGCTGATACTCTGATTTCCTTCTGTTGTAAAAAACTTCCTTAATAATCATTATAATTTTCATTTGGAGTGCAAGTGTTTTCCATTTTTGAATGTTTCAAACTGATTCTAATATGAATGTGTTTAAATATTTTTATGTGGTTCAGAAAATGACAGTTTTGTCTTTAGAATGAGAATACTGTTCTCATAACTGGGCACTGTGGTTAAGCAGCACAATATTTATAATCCTGCACCTTCTGTGTTTCCTAAGTTGTTGGTCCACTCTATAGTTACTGAAAATTATGGTTAAAAATCTCTGCTGTTCAAAATGTCTCTCCAAAAACTGTTCATTACTCACATATACACAGAAAGATATTGCTGCATACATGATGCCAGGAAGTCAGGATAGAGATTGTCAAATACCATCATAAAGATGAGGCTGTTTCCAAGTGTCTAATCTAGCATGTCCAGGTCAGTGCTATTCAACTTTTAAATTATCATCTATGCCATAATAATACTCAGCCCTGAGGCTGATCTGAAATCTTAATTAAACTGTTGTGAAGTCAGTTCACAATAATGAATTAATTATCTCTGGTAGTGTCCCTAAATTTCAGAGAACTTCACAATTGGCATGGACTCAGCAGAAGTACATTAATGATTATCATGGTGACCTGGAAGCTAAATAGTTTTTAGTGCTGCATGAACCCAGTCAGGCCCAGTTGCTGCTGCTCTAAATCCAATGCTTTTCTTGTCTCTCTGAACTGAGTTTATGAAGATTCAGGGAGCAGGTGTTCATTACGAGTTCTCAAACACTATCACCTTGTACAGAAGATTCACACTGGAACTTAAGATTTTAGATGTTCTCAATATCTTTACAAAGTAAGCATGTCATGGTTGGAGACTTTAAAAATTATTTTTGTTTCATTTCTTAAAATTTTATTGTACTGGATGAATCTGGGAAATAGAAAAATAATGTCTAAGTATGATACATGCTACTCTGTAAGCATCAGTTTTCAGATTCAGCATCTGGAGAGAGAAATGGTTGACAGATACAAATCTATCTTCTCATAAGTATAGTTCTGCAAGAAACAAAAATTTTTAAGCTGCTTGTAATTAAAAATATAGGTCATAAGAATATTTCCCAAATATTGCCACCAGCATAATATCTTGTGTAGCAAGGTTTCTCTTCCCAAGGTTTCTTCTTGCACTTAGCCTCAGTCTCAAAAGTTGTTGTGCAACAAAAGTTTATACAGTTTATTAAGGGAAATAGAATTCAATAATAGGTCTTGGTCTGAGTTTGATTAGCCTCCCCCTAAAGAGATGGCAAAAGCAAGTACCATGTGAGAGAGAACCTTCCCTTACAGAGTTATCCTACTCAATGCTTTACCCACCCATTACCCAAGGAGAGGTACTGCCTTGTTCCACTGTGTTGCCTGAGCTCCCTCTCACATTTCTAGTTCTAGCCCAGGATAGGTTGGGCTCTCTCTTTCACCCAGACCCTTTGGGTTAAGAGGTGCCCCACTGATCTTCATTAGGAATCTCATGCCCAGTCTTCATCTTATACTTTTCAGTTTCTTTGCCTTCTTAATATTTTCGTAAGGAACTATATTCTTTTATTTACTTCAAGCCTTCTATCATTTAATTATATTTTTGCTCTTATATCACAGAACCAGGATAGGAAATTTCTTTATTTTTTCACATATGCTTATTTGATCATTCATTATTTCATACACATCCCTGGTTTCCATTTTTTCCTTTCAGAAAAAATATTGCAGTCCTTTCTCACTATTAGTTCTTCAATGTCCTTGAACATTCTTATTTTTATTTCTTATGAATTCCCTGTATTTCTTCATTTACTTATTTGTTACAGAGATTAGAAAATTAGTTTTGCATTTCACAAATTATTTACAAGTATTTGGCCTCCTCTATTTTCCCAATTCTAAAGTTTCTTCACTTTTTTTTAAATACACTTAGTAGATTATTTTTCTGAAACTGCATAATTGATTTATTAATAATTTATATTTGGATATTTGTCATTACAGTCCTTATAAAACTGCCATCAAACACCTGAAAAGAAGATTTCTTGTGTGAATAGATAAAATATAAATTGATCAAGTACATTCTATGGATAATATTACAGTCAAATGGTAACTTTAAATAGGATAAACTATTCCTGATCAGGACATTTTGAAAATAAGGCTCTATGATTTAAATAATTTAAAAGATTGTCAAAATTAAGATTTTTAAATTCTTAGATTATAAAGAAGAATGCATCTCTTCATCTCTTTTCATTCAATAGCTATATAAATTCAATGTGAATGGTTTCTATGCAGAAGGACAGGAACACATTGAACATTAAATTCATAAGGAACAAACCTTTAAAATTCGATGCTTATATTAAACTTCTTAATGTTTGCTGGCTATCAAGAGCAAAGGGAGGAAACTCAAAAAATTACATGGCTATCTAAGCTATTTCCAAGGATTTTAGACAATCCCTGTAAAGCATCTAATATCTATCAGGTTCAAAGTGGTAGCTAAGACTTTTAACCATCTTTAGAAATGTTACCCCTAAAAAATGACCTGTTATGCAAAGACACAGCTCCTTCTACTGAAACTGAAACAATAGGTGTAAGAGTGTAATTTTAAGCAGTAATTTAAAAGATGGAATGTTAAACAATAATGACTCAACCAGCTTTAGCCACAAAATAACCTTTCCTGCATCTTCTTTCCTTCTTCATTTTTTTTCTTCAGCATTTCCCCATAAAACTGTTAGCCTCCTCAAAAAAAAAAATGAAATGGGGCAGTAGATTTTCAAAGGTATTATTAATGTTCCTGTCAGAGTAGTTTCTTGTCTGCTAGGAAATTGCTCATTTATGGTGAACCAGACTTCGACTATAGTTGGAGCTTTATAAGTTAAAAAAGTTCGCTTCTCAATAATAAAGAAAAAGCTTTGAAATAATACATTAAAAATGTCACTAAGGGCACTGTAGATGACTAATGAGTGAATTGAAAAGGATGAGTGCAATGTTTAGTCTTAAAGGATTATTTATTGACTGTACTTTTACCTTTTATCTATTTTTTGATTGACCTTTTTTGAGATATAAGAATTACTCTGTGTCTGTCACCATGTTTATGAGGTTTTGGTGCTAGAGATTAATGGATGAAGATATACCACAAAAGATTTTTTTCTCTTTTCTTATTATATTTTAATAAGATTTAAGGGGGAAATAAGTTACTGCTACCAGTGCTTAATCTATGCTAATGGCAGCCTGCATACTTTCAGTTACTTGCAGGAATCAGTTTTACTTTTTTATAACAAACTTGGTATCCACAAACTTATTTTAAACAGAAAACTCAACTATTTCTATGAATAATAACTTGTGCTTAAAATGTACATTTTTATAATTGCATTGGTTAAATGTTTGGGTTAATTTAAATTAGACAACAATCTCATATATTTAACAAAATAATTCATAATAAGCCCTTCACAGGAAATAAACAAATTGGGACATTTGGAAATTGCATGAAGATTTGAATAGTAAAGAAAAACAAACCCACGACTTTTATCCTTCCTCTTGACAGAATTAAGAAAAGACAGTTTCAAATTTTATCATAATATCCAGAGAATAAAACGCATTTGATATCTCAGCACCAGGCACCAACTTGGCATTTCAGTGAGAGCAGATGACATTGAGCAGGACTTGGTATGATTACACCTTTCTGGTGAGTGATAACTAATGAAGCAGTCTCATGCTCATGAAGAGAGACTGGTGACAAAAGGGGAAAGAATGCAACTGGCAAGAGCATGGAGGCAGTGAAGGAGGATCTGCAGCTCACACACATTAGCTCAATTTATCCTGGCCTGCATCAGCAATAGTGTGGCCAGCAGGACCAGGTAGTGATTGTCCCCCCACACTCAGCACTGGTGAGGCCACACCTGGAAACCTCTGTCCAGCTCTCAGCCCCTTCGTGCAAGAAGCACATGGAGATGCTGGAATGTGTCCAGAGCAGGGCAACAGAGCAGGGGAAGGGTCTGGAGCACAAGTCATGAAGAAGAGCTCAGGGAGCTGAGGTTGTTCAGCCTGGAGAAAAGGAGGCTCGAGGGGAGACCTTATTGTCTCTACAGCTGCCTGAAAGGAGGCTGTCGAGAAATGAGGATCACTCTCTTCTCCCAGGCAGCTGGTGACAGGACAAGAAGAAATGGCTTCACATTGAGCCAGAAGAGATTTAGGATGGATCTTACAAAAAATATCTTCAATGAAAAGCTGATCTTAGGAAAAATATCCCCAAAGAAAGGCTGGTTGGAATAACCTGCCTAGGGCAGTGATGTAATCACCATCCTGAAAGTATTGAAAAAGCATGTAGATATGGCATTTGAAAACATGATTCAGGGGTGAACATGGCAGTCTTAGGTTAACAGTTAGACTCAATGATGTAAGTGGTCATTTCCAACCTCAATGATTCTATGACTCTATATGCTTTAGAGGAAAAAAAAAGCAGAAAATTAAAATAAAAATAGAGACATTTCAATGTTTTTGCAGAAGAAAATGTCTCTTGTAACTTATTACACAAATCTGCTCACTGTGTATAGACATCTAATAGAAGCCTAGTGAGTAAATTAAGACAGAAATTTTCATATCTAATGTGAAGAGAAATAAAATCTCAGGTAAGATCATTTTAAAATTACTTACAAAAACATTTTACAAATCTGAACTGGTAAAAAGTCAGAAAGAAAAAATGTGAGATCATCCAGATTTTAGTATAGAATTCAGGTCCTTGAACTCTGTCTCACTTTTACTTTTTTTGTTTAGATTAGTATTTTTCACGTTTACAAGTACTGTCTCTCTGCTTCCAGAAACCACAATTTTATAAATTTTTATCAATTATTTGATTCTCAATGGCAGGTAGATTCTTTCTTCTCTTCCCTCTTCGTCTCTTCCTCTTCAATTTCATCTCCTCTCCTGTCTCCTCTCCTGTCAATGTGTGGGCTTCTGCTTTTCCAAAATTGCAGTAATTTGATTTATTTACTTCTGCAATGAAGGTGAATTTTTATGAACAGTTACAGTATCTCAGCTGACACAGAATGAATTTTTAGCTCTATCAATTTGTTTATCTAAGTCTTCTAAATAAAGTCTATTTCTTTTTAAGCTTTTTTCAAATATTTTAAATGTCTAGTGGAGTACATATGTTGTAATCTGTCTCTTATTGGAGGTATCAAACCACACACTTTTTCTTCATCAGTAGTGTCATTGAAACTATCAGAACAGTTTACATACCTGAGCTTCAACAAGAGCCTTATAAATCCTATTTCTCAGAGAGGTATCAATACCACTTATTACTTTTCAGACTCTGAACTGCCACATTGCTCTCTGTGTGCCTCAGTTTCCATGCTTTCATTTTTCTTCCTCTCTCAGGGGACATCTACAAGACTACATAGCTGTCATAACTACCACTAGACCAGTGCTGAATGATCTAAGATGAAGGATTCATAGAGACAGAGCTGTTCTTATAGCATGCAAGAATATTAGTGTGGGAGAGAAGAGAGAAAAAAAGACTAACTCTGTAGGTTGCTCTTCAAGCATTTGACATAGATATGCAACATAGACATTCATGGAGATTCTAGTCCCAGGAAACTTGAGATAAATGCACAAAAATGATACAATTTTCAGTAGAATCACCGGAAAAAAACTCTCAAATTGCTCCAGTATATCTGGGTTTTGCATATACACAAGGAAATTAAATTCAAGTTCTGGCTCCAAAACTCTTTCATGTGAACAAGTAACTCTGTTCCTTGTGAGTGGTGCAGCTGGGGATTGATCTTAGTTTTCGTGGATAAAGGAGATTATGAACATGTCTTAATCTAATAAAATTAAAACCTCAAATAGATGGATCTTTGTAGCAGACAGGAAGATACATACCTCTGCTTAGAACGGAAATATAAGAACCTGAGCCATACTCTATTTTTTTCTGTTTTATACACAGAACACCTGTGAGTCTTTGCACAGCCTCTTAGTTCTTACCATGAGATCTGCATGAGAAGTTTGTTTTGATGGATGTCCCTTCTAATTAAGTTATGCAGTGCTGATTTTACCCTGCCTTAATTTTATTTTTTTTTTGGGGGGGGGAAATACTCCAATGAAACGTAGATCAACACAGCCTAAGGTACTATAGCTCAGAAGAACCACCAACCTGTTCAACTGTGTTCCTCTAGTGCTCAGTAAATGTGATGTCATGAAACAGAGCTATGATGGAATGTAAAGAAGGTCAAGCAGTGTTGCAGACCTGAATTTGGCTGTACAGCACTCTTGGAGACTGTTAGCATTGCTCAGCTGATACGCAGTAATTAAACTGAATTTCATTGTGTGTAAATCCTTTAAATGCTTCCTAAATCTCTCAGAAAGATCCTGGCAGAATGATGTGTACTGCTGTACTGCTTTCTTGCCTCTACAACACTTTTACAATTGTAACCAGATTTCTTCTTTGGTTCAGTACTGCCCTTAACATTCTGATTGTTTTCCATAGCTACAAGTCATGATCTGCATTCTCTTCCTGTTGTGAAACCTGTCAGAGTATGTGTCTGTCTGATTAGCAACATCAGACTCATGTCTTGTCTTTCGACAGTTGAACATACTCCATTGTGAGGATGCAGGGGAATTGAGTTTGTGATGTCTTGTACAACACAGTGAAGATTAATGTACACTGCTGAACCTCTGACTACAGGAGTTCCCACTGGACAACATGGTGGGAACAGTAGGATATTTTGTTATTTATGGCCATGACATTATGTCCTAGTTTCACGCGCCACAGTACAAAGCAGTTGTTCTACTCAGAGAAGTTACTTACAGAAATTATGTAGGTGGAATAGCAGAAAGGCAAAAATTATTTGATCAAAATTAAACATCCCACGACTCTTCCTAAGAAAGCATGTTGTTTGGCAATTACATTAAAATACTTCCCAAAAACTTGCACCTTGCAGATATGTGCTACTCTGCATGATTCTAAATGTCAGGTGCTTTCAGTGGTTCTCACCTCACCTAGCTTCCAGGCATTCTATAAAATTCTCAATATAGCTGTGTAATGTATTTCTGCTGTGATTCCTGGTATTTGTCATGATCAGACACTGAGCTGGGTTAAAAGGCAGTAAGTACAATACTTGCACGTACAGTTTCTCTTAGATGTCAGGCTGCATCCTTCACACCCTTTTATCTCCCTTGCTCTGCTATTTTCTTTCTGTGGTGAAAGATTTTCCAATGGCTCTACTTTGCTCTTGGTCTTTACTGTCACAGGGCTTTTTAACATGCAGGTTAAAGCTCTCGTTTCCATAACTAGAGCCAACAGAGGATGTTTTATCCTGAAGTTGCTGTAATGGTAAAGCAATATCTTCTCAGCAATTCAGTGGTATTTCAGAAAGGCATCAGAAATTTTTTAAAAAATGGCCTGTTGAATAGGCTGCACTGAATTTTAGAGCCCCTCCTGCTAGATTTCACTTGTCATATATTGGGGGAGGGGTATTATTGATCTAGTTTTAAGTGGAATTTTAGTACTTTAGAATAAAAGTATTTTCTGAGATAAAAATGATTTTGAAACTAATGCATGAGACAGAGCACAAGATGAATAGAGAGGATTTTTTCTTTCACAAAAGCCCTATAAAAGCAATCTTTATGTGTTTGCACACTCAAATCAAAAAGAAAAAAAAAAGAAAAGAAAAATAAAAAGCTTTGGATGCAGTGTAGTTAGCTCTAGAGTCTCTATCACAGCACCAATTCTGAGCTGTCAGAAGGCAGCTCTATTTTATTCTTTTTTTTCTCTCTCTGTGTGACACATTTTAGCTTTCTACAAAAAGGGAATAAAGGGGAAGCAGCTCTGGCTAGCCTTGGAAAAGCTATTTAGCTTGCATATTGTGGAACTGTCTTCCCTAGCTAGTTAGTGCCATTTTATAACACTGCAGCATATTGGATCAAAGACTAGAACTGCCACCTCCTGTTTACAGTGGGCTGGAGCAGTCACAGAATTGTCAGGGCTACTTTCTGTCTCGGTGTGATTGGAAATAAGACTGAAAACGGTAGGTTGCTACCAACAGGTTAATTCCTTTTTTTATTATTTAATTTTTGGCTTTCACCTGCAATGTCAATGCAAGTAAAGCTAAAACATTTAACCCAGCAGGGCAAGTGTCTTTTTTAGTCCTTTCAAACATTCTTGAATATACTTGGGATAACAGGCACAAATATGCATGCAATACTATGGTTTCAGAGATAATTTTAAAGGCAAAACCATAGATCCAGGAAAAAAAATAGCCTAAAAATAATCCTTAAAGTGTGTTCTAGATTTTTAATATATGTTATGCTGAGACAAGAGCTGTTGCTAGACTGCATAAACACTATGTCCCAAGGCTTAATACTTAGAAAGATTATATTTGTAGCTCTACCAGTACCAAATTTTTGTGAGAGTCATCAGTGATTTTCATTTTGCAGTGACAAGATGGTGTTTAAAAATACAAATTGACTGATAAGAATACTTCCCTTTAAAGGTGAAATTGTATTCCAAGTATCCAGAGGGTGTTATCTGGGGGGTCTGGTAGAATAAGAAGCATTTAGCAGGCAAATTTCTAGTTTATATATCTGATTTACCTTTCCATCTTAAAGAAACCAATTTTGTTGCTTAAACTCACAGAAAAGAGACACAGAGCAGAGAGACAACAGACTGCAATTTTCACAGTGGAGTAAAATACAAACTTTTAGATTCCCATCACTGTGTGTGTTAATGCAGGTACCTTAGGAAGAAGACGTGCATAAGCCTCTAAAATTACATTTTTAAGAGACAAAAGAAACACAAACAAGAAACATGGGTACTCACCATGTTCTTATAACACCAGCTAAGGTAAGAGACCTGTGTCTTTCTTCTGTGTCATTTCTTATATCCCTTAAACAATCTCATTCCTTTTCCTGCATGTGCCTTGTGCAAGACCTAGGAATTGCATCATTGCTCCCATTTAGTGTTTATAATTGGTTATATTAGGGGTGCACACTGTAATGTGAAAAATAATGGAATAAAGATGAAGCTGATCTGCTGTTTTCTTTCTTACAGTGGGCTTTGACGTATGCTGAGATCAGAGAGCAAGATGCATGCTGCATCATGGGACCAAGGAGCTTATGAGGATATTTGGTATCTACAATATACCATCTGTATGTGTTCTAAGTCACTCTCAGAGGTGCAACCCTGTTGCTTACTTATTCTGTGTTTTTTATCGAAAAACTGACTTGTATGTGCAAGCATCAGTTTGTGGACTCAGTGATGACTTAAGGACTATTGCCTAGAGACTTCTAAGGGGCTTTTTCAGTCTGTACAGATCCCCTTTTTCCATCATGGTCTTCTACATCCAACTAGAACTGATCATATTTTTAGTTCCAGAAGTTTCTACTTTGATCATGATGGTGACTGTGCATCCATCACCATCATGCATACTGAGTGTGTAATATTTAAAGGGATTAAACTTTGACAATACTGTTTCCTTAGGTCTCACAATGCTGTATGGAAAATAAAGGAGTATGAACTATTCAGTACCTTATTTATATACGAAACTATTCAGTACACTTACTTACTTATATGGTCTGGTATATTGAAAAAAAATTTTGACACACTGATAAGTACATATTTTGTAGAAATCTTACAAAGTGAAATCAAAAATTGTATTTGCTTCTCCCTTCCAATTTTTTTTTGTACTTTTGTGAATGAAAGGATACCTATATATATATACATATCTGCAAAGTATTTGGGACTGAAAAGTATAGAATTTTTTTCTTAAATATTTTCTGCTTTCTGCATTGAGAGATCCTTAGGTTAAATGCTGAAATCTCTTCTGCAATTTTCCTAAACTCCTCTTCAAAAATGAAGAGACACAAGACTTTTTATTTTGGGTCTGTTAATTCAAACAAGAAATAATGTCAATGGAAACTAATTAATGAAAAAACCTGGTGCTCAGAACATAAATGGGGCTTAGAAATGCAGCTCCTAGAATTTCCAGCCTGGTTCAGTTAGACTATCATAATAAAATAGAGTGACTATAATTACTACCTAGTTATAACTGTATCTTTTCATTAATTACCTTTTCTCACAGACATGTAAGCTCACACATTTATGCATTATGATTCAGGCCATGTTTTTTATTATTCTTTTTCAAACCTTGGTATCCTTGTGTGTATTTGCTCAAAAGAGAAGCTAAGATGAACCATTTACTTTCTCTGCATTTACCAAAATTTATTAAATTTGTGAACTTACTTCACACCTGCACATCAGACCCACTTCAAACATTCTAGTACCATTCCTGCTACTCTTTCTTGCCTTGTATATTGATTTTAAATGTCTTCCTCTAGTTCTTCTCTATGTGAAACTGTTTAAAATAAAGGAAAGAACTCTGGTAGTTACAGGAGCCCCCCAGAATAGCTTTCTCTGCAAAAAAGTCCCCATTTGGGGAAATTGTTTCACATTAATGACTCAACTCTCATGGAATTTTGGAAATATTTCACCATGTAACTGAAAAGAACTACTTTGCAAGGAGAGGAACTATGTTCTTGCCATGCAGTGGACAGGCGATTACATTCAGCCATTTCTTTCTTTTCTTCCAGCTGCAATCTCCAAGTCCTGTTTTAGCAATATTACCCCAGAGGAGGGAAAAAAATATCCCTGAAATGTTTGTCGGATAAAAGGCATTATTTAAAAAAAGAAAATATATTAATTTGAATACTGTTACTTAGGCAACGTCAGAGATTCAGCATAGCTTATCACTTACTAAGAAGGAAAATTGCTCCAGGTACATGTAAATGTAGTTCATGTAATTTCTTTATGCTTTTGGAAACAAACCAGTTAATCTCAGACCACCTGGTCAGGCTCTCTCTTGTTTTTGCATCTAGCTACCTAGTTTCACATCTGGTACAATTGAGAAAAAATAAGGGAAAAAAGACCTAGCTGGGTTACTTTTCCTCTTCATAAATGAGAGTAACTATTTCACCTGTGATTTGGATTTCATTTTTCTTTTCAGAGAACAGACTTGTTGGGACGATGACTTTAAAATCCCTTCCCTATGTTGATATTTATAAACCACAGAGGGCAGAGGTTAAGCTCTGGCCCTGTTTTGAACGGCTTCTCTCATCAGCCAAGGTCAGGAGCTGAGCTCCTGAGGGACCTTGGGTTCACAGTTTTATTGCCAATGAGTAATGCCTTGAAACTACATCCAGTTCTGCTCTTCAGAAGTTTATGTGGTGCTGTTTTTAGTATCTTGATTAAAACTTAGTAGTAAACATAAAGTAACTCTCCTGTCACTATATATTTTCAAGTTTTACTATTTTTTCACCACTCCTCTTTATGATGAGAGTAATAAATGCACCTCGGCAGGTTTTTCCCTGACATTTTATGCTTATGACTTCATTAATAAAATCTGCTATAGAAATGCTAAAACAATGTCTCGGGCAGTTAAATAAGCAGAATGACCTTATTAAATAGGTGTTTTTCAATATTTAAAAGTAAGACATTTCAGATAAAATATGCAATTCACCAGTTATTTGTTCACATTCTTTTTTTTCTTTTTTCTTTTTTAATTCAGTAAAAGACAATCCAGAATTGCTCACCTCCACCTGCAAATAAATGTGGAAAGAAGCACCCTGGACAGATTTACCCTTACAGAACATAATTATGATAATAGCTACACATAGATTTATTTAAGATTACCCCTATTCTTGGCATTTTCTGAAAGATTTGTGGAACTCAGCCTTTCCCCTTCCTTACTTTTTTTTCTCCTGGTAGTGCAGTGTGATGATCAGGTTCAGTGTCTAATGAGGCAGCCATTCTGAACACGTAGAGACAAAGAAGAGGTTTCCCTGGCAACGAGGACCATGCCAGAGCTCTCAGAACAGTTATTTTCCCTGTATTCAGGTTCCTTTTCTGTTTAGGATGCCTATTAGTGTGAGTTCACAGGCAATTCCTGGCAAGATTTTCAGAGATTACAGCTCCTAAATATGCATAACAAAATACAACTAAGGCTATGATTTATGAGTAAACTAAAAAGTGGTGAACTGACATATATTTTTTTCAGTTTTATATTTTTTGTAGAATCTTAAAACAATGATGACAGTTCATTATATATGTCTAAAGCTATTAAATATACTGCCCATATCTCTTTAGAACTTCACTGGTCTCAACAAAATTTGTGTGAGTTCACTGAATTCTGAGCCATATTTCTGCTATCACTAGAAGAAGCACTGACTGAGGTTTTAGATCTAAAACATACATTAATTTAAGCACATACAGATGTGATGAAATATTTAGAACTGTATGTAATATTTCTTGAATTTAAGTCTCAGTTTAAATGTAGAGAAAAATTACAGTGATAAAGTATTGAAATGTTAGATAAGTTTTAGTACTTAAAAGTCAAATGAATTTACAATGAAATTAAATTCTTTAGTTCAAATCTTTACTTGCATCTGAAATGTATAAGCCTTTTATCATGAAGACTTCTGAAATCAGATTAAGAGATAAGCTTTTCCACATCCTTACAAATTCTTGAAAGAACTGAGAATATTGCTACACCACCCATTCCAAAGCTTGGTCAGTATCCTGAAATCATTCATGCAGGGATCCAACTCAGCTGAGAGTTTTGATCTGGAAAGTGTTTTCAAAGTGAACCTGCTCACACACCTTAAACATACAACAGCAATTTCTACTTTATGTAGATCAGAAGCATTAGTCTCATGTCCGTGATATCCACTGGAAATATGGATACATATTCAGTATGTATCAATGCAATAGTCCAGGTTGGAGGGGACCTACAAAAATCAGCTAGTCCATCTGATAGAAACATCTATTTAATTCTACCTTTATCAAGAGAGAATTCAAACCAACCAGCTTTTTTTCCTTCTTTCTCCCTTCCTCCCTCCTTCCCCTTCTCTTTCTGTCATTCCTTCTGTCCTCTTGTCCTAAACAGCCTTGTGACTACTTCACTGTATGAAGAAATGGACAGCAAGTGTATGAATATTCTGAGGCAATAGAAAGGAGTCTATCTGGACAGTTCTGCAACCAGCTGACTTTTACTGCAGTCATCATTTCATGTCAATAGCTGAACTTTAAAATCATTTATCCAGCTCATTAAAAAAAAAAATTATATATATATATATATATATATATATATATATCCTGAGCACTTTAAAGTTCTCCAAGTTAAAATTCAAGCATTAGGATCCCAAGAGGAAAAAACCTCCCTACACCCTAGAGTAAAGAACATAAAAGGCAGAATTTAACATCTCTCTCTTCATTAATTACTATTGGTGATCTCTAGGAAGCTACATAGCATCTATGCATACTGAGTGGAGTCCTGCTTATTTAGAGAAAACCCTAGGCAGGTGCTTCCACTGGGATGTTAAACAGATGGCAGCTCCTTGTGTCTGTGAGACAGGAAGGTTTTCTGACTATCCTGGAAAAAATAGGAGCCTTAAAAACAAGCTCTGCAAAGTTCCTTGTATCTGGTTCTCATACACTAACCAAATCACTTGTCACAAGTTCAGCTGGGATTGATAGGCCTGGGAAGATATTACTTGGCTCTTCTTTACATCTTGTCTCATACCAATTCCCTTGTAATATGTAAAGTTAAAGTAGTTGCAAAACAGTGAGAAACTAAGGAAGAAAAATAAAAATGAGAAATAGGAGTAAAAATGAATTAAAAAGTGGGATTTGCTTCAAGCCTGTAAGGAAGATATTTTTATTTTTTTTCTCCTGTGAAGATTGCAAAGAAAACTCATTTCAGCTTTGTAAGACCACAACGATTGCTTCAGACACAAAATGAAACAAGCCTCTTGTTGGATTATGTGGGTGGTATTTCCACTCTTCCCTAGTGGGATAATTCACAGCCTGCAGCTGTGGCATGAAAACTTAAATATTTTTTCTCTTTCTGTCTGGATTTAAAAGGAAGGACCTGCATTCATTTGCTGTTTTAAAGAAAAAGGAAAAAAAAATTGAAGGCCCGTTAAAGATTAGTAGTGTGAAACAGAGCAGTCATAAAACAAAACTGCATAAACAAAGAAGGAATTAATTTGCATCTTTTTAAGCAGCTATAGTCTAGTATTTGAAAGTGAATGAGAAGATATGTACTTGCCCAGGTGTATTAGTAACAAGATAATGGTTGTAAACAACCCCTTTTGTACTGTTAAGAATCATGACTCTTTACTTACCTCATCTTGAAGAATTGTTTTTCTTTTAAACAACAAAATTTTTAGTATTATTATTACCTATTAAAACACATTTCTTGGATTCTTTGTGTGCAATTCAAACAAATTAGATAATACATAAAATATAAATTTGCTATTCTATATCATTAAAAACACTTTGCAAATTCCCAGCTGAACTTCACTTCCAAGTACATTTTTATTAGTCTAGAAATATCTTCTCCAAGGGAAAAAAACCAAACAAACCAAAACAAACAAAATCCAGAGCAACAAAAAACAACCCCAAACAAGTAAAACTTGAATTCAATGTTTCTCTCCTCGCTAATACAACATAAAGTTGATCTTCCATGACACATTTCTTAAAAACTGCTTTAAAGTTTTTCCATACCCTGTAAATTATTTTCTTTCCTTAATAGCTTGTTGTACTGTTTGCCAGTACAATGACTAGGAAATCACTATTAACACTTCAGCTAATTGAGGTTTTCAGAAAACATTGGTTACGTTGTTTTCATTAGCAGACTTTAAAAAAATACTATTCAGATATATGAAAAAGAAGATTGCTTTTAAATCTCAAGAAATGAATGTAAGTGTTCATATTCTGGTACATTAACAGTTTGTTCCAGTACATTGATATTTTATGTGGAAATCCTACTCTGCAATTAATATGCCTGATGCAAATTGAAAAACCCATAATCCATCCTTTTCTGTTGTAATGTAAGAGCATACTATTATTGAGAAGCTACAGGGTATCAGAACCATTTTTTAAAGTCGAATGCCCATTACCTTAAATCTGCATACAAAAGAGTTTGCTTTTATAGTAGGTAATATATAACTGACTTTATCATGATATACATGAAAATATAACAAAAAACAATAATAACAATAATAATAATTAGTCCAGAGTGTTTCACCTCCACAAAGACAATTGCATCTTTTAGCACTAGTAAATAAAAATAGCTTAAGATTAAACACTAAAACTTAATGAAATATCTGGCTGTTCTAGACAATGAGATATCTGCAATATCTGCATGATCACCTAATGTATTAATGAAAATAATGTGATTATTATTACTTTTTTGGAAATTTCCTAAATCTACTGAAAAGCAAAAGTTATATTTTTTGAACATATAAAGTAGGATAATAATTGTGTAAATGTAAATAAAATATGTCAATGCCACTTACTATCCCCTGGAGACATTTTCCGTTGAGGTGATTGCTAATGATTGATTGATACTGAGATACCCTTTCCTGATCAGCTGTGGATCATACATTATGAAGGAGCAGGGTTTCTGTGGGTTGACCCTGGCTGGATGACAGGTGCCCAAAAAGCCATTTTCTCAATATCCTCCTCTGCTGGACACATGGAGAGGAAATATTAGGAATGGTTCACAGGATTAGAACAGAAAGGATCACTCACAAATTTTTGTCACAGGTAAAACAGTTTCAGTGTGGGGAAATTAGTTTGATTTAGTGTAAATGAAATCAGAGAAAGACAATGAGAAATAAAATACATATTAAAGAACATCTCTCCCCCACCCCTCCCTTCTTTCCAGGCTTAACTTAATTTCTAAATTCTCTATCTCCTTCTCAAGAGTAACGCAGGCAGATGGGGAATGTTGTCAGTTCAACACACATTGTCTCTGCCATTCCTTTCTCCTCAGAAGAAGGACTCCTTCACAAACTTCTCCACAGGAGTCCTTCCCACAGGCTGCAATTCTTCACAAACTGCTCCAGCATGGGTCCCTTCCACAGGATGCAGTCCTTCAGTAGCAGTTCCAGCAGTGGGTTTCTCAGAGGGTCACAAACCCTGTCACCAAACATGTTCCAGCTCGGTCTCCTCTCTCCATGGGGCCACAAGGCCCTGCAAGGAACCTGATCCAGCTTGGGCTTCCCACAGTTACAGCTTACTTTGGGCAGACCCACCCAGTCTGACATGGGGTTCTCCACAGGCTGCAGGTGGACCTCTGCTTCCCCATGAGCCTCCATGGAGTGCAGAGGCACATTCTGCCTCACCATGGGCTGCACCATGGGCTGCAGAGGAGCACATCCTCTGGTGCCTGGGGCACATCCTCCTCCTCCTCCTTCACTCACCTGGGTGTCAGCAGAGTTGTTTCTCTCACAAGCTTTTTCAGTTTTCCAGCTTTTACCCCTCCAACTCCCTCCCTGATCTTGCTAGTGGGGTAGTAAGTGAGAGGCTGCTTGGGGCTTTCTTACTGTTTGGGCTTAAACCATGACAATCGCTCAAAACAGACATCACAAAAACAAAACCACCTTGAGGTGGTAATGAACGTGAAGTTTAAGTCTTTGAAGGATGCTTGATTGCAGTAACCAAACAGGAGAGTAAAATTCTGTCTAAGTTGTCAAATATCATATATTTTTAAGAAAGCACTTTGAAATTCACAATAATGACTTTTACAGATAGTTTCTTATTCTCTGGAAGTTGTCATCACATCTGGATGTATGTGTGAATGGAGACGTATGCATGGAGATGGTTCATTTCAACCCATTCCTGCATTTCAAATTATATAGACATGTAAGAACATCATTTTTATAGCTAATGCCAGTCTAATCCAAATTTTCCCTTTCCTATGATTGCAACTTACTCCTGCAGCTCATCTAGCACTGCTTATCTGTGATTGCTCCTGGTGTATAAGTCAATTGAAAAAGATTATCATCCTGAGCATACAATAGACATGTTCAACTCCAACATCCTCATGAGTCAGCAATGTCTATTAGCCACAACTTTACCCTTGACTTGGTTTAAATTTAGGAAAATGGGAAGGCATTTTATGTTTTAAATTCTTTATTCCCAACCTCTGAATGACTGCAGAATAGAACATTCATGTAGGGTGCTATAATATGATGCAGCACAGAGTACTACCATGGTTTACTATTCAACAGCAAAACCCTGAGAGACACCATGATGCCTGTCCTGGACAGAGGAGGTGCAGAAAGGAAGGGATCTGCACACTGTAAGACAGACAGCCACATCCTTATGGCTGAACATCCACTCTGGTGGCAATAGGTTGATTTTCACCAGAGTTCTCAGTGGGTGTGACCTGTGGCAGAATTACATTAATTACTTAATAAAATCTCAAAATATGAGCCTTAAAATTAGCAGTACTCAAAGCAAAAATGTGAACAAAATTTATTAAAGTTATACGTAATTTTAAAAGAGATTTTATGTAGGACGTGGCTTCCTTTGCATTCTACTTGCAATTATACATATATAGACTATTTTTTCTATCAGCTTTTCTTCTCCACTCTTCTTCCCCTAACTGGCTACTGGTTTTTTTTCCTCCTTTTTTTTTTTTTTAAAGTCCTTCACTCTATCACAGTACTTGTTTCACTTTGTTCCTCTTCCACCATCACACTTCAAAGGCTTCCAGGAATCAGCCAAAGTTCTTTCAACAAGATAACACTTTCCCTCACAGAAAGGAAAAATTCTTCTCTGTATAAGGCAGGTGCAGTAGGAGCAGTCTAGGTAGCCTTACCAGCCCTTTTTTTTTTTTTTTAATTTAACATATCCTATACCCATCACTGTTGGAAAGTATGAGACAAATGCAGTGAGCTACAGTTGTTAAGGGAGACCACATGATTTATTTATTCTACTCACACCACAGAGGGACTCTCAGTCTCAGACTGGAATAGAATCAAGATCTATCTTTTAGAAGTTTTTATATTATTGTTCCCAAATTAAATACGCTGCTTTAAGATAAAGAAAATTATTTGGTTTAGAAAATAATTTTTCAGATAATTTATTTTAATAATTCAATATCTTTAAAAGCCCATATAACTTCAGATTGCTTTTGTAGAGAAGAACTTGAGATTTTTATTTAACTGTATAGAGAAAGCCATCTTAAACTCTCTGCTGCATTTATTTGATTTTTTTAATTATAGAATTTGAGTACTTAGTCACACTGAGGGGTTTTTTTTGTCTGTTCATAGATTCTGATATCCTCAAATATTAAAAGACAGCACATGATGAGATATTTTATTTCAATTGTACAGTAACTATCTGTAAAGACACTGTGATGCAAAAATGATAATGAACGCTGTCTCAGAGCCAAGCCATGAAAAACACTGATGTTTTCTGGTTTATATTGTGGCTTTAAAAACTTACCAAACTATCAAAATATATAGTTTGACATTGACAGTTCCTGAGGACATTTGACTTACCTAATGGGCTGAATATATTTTATTAATAAAAAGACAATAACATTAATAAACAGTTTTATTTTGCTTGTTTGATTGGATTTTTTTTTTTTTAGTACATGCTGTATTTTTTACAAACTTAGATAAAGCTAGTAAATTACATGATAGCTCTGAACAAATACACTTTGAAAAGTCAAACAGAATGGAGAGTTTTGACACTCTCCATAGAAAATAGCAATTGCAGCATACAGTAAGAAGACTTTACAGATAGTGTGTGTTACAATAAATAAATGCTTAAGATTGGCTTTGGGTGGAAAGGTTGTTTTGGTTTGATTTTTTTGGGGGGGTGGAGTAGGGCTGCAGTGATGAGGAGGACCCCATGTCAGAGCAGGTCAGGTGGATGCCCGAGGGAGGCTGTGACCCAGTGGGAAGCAGGGTCCTGGAGAGAGGAGCCCACAGTGGGGACAGAGAAGAGTCTGAGTAGTTCTTACACAGAGGAGGAAGGAGACATAAAGTGCAATGAAGTGATCAAATTCCCTATTGCCCATCTTTGCTGTGCCACTGGCAGGGAGGACATAGAGAAAATTGGGAGTGAAGTTTAGCCTGGGGAGAAGGGAAGGGTGAGGGCAAGAGTTTTTAACATTTTATTTTATTTCTTGTTGTTCTACTCTGATTTGATTGGCAGTAATTGAAACTAATTTTCTCAAGCTGAGTCTATTTTGCCTGTAACTATAATTGTGTGAGTGATCTCTTCCTGTCCTTACCTCTACCTGTAAGCCTTTGGTTTTATATTCTCTACCCTGTAAAGCTAAGGAGTGCAGCTTTGTTGGGTAGCAGGTGTTCAGCCAGGATCAACTCACTACAAAGTTACAGCTGTCATTATTATGGTATTTTAAAGACTGGTAGAATAATTGTGATTTTAAAAAAAAAATGTTATTCCAAAAGAAACAGATATTCTTACAGACTTCCATTAGGTAAATGTTAGTTTCTCCAGTCTTTCTGACAACACACATTTTCTCTTCCCTTTAAATTAATTTTACAGCAGATTACAATTCCTAAAGCCTCCCTGGGGACTTGAGCAGACTGAAAAAGGAGAACTGCTGAAACACTTTATGAAAGGTGAATACTTTTCACGAATGATGAAAACATCTTAGAGACCTTTCCAAATAATTTCAGTTAGTGCAAAATGTTCTTTATCTTGAAGAATGTTTTGAACTCCACTTCGACCCAAGCACTCTTTAAAGCTCTGTAAAGTCAACTGCTGAGCCACACTGCATTTGACAACTAGCTTCATTTTTAAATTTCATATTTTCGCAAAATGGATTACCTCTGTTGACCAAAGTGTTTTTATGTTTTCTATCTGATCTAATTAGACCACTGCAATGTTTTCCCAGTAATCTATAATGTTTTTATTCTGCTTCTTTTGGATTTTTTGTGAGGTTTTTTGGCCAGGGTTTTTAAAGACTTTCTCCTCACATTGGTCAGTCTCCCATAGGTGATAAAAATTATTAAAACTGTGAAAGTTTCACTGGACCAGAATAAGCAAGTCCTCTGATCAAACAAAGCTGAGGGGACAAAATTGCTCAGGCATTTTCTAGAATCTGGGATTCTAGTAAGTCCTGGCCAACTCTGAGGTACAGACTCAATGTACTGGAAGGCTTTACAAAGGATAAGGTTATTTTTCTCAGCTATTTTTTCATGCTACCATCCCCCTGACAACTAGGAGCCTCTCTTTCATGTGGATTAAGTCTGTGCCAGCTGCTGTTTTTTCTCAAATTCCCATTCAGTAAACACTGCCTTATTAACAAGACCATATTACTCACAATCATTAAAAAGGAAAGTCAAAAATATTGTTATGTAACTAATTATGATTGTATATTGTTGCTATTAAATCCTTATTTACCCTGATTTTATAGAGTTCTGTACGTTTGCTTGCTAACAGCACGGTAATTTCAATGAATGGGGAAAGATAAAGCCACAAACATATACAGCCTCTTATGTCTGTTTTTGACCTATTTACATTAAGCACAGAGTAAATACACTTTATAATTCCCAGAAGGCTAAGCCAAAATCATCAATATGGGAGAACAAACCCATGTTTTGAAGTCTAGCTCTCCCTGATACTCTAAGGTGGATATGCACAAGATCATTATGTATTCTTCACCACAGGTCAGTTGCTTAGCTACCGGAGAAGTAGAGAACTACTAATTGAAAGTATTCAGTATTGCTGGCAGCATCTGTTGCAGGACACTGGTCTTAAAAACACTCAGATATAAATGTTGCAAGGGGAGGAATGAAAGAAAAATCCACACAATATAATCTTGCTGAAAATGGCAAATGTCTTTCTTTTGTATTCTAATATATGAATTATTATCAGTGAAATGACATTGATTCTGATGACCATCAAATGCTGTGATGAATTTTGTAGTAGAGATTAGTTATTCCCAAAAATTTTACATGCTGTGGTTATATTTTAGATGCAATTGTTGCAAATACTGGAATAATTTCTTACTTATATAGTTCCATCACATTTCCAAGTGATTCATTACATTCAGGGGCCTCTAGTTAATAGTAGAGTCATTAAAATAAAAAAAAAATGCAATCAAAAACTAGCAAGAATATTATCTTCTCATGAGATCCCTAATTGCTTAAACTCCTGCATTTAGTTTCCATGAAACTTGAAACTTTGTAGTGCAACAAGCACTCCATTTTACCTCAGAGAAGAATTTGACAATACATTATTAACTTTTCACAGTATTCTTCAGTGTAGGTGTTCTACTTTTTTATTTTATTGTTTTTCTTTTGCATTCAGTGTTTTATAACTTCATTTTCTGCCACTGTCAATGTCTGGAATAAAAAAGTTAAGGCCATTCTGTCAGGATAAATGAGAGGCTCTCTTTAATCTATGGCCTCATATCAGACTTTTCAAATGAGACATTTTCAACCCTTACCTTTCAGCTGTCAAATTGGAAAAAATAAATTTGGACTAGAATTACGTTTTACTGGAGTTTTGCATAGAAAGTATTAGGAAAAACATCCTTGAAACAAAATCTCAACAGTTTTATTGAGAAAATTCAGTTAAATTTCTTCCATAGAGAAATGTCTCACAGGTAACTTCATATGAATTCAATAAATCTATGTTTCCACAGATAGATAGTTTTTATAGTTAGGGTTGCTTATAATGATGACTCTGTTTATATACCACTTTGTAGATTTGACAGCCCTGTAAGTGAATGAAAGATACAAGTTTGTTGTATTTATCTGATTTCCAAACACTTTAAAGACAAATCTTCAGACTTTCTGGGCCCACTTAAAATACATTGTCCCAGGATTATCTCTTCTGCTAACAAGATTTAATATTCTCTTAACTGGGAGGAGAATCCAGAACTTGAAGAAATACATTTAATTGACAGACTGCCATGTTAATGTATTAATGAATCAAGTGTGCTATTGCAGGTCGCCAGTAATATGACTTGCAACACACTAAATTCTTCTTTTAAATTTAATTGTGAATCTGAAATAGAATCTCACCCTACTTTTTGCTTAAATTGTACGGTTGTTCACTACAGAGTAGGCCTAGAACTGTCCCTTGGATGCCTCTATAAAAGTATCCCTAAACCAAATCACCAGGGAAAGTAACAAGTGCAGCTTGTTGCAGACAACTTCAGCTCACACAATTGTACAGTCTAAGACATCCAGTTGAATATTCATATATTTATGATTGCAACACCTTGCAGTCAGGAAAAGGTCTAAAAGGAAGCTGACATAATCCTTCTCAGTAGTACATGATCCTCAGGGAGCACAGCAAACCACCCAAAGTGCAGAGTTATGTTTAATATACAAGACTACCTTAAATTATAATCTATTAATTCAACAAAAATGTCGATTTCCTCAGCCAAATGAATTCTTCTCCTCTTGTAAAACAGTTATAGTTTTAAAAACACTAAAACATTGTTCATTAGTCTCAGCTAATATCTGACATCCCAAATCCTAGGGAATACTGGAAATGTCACAGCTTCCTTGCCATCCCATGGGTCTTTCCTGAGATTATTCTACTGTATTTAAAATGTGCATTTCTCCTGGTTTTCCTTTTAACTTCCTCTTTCAAAACTCAGTTTTCTGTTACATGGAGTAAGTAGATTTAACTTCATAAGTGAACATAATTTTAAGGGAGCAGTTGCTTAGTGCTTACTTGCCACATGTGCTTAAACCTTAATACTGACTAGTGATTTCCATCCCTTCTTATCATTTTTTAATTCCCTGAAGTCCATATAGACTATTCAGGGCTCAATGAATCTTTGGTCCCTTCTTAGGTATTCCCATGAGATGTAAATAATAAAGCTGCCAACATAGAGGACTAAAGTTTTTCAGTAAAACCTATTTTAAGTTTGGGAAATAAGTAAGTGGTGATTAAAGGAAAAAATAGTTTTCATCCCAGCAGATATTAGGCAGAACTTAAACAAGAACTAATAAAGTTGCACTTTTGAAATCACAAGTTATAGATAATTTACAAACAGTAATTGGAAAAGGCTCAGCTAATGAGGACCATTAATAATCTGATTCAATAATTGAGGATCTCAAAAGACTGGTAAGAAACAGTCACCGTATATCTGGTTTAATAAGGTAAAACCAATGGCCCAAATAACTATATATTTTTCAGTCTGACCATTTTCACATATTAAAAAGAATAAATACTGATGGAAATTCAATAGAGACATTTTTAAAAAGCTAAATTAATTAATGATTTTTAAATCTTTGCATGATTGTAATATGAATAATCATAGAGGACATGGGGCAAGGAAGGTTATATAATATGATCCTAGACCATTGTGTCTTCTCCATTTCCCAATTCAACTCATACACCAATAAATTGGAAGGAAAAAACAACCAACCAAACAAATGCCCCACAGCTGATAGAACTCGGTAAGGTTCCGGATGGATGAAAAGATTTTGACTCAGTTAGGTGGAAAAATAGTGTCAAAAGGCTGGTTGTAGAATTTAGACATTTGAATAAGAAATAAAGCATACATTTGAAATATCAGTGCGTTATATTTTAAAATCAAGAATGAGATCAGACTACTTGATCAGGACTTGATTTACAGACTAAAAATCTATCTCTGTCCATTTGATTCTCACAAATCAATCTGAAACAAGGACTAGCAACAAACCCTTACAACTAAGAAGGTCAAGAGCATCCTGGACTGGATTGATTAGGAAGAGCACCACCTGCAAGCAGATTTACGTAGTTGATCCTTCCCTTCTACTCGGCACTGGTGAGATATCTGGGGTGTTGTTCCCTGTGCTGGGCTCCTGTACAAGAGGCAGGAAATCATTGCACAGAGCACAGAGAACATGATTCAAGGATTGCAGCATCTGTTAAACTAGGAAAGACTGAGAGTTGGGAGTTTTTGCCAGGAGAAGAAAGGGTTCAGCAGGATCTTGTCAATGTGTATCAATTAATGGCAGAAAATAAAGATGTAGAAGCATGACTCTTCTCAGTAACACCTAACAAAAAGACAGAAGGAAGCACACACAAATTAAAAAGCAGGAAAATCTTGTTTAACACAAGGAAAGATATAATTCTTGTAGAAGCACTAAAAAGTTTGGGTTGGAAGGGATCTCTTAAAGATCATCTAGTCAAACTCTCTGCCATGGGTCGGGACATCTTTTACTTAGGTTATTCTTTTGACCAGATTGCTCAAGGCTGTAAGATGAACACTGTAATGGGTTGCCTGGAGAGGCTGTATAGTCTCAATTCTTGGAGAAAGAAAAGAGCCAAGTCAATGCATGACTGAGCAATCTGCTCCAGATCATCTTGTTTTGAGCAGTGGGATTGTGCAAGATGATCTCTGGAGGTCCATTCCAACCTTGATGATTCTGTGATTCTATGATGAAAAAAACAGGAGGCGACCGTTACATTACTGATGTATATCATGTTTGAAATTGAGCTTCCCACAAAGCTTTATTATTAGATACTGAAATATTTCAGGTATTATAATTTATGTACAAATCGTTAAACTAAGGTATGGACAGTTGCATTATGAACCATCTCTTTCTTACTCCTACTCCTCAGTACACACAGAGGCATACAAATATATTTTACTTTCTTTACCAACCAAACTTGTCTTACAATCACTGAAAAATTTGAGACACTCTTAAAGTCACTGTGAGTTTTAGTAATATTTCTTGTTTTCAGGTCTCATAAACCCCTCTTTCTAGCAAATAGCCATAACTGTGGAATATCTAAATTCTATGCACTAATAATAGACTTCAAGATTTCAGTTTCAGACATGTGTGAGAGGTGGAAAGCGTTCACTGAAATAAAAGTTGTGAAGTTTTCCACCCAAAAAAAAAAAAATGCTATCATTGTAAAAGAAATGGTTTCCAGCATTTTTCTTTTTTTCAGAGGGATTTTCTGGATTTCTGTGTCTTCCTTTACTAATTTTTAGACCTTTCTAAGGATAACAACATTCTCACTTGGTCTATTATCAAATAGTTCTTTCATATCATTTCTATATTGGGAAATTAAACCAAAAGCAAACACTTTTACACAACTGTTCTTTCCTGTAAGAGTTTTTTCTATTAAATGTATGGGGAGGAAAAAACCCTTGCATAACAGAAAGTAGTGTTCAGAATAAAGAAAAGCTGACTAAGATTTACTATATTGTATGCTTCTTAACCCAGCATCTAATTTCCTCTTCAGTTATATATCAATGACTTTGGCATACAGAATTATACAGTATTGTCCTATTAAACTGGTGGCTTATATAAAGGAATGGTTTCCCACTCATTTTCTGACTCTAAGATAGTCTTTGCAAATGCCATTCTTGGATAATTACCTCCTATAAAAAAAAATCAATATTTGTTTATACCCAAGTTTATGCATCCTTTTTATGGCATTAACAGAAACTGGGTGCTTAGGCTGAGCTTGCAATAATAAGTCAAGCATACTGGCTTCTGAAATTTATTGTTATTATGTTGCTTTTGACTTGCTGATGTGGTTATTAAATGTGCAAACTGAACTGGTCTACAACGTCCAACTGATAAGAGTGTTAGAGTTAGGTTGGCTACAGTAATTATTGTTCTGGAGATGATAGTAAGCACTTCCTACCTTTCCCTCATGCCTGCTTTTCATACTAGGAGGAAGAAGAAGGTTAGAACAGCCTACATTAAGAACAGTAAGACAATTTATAAGTTTTAACAATTTGTTAAAACCTATAAATCCCCTGTTAGTCCGTCATCTCTCCTGATGCATTCCTTTAGAATCCTGGAAAACTGGAAAAGAGAAAAGAGGAAGCATCCTTAAACTTTTCTTGGCATTTCATTCTTACAGTGAAACCAAAATCAACTCTTACAATTTCTACTGGAAACATATCTATTGATAATGCAGCCAATTAGACATGCACAACCAATTTAGTCACTAGAATGAACAAAAAATTTAAACTTTTATTTAAGTATGTGAATTCTCATATTACTTATTCCAGCCATAGCAGGTTATTTCATATTGTTTCATTCCCTATACTCTCACAGGGTTTTTCTGACACCACACCAGGAGCTCCTTTTTATGTTCTTCAATCCAAATTATAAATGCACTCTGCCTTCTTTAATCCAGTAGATACCTTGATAATCAAAACCTAACAATTTTTCTCTTACACCCATTCCCTCATCTCCTCAGCCTGCTTTCCAGACCACTCTACTTAAAATTGTCTGTCCTTTGGGAGCCATAGGCTGAAATAAGGGGGGAGTTTTGCTAACCTGTGGGTTTCCGTCCAATAATGTTTTAAGACTATAGAATCATAGAAGTAGAAATCCAGAAAGACAATAATCATCTAAATTCCTACCTGTACTCTTTATTATGTCACCCAAGATGCCAGCTTATTGAATTGTGACTTATATTCCAGTGTGTATCTTCTAGTTCAAAAATATAAGTGCTCATTCTCTTATCCATATAGATTCAGCTTTTGCTCAATTTGTATGCAAAGCAAATAATTTGCTCATACTTGTAGAGGATATGCATTATCAGAGCACAACACCTGCAGGACAAAGGATGGGTTAATTTCATTGTTGCCATGAAGCAAAGGAGATCATTACAGAGTCTGCAGTAACCAAGCTCTGTGAAATAGCTGCATTAGTCATTAACTTTCTAGCACTAAATTTCATATCAGACTCAATTAACTACTACATAGCTTTTAATGACAATATTTTTCAGATGCAGCTTTTGTTTACTAATAAGATTTCCCATCACAACCAACTTTGTGATTCCTCTGGTGGCATTAATATTCAAGTCTTGCATTTCTTTGAAGAAAATGGAGCAAAGAAAATCACATTTGCTGAAAGTACTCCTTGAATTATTCTTCTAAATTTTAAAACATTTAAGTTGTATTTTTGCACTAAATGGCAATAGGTATGTAGATATCATATCCACAGAACATGTGGAGTTGTTTATAGAACATGGAGTTGTTTATAGAACTTCCATATGTTTGAACATCCTGAACATTTCTGTTGTATTTGAGACTTTCATGATCAAAGGCTTTATTATTTTCTTATCATACCGAAATTCAAAGCTCAGAATAAAAGAAATCAGAAATTTAATATAACCAGAAAATAGTTTGCAGAGTAATTAGTACAATATGCGCAAAGAGCAGTTGGATTAAGATATCATATCATATCATATCATCCACAACTTACAGAAGAAAGCATTTCACAAATAATCTTTGAGATTTCAGAAATATTTTCATATCTATGAAGTGAACCCAATGAGCCAACATTAGGTTTTTTTGTCTTTACTTTTCAAAGGTAAAATCTTAAAATGGCACCTATTTAGAGCAAAAAGAAGAAAAATATCTCTTTACTGTATTTTGCGTTACAATATGAGAGAGCATCTTTAGCTGTTACTGGCCTTATTGTTATTAGAAAAACAGAAGCTAAACCTCACAATTTGCTTTCAAAATTCCTTTCCCTATGCTATTACCATGTTAGTCTTCAGCCCACTTAGAACTGCATTCCATTTTACGTACCTTGTCATTTGTAGTCATATCATCTGAGCTTCTCATTTCTAAGATGATCAGCTTTGACTCATGCACCTGCACCTGGGTTTTGAAATACTCACTATGTATTTATCTCTCCAGTATTGTTTTAGATCTTTTTCTTGTTTCTGCTGGTTTTTCCCTTTTGAATTTGTCATAGGAATAGACAAATTTTCTGTTATAAACACATATGTCATTTTGTCCTTTTTTATCCATATGTTTTTATCATCAGTTTCTTGGGAATTCTTCAGTGACTTCTAAGTGTTCTGTTAGACTAATCTAGTGACGTAAGGAATTCCCAAGTCTGCTTTTGCACCACTAAGGAGTATTTAATTTATCAATAAACAGCATAGAAAAGGTAATGTACCAGGTTGCATTCAGAACCAAAGAGATCTTTTCTCCTGATTTCAGCATTCAGATTAGTGTAAAAGCACTAAAGCACACATCACTTTAATTACCAGTCCTCTGGACAAGGAAATTAGACAGGACAAGTAAAATCTATATTGGACAGTGGTTTTCTTTTTAATCTTATAATAGCAGCTGCCTATGAATAGGATTTACAGAACCCTTTCACAGGTGGTCTTAAAGGTCAGCATTATCCCAAGAATATGCAGAAACAATATGAAGAAAATAACTGATTCTGGGGTGATTGCTTACTGTCTTACTTTCTGCTACATAAAAAGCCATACAAATGCTAAATTGTGAGGACATAAGCCTGAATATTTAACTTCACAGCTTTTAAAGAAATTTGAAGTGTTCCTTTTTTGGAAAAAAAAAATTAACATATTATAAATCAGGCTGGCAGAGGCATTACACAGATTTAATTTTTTTATTATAAAATAAACCCCCCCAAATTTTCACCTCCTCACTATATTTGCTCAGCCTTAACTGCTGCCTTAACTAATGGCTGAAATATACTTAAAAAGCTTTACCTGCCCAGAGAAGCCTTGCAGTTATAATTCTACCCTAACTAGTAGAAAAGGACTTGAAAATGTCTCATGAGTTTACTCTCCTAATAGTGAAAATTTATAAAATATATAATGTTTCCAAAATGATCTTGCACTTTAATGCCTGCTTAAATGACATTTGTTGTGGAAAAGCATGGCCCAAAGAGCCTGTGTAACAGGTTTGTCTTCTGTTAGTCCTTATAGTTTCTGCAGTCTTCAGACATTGAAACAATTGAAGCAATTTAATTAGAAGTTCCCTCTTCCAAATCTAGTTTCCACTGATAAATTTCCAGTGATTTTCCATATAACTCCTAATCTCTCGAGTGGTGAAACCTCCTAATATTGTCTCATCTATATTGACTCAGGAATATTGCAGATATATAAGTTCCAGAGTTCAGAAACCATTTTTCCAGTCAGTTATGCTGACACAAAAGAATATTGGAAGGACAACACAAACTTTAGAGGATATCTTGAGAAAAGGCCTTCAAATCCACCACATTAATATAAATAAATATGATGAAAACGCTAAACTGAGGAAACTGGGAAGAATTCTCACAGTCTTATTACAGAAATGTTCCTGTGGATGGACCAGGGCAAACCTGAAGAGTACTAAAGAGGAACAGAAGCCCAAAGAAGAGCAGTGACACAATTCACTTGTTGAAAAAACAATTTCATAATGGGCCAGCACACCTCTTCTTCAAAATAATAATTTTAAAGATTGAAAAGTAACAATGCACAGAGAAAAACTGAATAGTAACAACTACAATCAGTGTTTTTAATTAATCTGAGTTTTAATTAATCTGAAAACTCACTTGAGTTTTCAAGAAGGCACCTTGCTTATGTTATCATACTGGAGTCATCCTCTAGCAATACTTTTAAGATTCTGCCTTCTGCTTCCTTCAGGCAACAGTATTAGACCATAGTTGCTTACAATAAACACACTGTGATCACTTAACTGCCTGCTACCAAACTTCCATCAGATTTACACTGGCTTTCTCATCTCCCACATTTATAAAGTTAATATTAGACTCAATATCACTTCCATGATTGTCATATTCACTCTGATAAGAAAGAGGATTTTTATAGTTACCTATACTTATACTAAAGTCACTTACCACACTTTTTATTTATTAAGACAACAGTTTTAGCAGGTAGGGAAGGAAATCTCCAAAACTGATATGGGAAAGAGAAGCCAATGCAGGCATTGAAATATGTTCCATTTTTCATGCTGTTAATACAAAAGAAGTCAGAATTTCCTTGCTATGCTAACAGTCTTCTGAAAATCTGTCAGATAATACAAAGTAGATGTGGTTTGTTAAACCTAGGGCAAATTAGAACTGTTGAATACAAAAAAATATTTAAGCTGAAAGATCCTATTAAACTCCATAATGAAAAAAAACTTTAAAATTCACTAAGAAGGAACATTTTTTTTTTATTTTGTGTTGGTTATATCTTCAGTGCCATTGCTTCACCACAGCTCAGGTTTCATGGATCCTAAAGATATCATTGTAGCTTCTTAAGTGACCTTTTACAAGCGAAGTGCATTACATTCCCTATACAAACAACTTTAAATTTTATTGTGAGATTTTTACCAGCTTTTACAATTAAGAATTGTGAATGAATAACATTAATTTTCTTGCAGTATAACTAATGTGTAAAATATATTCTAGATATAAAATATTGTAATAAAAATTAGATATTTCCTTTTCTAAGAAAGATTATCATCTAACATGGAAAAATAAGGCACAATTAGTTAAACTAAAAAACTAACAAAATGACCTGGGGATTAAAGAACAATTGCATATTTTCAAATACATGTTCTATACCATACATGTAGCAGCCTCTCTCTTCAGTTTTAATTTCTCTGAAGTTTATCATGATTTTGCTAGTTACCTGACTATTCAGGTATTTCTTCAGATTTAGAGAATGGTCCCAAGTTCTTTCAAACTCTGTTAGCCTAGTCTGGACTGAAAGGGCTGGTTCATTTTGGTCTGACTACAAGCTCCTTTGCAGAACTGAAACCTCACAGACATGCTCTAACAGAGACCTGAAAACTGCCCGTAAGACGTGTGAACAACATTCCATTTCTTTCTGTACCTCATATGAAAGGCACTGACAATTAACATTTGCTGAAGAGCTCAGGTCTGTCTTATCTGTGATAAGAGTTTCAGCTCTGTTCTCATCCTCTAAATTAAGGAGGGAGTGTTTTACTCTATTTGAATTACTCTCCAGTCCATTCAACCTGTGAGGGTTCTATTTATCAGAACATATAAGTTTATTAGTCCCTTAGAAGTTAATAACCCCTTTTTTCCCACTTGTTTAGCCGATTAGCATTAGCACTAATCACATACTTGTTAAAGTTAAGTTTTTTGGTAGTTAAGAATACACCCCAACTCATACAAACAGTTTTAAATTTGAATGTATGAAGGAGGTTAAGAGTGGTGTGGTTATATGCAATAATGCATTGATAACATCAATTTAGTAGTAAAACCACATTTTCAAAAATTGAAAAGGACCCCTCTGTGAAGACAGTTTAACTTCCATTTATTAAAAATAACTCACAAGCTCACTGCAAAAATTCCTCACATTCTTTTCACAAGGGGTGTTAATTTTTACCCTCATTATTAATACATGCCCTTACTGCTCAAGCTGCAAGATATATTAACATTTTCATATGATTACTATCATGCATATTGATACAAAATGGTCAGGGAAAAAAAAGCTAATCACCTCATTCCTTGTGTATTCCTACCTGAAGGTTCCATCCAGGCAACCGAAGGGCAATGGCTTTGAATTACAACTTTATTAGTATCTCATCTCAAGGAGGAAACACAAAAAGGTTTTAACCAGACGTGGAGAGATATGATGTTTTTCTAAAATGATGTTTTTCTAAACTCTCTAGGGCAGTCTTGTCACCAGCCTTTGATGACATGAAATCCAAGGCTATTAATCAGACTAATTTCAAAATATTTTTGTCATTACAATTCTTTTATTACTGAATTTTCATGCAGAGGTTCAAGAAACACCATTTAAATGAACTAAAAATTTCAAAACAAGTTAATACAATTTTAACTTTGTCAAGCTGAAAAATCATTATGATGTAGTTGGGTTGCTCTTATAAAAGTGTTTATTCTAAAGTTAGACTGCAAATGTACTCTTTTCTCAATTATGAAGTGCTGGATGACAGACATAATGGTCTTAATATCTCTTTGACTTGAGTCTTTATTGTACTAATTTGCTAGGGCCTCCTTTTTCATTTCTACTTCTTAAATTATACAAAACATAGTGATAGGCAACAGAGAATATTTAAAATATGAACTATTTGAATCTCTGAGCTTCAAAGGAGAGGATTTGGGGCAAAATTAAATTCAATACATTGAACTCAAGTTCAAAGCAATTTCCTGAGTTTCTTTTGTTCTGTGTTTTTGGTTTTGTGTTTGTTTATTGGCTGCTGGATTTTTATCAAATTGGTTTCAAGAATTGGAAAATTAAACTGAAAAAAAGGAAGCTCTGTTTATGAAAATTTTCATGCAGGAAACACACATTTTTCAAGAAAATATGATACATGGGAGCTTATTTTTTTTATCCAAGATCATTTACAAGTGCCTTGGAAAAAACAGAATTTGAAAATCACTTCCAGCCTGTTCTTAAAATCATAATTCAATCCAAATAGTATCTCTAACAGAGACAGAAGACTAGTACATTTTCACTCTAAACCAGACAATATTTTGTAGAATGAACAATAATATATTAAATACTACAACACCAATTCACCAAAATGCTGTAAATATACTCGTCTGCATTACTGTTACTATCTGTGGTGGGTTAACTTCTTCTGGTGGCCAGTTGCCTATCAAACTACACTCTCACTCCCCTTCCTCAGCAGGGCATAGGGTGAAAACAAGATGAACAAACTCACAAATCAAGGCAAAGACAGAGAGATCACATCACAGGCAAAACAAACTTTAGGAAGACTAATTTAAAAGTCTTCAGTAAAAATATCTATAATCAAAGTAGAATAAGAGAGTAAGTAATGAAAAACATAGCTAAAAATGTCTTCTTTCTCTGTATCCCCACTTCACAAATTCAATTTTACTCCTTCACTCCCAACTGTTCTAGCTCCTCCCAACCCCAAACAGCACAAAGGGGATGGGGAATGGGGGTTATGGTCATTCCAGAGCACTTCATCCCGGCCACTCCTTCCTGTTTACGCTTTCCCCCTTCTTCCTCATGGGTCTTTTCCATGGGCTACAGTCCTTCAGAAGCAAACTGCCCTAGCATGGGTCCCCATGGGCCACCATTCCTTCCAGAAAGCCTCCTGCTGCATGAACACATCCCCTGATCCAGCTGAAGCTCTCTACAGGCTGCAGGGTGGTTCACCACAGGGAAAGAGGGGACTTCACTATAGCCCCTTCTGTCGACTATGTAGGATTCTCCATTTCCCTCACTTAGGGTCTCCAGGGTCTCTCACTTTCATCTCACTTCTCTCTCTCTTGCTGCTGCACAGCACTTTTTACCTGCCCTAAATATGCTATCACAGAATGATGGGGATAGGGATCAGCTTTGGCCAGCACTGTGTCCATTTTAGAGCCAGCTGAAACTGTGCCCAAAACAGAGAGTCCCTAGTTTCTTCTCACAGAGGCCACCTCTAAAGCCCCCTTGCTACCAAAACTTTGCCACATAAACAAAGTATACTATCTGAAACTATTTTAAATTGCTTAACACCCTGAAAGAACACTAATATCTCAGCTTTAAA
Organism: Chloebia gouldiae; assembly: GCA_003676055.1. Taxonomy (NCBI): domain Eukaryota; kingdom Metazoa; phylum Chordata; class Aves; order Passeriformes; family Passeridae; genus Chloebia; species Chloebia gouldiae. Next base: position 22,722,478 of record QUSF01000004.1, on the reverse strand, counting down.
TGCTTCCTAGGCTTTTCTGTAAGACTGTGCTATTGATTTCCTACAAGGGTTCAAATCCAAGCTGTTACTCTCGTTTTTAATGCAAATAATATTTTCAGCCATAGACCTAGAAAACAACTTCCATCAGAGCCAACAAGTTCTTTAACTAAGCTAATGAGAGCTGAAGAAAAAAAGTTTTTAAAATGGAGCTTCTTAAGTGTCTGAGAGGATCTTTATAAGGTACTTGCTGATGTCATGAGACTGAACACCTTTTCCTTGTGTACTATACCATACTGTATCTTTACTGTGAATAATACAGTTTACATATATACCTTTTGATTATAGATGGCAGGGGTAGCTGGGAAGGTTCATTAGTTATTTTGGGAAAAAAAGCTCTAGCTAAGCAAAAGTTAGATCAAGAAGTTAAGCTCAAACAGAACATACCAAATTTCTATACATGTCAACAGTAAGAATGAGATACAATAGATTTGGAGCCACAGTTTAAGATAGTATTTATGTTACATGAATTGGCATTCCCTTCCTTTCTCACAGGCCAGCAGCCTTCTGCTCATTCAGTCCTGTGGTGAACCAAATTGAGAATCTGATCTAAGTTAAAATTAATTGAGGGAAAAAAAAGGCAGTTTTAGCTCCGATTGGTTCCCTGACCTAGTTCAATGAGCAGCAGCACAAACATTTCTGCTAGCCCAAGGGAGGAAACAAAGCAGGGTGAGAATAAGCTGTCAGGTAGAGAAGGAGGTCAGGACTGCTGCTCGAGGCAGCAGCGCCAGCTGACAGAGTACTTGAAAATGCAGCTTGAGGTGTTTTCATATTTGCATTGTTATTTTTATCAAAACCAAATCTTTATGTTCTGCTCTTGATTAATTCTGGTGTTCCCAAAGAAAGGACTACAGCATGAATCTTTACTTTTAAAGTATTTAAAAGTACTAGCCATTTCTGTTTTTTCAAAAGGAATAACAAGATTTATTAATGACAACAAAGGCGAGGTCACCATTACAACAGTGGGGCAATAAAAATACAGCCCAGACCAATGCAAAAATAAACTAAATGAAAATATGTTGCTCCATCACTTCAGACTAACAGTGTTTATAGACTAGTTTCTAGTTTTTAGCAGCTCCTGTATTTGAATATTATGGAAAACTCCCTCTCCTGGAGTGTCCTATTTTTAAGGATATTACTGTGGTATTTGAACAATTTTGCAAGCCACTGCACATATGTAGCTGTCTGACATGAAAACTAGACGTGCAGGAGTGAATCAGTATTCCAATCTGCACTGGTTATAACTTTTAAAGCAGTGATGCTTGCACATAAGACTAAGATTCAATTTATGTACCTATAAACAGGGAAGACCCAAACAAACCAGCTTTCTGTGGAAAAGCAGTCAGTTAAATTTACAGCCTTGTATTCACAGAATGACTGCAGCAGAGCAGATTACATTAATTTAGAGATGAAAATGAGTATATACAGCAACTCTTGCATTCATTTAAACAGTTGCTGACTGGAAATGAGGTAAAAATGCAGCAACATGTAATGTAGCTAGTATTTGCTACCCTGTGACAAAAGATCACTTACATGGCAAAGAAATCACATAATTTTTCACACATTCATGGATCACAGCCCAAATTAAATACAAAGATCTTCAAATATTTTTCAGGTAAGTAAACTTCATTGGTTTCCTTAAGAAAGCAAACTGAGGAAAACAATTCCAGGTGACCAATTGATCAGATTGTTTTGAGTGATAGTATTAAACAGAAATAACATTTGCTTGTCTCTGCAGCGTTTTAGCATCGTGGGCTCACAAGGCAGATGTGATGCTTTGTTATAGCTGTCAACAATTTGCTGCATTGCAGGCTAATGGTAGTAGTGTAGGACAGCAGTGCTACAGCAATATTGAAAGACTCGTCACTAACCATCACACTCAGATTCCAAAACAAGATATTAATTGAACTCACAGGATTGTTAAAATTGTAAATAACATTGTCTGTTAAGTTTGAACATTAGTAGATTTCTAGATCTTTAATTCTGCAATTGCAGCAACTTTACAGAATCAGAAGTAGAATTTTAATACAACATCCTCCTCAGAGAATTGCTTATACAGTCGGACAGAAGAATGCAACAAAGGAATGGAAGATATCTCTTTTCACTCTGCCCTTTGAACACAAGTATAGAAACACTCATCCAAAAGCACATATATGCATTAATTTAATTAACTAAAATATCCCTGGTGGCTGATACCTACTTGCTTTTTAATATTTTACATTTGCTTCATTAGAATAGAATAGGAAAAAACTCCATCAATTATAATAAAAATTAATAGATGCTGCAAAATTCCATAAAAAGTTATAAATAACTGATTTTGTCTCCTGACTGAAAACATCTAATGTCTGATTCTCCCTGACAGTGATAATCAAAAACACATTTTCTCCTTCCTGTCTCTCTTTTTTGACAGCTATCCTGTGCATAAAGGTTTCAAGGACAAACTCACACAACTGCAAAAATCACCTAATCATCTAATTCTATATGACTAAGACAGAAAAGAATCCTGTTTAAAAGGCATTTTCACATGGATCCCATATGGATTTTCGTTAAGCTGTTTTTGTCATTTGGATTTTAGGTGTACCAAATTAGCCTTTATAATTAGATGTTCACAAAATTATACCAAAATTTCCATAAACCCAACGAGCCCTTTTAAAAATTGTAGTGTTACATGATCACAAGCTGTGTATTAATGGTTCCATCACTAAACTGAATTACTAAGTTTTCCATAGCTGGAGCACAATGCCTATAGCCCACAAGACAAAAACTTGAAATCCTGGAGCATTGAACGAAACCCTTCCTATCAGAAGTGTCATATAACTTTTAGGTGGTTTGCTACCATCCATTTCTGTCAAGGTGAATATTATATGGGAGAAAACGAGTGTTTCCAATTTGCACAAACAACTTAAAAGAATTAGTAGTGTATAGGTCATTGCAGGGTATGATGCTGTTTTTCTTCCTGTGTGATTAAACTGGAAGATAACAGTAATCAGGCAGCATTGATTAACTGGATGATGAAAGGTTTTTCTTTTTTTTTCAAATCCTGAAATTAAGGCCAAGAGATTTCAGTATGACATTATTTGTGCTATTTGGACATTTTGTTACTTGGATTGTTTTGATAGAAAGCAGATTTTAGTAGTGAAGGGTCTACAACAGGGATTGATGGAAGAGCCTGGAGACTGATTCTGAAGTGATGGCTTATGTGAAAAAGATGGACTATGACTGGTATGGTATAGTACTAAAGGGACACTTTAGTGGTGGGGTGTGAGAATCAGAGATGAAAGTAATACATCTACTTTTTTATTTTCATGTTGAAATTTCCTACACAATCACAGATGCCAGATGTTTGCAATGGAAGTAAGCCAATACCCGGGGAAATCTTGGCTTTCAAATATAAGTTAAGTTATTGATTTACTTTTCCAAACTGGTTAAATAAAACAGCATTAGGAGGACTGAGCATCTCTCCCTAAACTCTTGAGCAAACAAGATCAAGAGAAGAGGATCATTTCTTCTCATGCATTCCCTAAAAATAAGGGTAGGGTCCAGACTGGTAGCAACATGGGATATGTCTCCCCACCTGTTCTTTGACCCAGAACTGGAAACAGCCTGTTCTAGATGCTCTTACTTCAAGTTGTGCAAGAAATGGGAAACAGATGGGTTTTTCTCTGAGCCAATATTTCAGGAATACATGATTGTCTATCTGAGATTATGGTCTCTGGATTACAAATTACTGATGAAGTTTTAAAAAAGAAACATGAAGATTTAAAATGCTGACCTCTAAAACATTTCTATGATTTATTTTCTTGAACTTCCAACTCCACAGAAGTATCATCTCTTAATATTCAATAGCATTCATATAACATCCTTTTTGTTAGTAATACCTTTCCTATAAATCTGTGTGAAAAGTCCAATTACCAAAATAAATATCAAATTCTAGATGTAGGACTTCGGTACTTCTTTTCAAAAGGAGAGTTTTAACAAAAAAAGAAAAAAGAAACCTCTGAGCACTGAAGTAGGAAGCAGCATAGCAGATAGACCTCCAATCTAGTTCTTCGAGCAGTGACTAAGCACATCTTGGTATTACATACTCATCCTTTATCTTTGCAGATAACTCAACATTCATAGAAAAAGATGAACAAGGAAGACAGTCATTCCAATGAAAAATTTACTCTTGGATTAGTCAGAAAGCCTTCTCCAAATTCTGGTATCTGCATTGTTATTGCTCTGCTAAAGTTGAATCAAATCAACATGCTTACAGGTGAATCAGCTTAATAGCACAGGTTTGACATGGAAAAAAATGAGAAAAAAATAGTTTGCCTTTCAAGGTAATTTTTCAAGGTTATTTCATTCAAAAATTTTTTCTTTCAAGTATTTTTTCAAGGTTACTCAAGAGCTGAAATAAGAAAATTTATATTGATTTATAAAACTTAGTCTTTTTACTTACTGCACACTATATTATGTGCTGCTTCTTTTGGAAGAAGAAACACAAAATAGGGATAATTTTAGAATATTTTGCTCATATAAGGAAAAATACCAACTGATTCTGGTCCCATACTTATTGCACTCCCTCTCCCATGTTTGAGTTCTTGAGGATTCTTCTCATTAAATAAGGATTAACATTAACATACTTGATGTGAGCTCCTAACTCCAAGGAGGATGGCTCAGAAAGGAAGCAAGAAAGTTGGTGTTTGTTGGATTATTTTGCACTTACTCACATGTGTATAGAAATAGCTCCTTGGGAAAAATACTGTGGAAGGATTTAATAGGTAGTGTCTATTCAGCTCTTAAGGTGATTCCACAGAGTAAATTCCAAACAGAAATCCAGCAACACAATTTCTGAGATGTGACATAAATCACCACTACTAGACTCTTCAAGACACACTGTAAAGAATTAAACTTCAGAACCTATAAAGGATATCACTACAATTTACCATTTGTTGCCTTGAACATATTTTTTTTCCTAAATGTCTTTTTTTCCTCAAGTCCTGCTTTCTTCCTGAATTTTATGACGATGTTTAGTGAAGGCAATTTTAATATTAAATCTTTTATATATGATGTAATTTTTTCTAGCTTATACTCCCAAATTACTTATCCAAAGTGAAAAAAAGGAAAAAGGAAAATAGTATACATATTTTAATTCAAAACTCATGCCATAAATAGAGATACAGGTATTCAACACAATCTTTACCCTGAAGGCATTCTTAGGCATTCTTTCCTCCTCTAAAGCAAAAGGAAAGCACATATATGGCACAAGCTTTTGCTGCAGGAGAATATGCAGTAAGTGTGTGAACTCCTGGATCCTGGGGATTTTTTTTTTATTCATTATATAAAAAAAACATTGAAAATGAGAGATGTGCTGTTTTCTGTCATTACTAGGCCTGATCTTTTTGTTAAATTCCTCTTGAGCTTAAAGATGTTGCTCTAAGGTAGCTCCGTGAGTTTTCCCTAGACCACATTTCAAACTTTCAGACATCAATGTCTTTGCAGGAGTTGGTACATATATGGAGAACTCATGTTAAATTTTAGGAGATCTATTTCTTAATCAGATCTGGAAGCTGACATGGCCAATTTAAATTTCTTACTGTGAGAGCTCAAAGAGAAAAGGAAAGCTTTCATCATACTTTTGATATTTTTTGAAATGCAACCTCATGTCTTTAGCTGATTATGATACTGCTATCATCTGGAAAAAGTCTATGTAAATCTGTCTCTTGTAAGATTACAGCTTCACCCTGTTGAGCTAAGTCAAAAACTCTCAAACTTTGAATTTGTAGAAATAAAGAACATCAAAAATATATGTGAAGAAGATATTATCAAAGAAATACTGTAGATTTTCAGCGGCCATTTCACAAAGTAGAACAAGGGGAGAAGTATTTTAGTGTCAGTAATAAATATGCATATTTGAATACTGATATCATAAGCCCTAATTAAAAGTTCTCAATTACCTTGTACAATTTATGATAGGACTAAAAATACAAAACACAGAAAGAAATTAAATTTGGAGAAAAATCTAATTTGCTCAAATAGTTTATTTGTTTTCTTCTTTAAACATGTAAAATCTATGAAACTATAAATGGTTATTTAACTTCCTATTTCATTTGAGATTTCTGCAGCTAACTTGATAAAGGGCATGGGGACTTAATTTGTCCAGTGAGGAGCTATGGTCTCTCAGCAGGGAGTAGTAAAGGTTCAGGGAAACATTTCCTGGCTGCTCGTCCAGCCTGGATGGTGTCAAGGGAAAAAAGATCTCCCGCAAATTCTTCAGGGCATATGGATATCCAGATTTGTTCCTGAACCTCTCTATTCATAACCTCAATACAGGGGACATTTCAAGGATAGGGGATTAGGAGCACAGGAAAAGCCAGATGACATGCTTCAGGGATATTTCAATGATGTATGTTCCCTGGTGATCTGAAAGGATTCAAATGTAAGTTTATTTGAATTTGTTAAAAATTGACCTTAGAAACTGAAACAAATTGTAGAACATTTCCCATTAGACTTACTTCTTCAATTTCTTATTGTTAATTATCATGCATTTCAATAGCATTGTCGACATCCATTGCTCATGATTCTGCTATATAAAGGAAAGTGTTTGTCCTTTTACTATAGATGGTATGCCCTTCAATTCTGCTAGTTAATTCTCATGAATGTCAGCGTTGTGAAGTTCAGGAGAACTTGAACCAAAATGTTTAGATTACTAATTTTTTTTGTCTCCAAAATAAATGAGTTATACCTAGGTTAACAGAAAATCATATGGATATGAAAAACAATAGACAAAAATTAGTCCCTTACTCTTGCTCCTTATCATGTACGTGTCATTTTTGAAAACAGAAGGTATTTCACAGAAAGTATTTGTGAACAAGATGTTGAATGATCCACTGAATTTGGCCTCAGGTAAGCACTTGAAAATGTATTGCAGTCTTAAAACCTATTCAAGGTGTTCCTTATTTCTCTGATTAGGTTCTGATTTGATCTTTAGTGCATATATCAAGATCTATTGGGAAAAAATCAAGTATACACTGTTTAGCATCACAAACAATTCAGAATTCAAAATCTTCACATTAGGCACCAAATATAAAACTACACAGCGGCTACTTTTGACAGAGCTAAGAAAAGAACATTCCCAGTTTTAAAATACTGGTAGGACCTCATATAACAACTATTTCCCCCTACCTAATAAAGAAGCCTCAAGGTTGAGTTTCTTTTAAAGATTTTGAAATCAAGCGCAAACATTTTTTTATGGAAATATCTTCATCAGTGACAAAGAAAGTGAGTGCACCCTCAGCAAGTTGCAGACAACATGAAGCTGAGCATTGCAGCTGACACAACAGAGGAAAAAGACACCATCCAGGGGAACCTGGTAAAACTTGAGAAGTGGGCCCATGAGAACCTCATGAAATTCAACTAGTCTAAATACAGGGTTCCGCAGCTGAGTCAGGACAGTCCCAGACGTGAGTAGATGGAAAGAAAAACTCAGAGAGCACTCCTGTGGAGAAGGACTTGTGAGTTTAGTGGATGAAAACCTGAACATGAGCCAACAGTGTGCGCTTGCAGCCCAGAAGCCAACTGTATCCTGGGCTGCATAAAAAGCAGCGTGGCCAGCAGGGTGGAGGTGTTTCTGCCCCTCTGCTCTGATGTCAGGAGACTCCATCTGGAGTATTACATACAGGTCTGGGATCCTCAACATTAGAAGGACATGGACCTACCTGTTCGAGCAAGTTCATTGGAAGGCCATGCAGATGATCCAAGGTCTGGAGTGCTTCTCCCGCGAAGGCTGGCTGAGAGAATTGGAGTTGCTTAGCCTGGAGAAGAGAAGGCTCTGGAAAGACTTCCTTGCAGCCTTCCAATACTTAAAGGGTGCTTCTGAGAAAGAGGAGAGCAACTTTTTTTGCATAGCCTAATCGTGATATAACAAAGCAGAACAGTTTTAAAACAAAAGAGGAGAGATTTGTATTAGATATAAGGAAGAAATTCTTTATTCAGAGTGTGGTGAGGCACTGGAACAGGTTGTCTAGAGAAGACACGGATTAGTGGACGTCCCATTACTGGAAGTGTTTAAGGTCAGGCTGGATGGGGCCTCAAGCAATCTGCTCTAGTGAATGGCATCCCTGAGTAGGGTGTGGGGTTGGAACTAGATGGTTTTTAAGATTCTTTTCAACCCAAATCATTCTATAACTATATGAAAGGGAGCTAATAAGAAAATTAAGAGGATCTCATTTTATTTTCAGGGTAGGACATCCATACTGTTCTCAAACTGTGCATGTATTTTGGACATATAAGACAAAGACATAAACCCCCCCCAAAAAAAACCTACATCAATAGTAACAGTATAAACAAAATTTTAAAAAATTGTGGTGAGTTGGGGGATATTTATATTTTAAACTTCCCCCTTTACCTTCATATACACAGAATATAGGACAAACTCCCTAGTAAAAATCCAGAGGGTGTAGCTTTTTAACATGGTGGAGTTTGCTCTTCAGAAAATGGAAATCATTAAAATAATCTGCATAGTTTCCAGATGAGTTAATAAAGATGTAAACTCATTAAGTCACAGTCCTTGTATCTTGTCTTCTTTCATGTCTGGGACAAAACCTAGTTCTTCAACACTTTGTACACTCCACTAAAGAGAAAGAGTTCCATTACATTTTAATAACTACTTTCTAAGTAGCCATTGAGTCTTTGTAAATCTGTGTCATTCCTCTTTTCCTGAGCCAGTCAAAAGCTATGTACCTTGTAATGAAAGGTGTGCACTTTGAGTGCTTTCACAAGAACACCATCCTCTCTATCATGGTGTTGTGTTAGGGCACAGCTGTGGGCAAGATGGAGCACAGTCATACTGATTCCAGTGTCCTTGCTACCCAGGGCTGCTTTCAGAGTCCAAAAAAGATGAAAGAGGCAATCAAGAAAGAGATTCCATTTTATTTTCTAGTGAGGAACATTCAGTTTGTTTTTGTGCAGTGTGGTTCTGATGACTGCTGACATATGAAGAGAGACCTCAAAGCAAGTCCACATCCTCTTATAAAATGTAACAAAGGCCACAAGGCTGGCTCACATTTTTCTTACCATCTGACTTCATTCCACTGACATTCTAAGTAAAGCACCTCAAAAGAACAAAATTTGTTGCAAAGTTGAACTAAGCCAGGAAGGAAAATGCTTCACAAAAGAGGAGGTAGGGGAACTTGGCAAGGATATACACAGCTGCATTTTTGTCTTGCTTGCTTAATAGTGTAAACAACTTTTGTTGCTTAGCTTTGTATGTGACCATTCAGGAAACCTCTATATAGACAATGTATCTTGTCAACCATTTCCTCTGTGTGTAAAATGTAATTCGTCACCCTGTGCTGCCTTGGCAGCAGCCTTGTAAAGAGCTCACTGAATTAATGAATATTTCATAAAGATGTGATTTATTAGCATTCCTCCCCCTCAGCTTTGAAAAAGATCCATCCTTCAAAAGCTGAGTGCACAAAAGCTATCTGCAGGTATGGAAAGGAGACTGAAACCCCTGAAGACAAAACCAAGATTTCTTAATAACCTCTGGGCTCTACAGACTTTAGAAGAGATAGTTAGTCAATCTTGTATTAATATTTTAGATGGTAAAGAAAAGCCATACTAAGATATTATACTGAATTTGGCTGTCAGAACCATGGGCTATCACAACAAACAAAATATATTACCAACTCAGAAACTTTTATTTCCATATATTTTAACAAACATATAAAAAATAGGTCATGGCATAATGCAAATACTTCTAGGCCTTCTGAGGTGCCCAGATTTTCATACTGCTACAGAGTACTTCCTTCAGGAACTACCAGCAAATTCATCTCAGGCACAAATTATGAAGTTGTAGGTACCTACAACTAAGCACCTACCTGTGCTTTTATCCTCACCACTACTATCTTTCAGTACCAATATAATAAGTACTATAAGAATAAGCATACTTTTATGTGATTGCAAATATTTATTGTGCTCAATTGATATGTATAGCCTCGTTTCTAATACATAAGCATTCATTTTCAGAGAATTTGCAGATTCTGACACACATTGTAATACAAACACAAAATAAACTAAGAAATCCAATGTGATTGTGACATGTAAAACAACTAGTACTATCTATCAGTGGCAAAAACAAATTTACAGATGTATTTTTCCTTTTTTTTTAACAAGCATCCTGTATTTTCAGTTCTAGTACAATCCCAGTAGTAATTTTCCTTTGTGTATTTGATCCACAACACCTGTTGCATTCACACAATTATTACAGCTGGATTGCTAAGCTCTTCAGCTGTAGGAATTTATGCTTTCAAGTCAGGAATACTCTCATTCTGTAAAGATGGCAAATGCTGCATAATGTCAGACCATGGCAAAATAACACAGAACTACTTCACAAGAAGAATCATCTATTATGGTTGTGTTTAAATCTCCTTGACTAAAACTTTCTTGTGTCTCTTTTTCTGAGAGAAGATGAATAGCTCCAATGCACAGCTTTAGGATGTGAGGTCAAAGGAGAAAAGTGTAGTAAGTTATAAGGACAAAGCAGTTTTCCCAGGTGATAGATGATACTTTTTGCAGTGATTTTTATTTAATCTTTCTTAATTAGTTAATCTGATTTTTTTTTTTTTAGTGAAAGAAGTACCCATTGTGTGTCTTTACACTTCAGAGAGACAAATATATATGAGTGGAAAGAGGCTTATGCTACAGGAATAACATTACAAATAGGAAAAAGAAAACCAAAGAACACCTGAGTTACATTCAAGCATAATATGAAATACATGACACAAGGAGTGCATGAACTTTACATCTGTATAGAAATAATTCCTGCATTTTGCTTCAGAACCCAGAAAAGCCTTCTCACTAAGATGATAAGCCCAAAATACTAAGGGAAAATATGCAGATATACTTCCTAGAAGGTTGTTCTTGCACAGGAGCATTCATCTAGGAAAATATACCTATAATCCATCAAGAGGGTGTATGAGATATCATACATAGCTCCGATAAAACTTATAAAATGCTCAGTCAAATATTGGTATGATGGACATAGAGAAATGAAAAACTGTATCAGAAGTTAATATTCTCAGACACATCAGAAAGAAAACAAGAGATTTTCTTGACACTGCTGTCATCCCCTTCCAGGAGCCATTCCCTGGAGTCTTGCTGCATATTGTTGGCTTATTCTGCGATCACCACAAAAGAGATATGACTGTGGTTGTGGTTTGCTCTATAAATTCAATCCTTTTCCTAATGCAGAGGTTGAAACAGTGTCAAGATTTATATTTCATTAATTATCAAAGTTAGAGAAACATACTGTCAGAAAAGTTTTTAAGGATATATGGAACTAAGTGGGGTAAAACAAATAGTTAGACTAAGAGAATACCATGAACACTTTTGAAGCAGAAAGTGATTAAGTTACAGTTTCGCAGTGCTTGCACTCCCTAGATAAACTGGCATACAATCTGATTTAATCACCTATCTAAACAGAAAAAAAAATGGATAGCATTAGAGATTTTGGAGAGAATAGACCCAAACAGGAGGCTGAAGCAAGCATTATATATACTCAGTGGGTCAATACTAATTTACCTTACATGATGGGTTTATAAAGTTGTACCTTGGCAAGGAATTTACAATAAAAATGTGGGTAAACACATAGGGCTTGAAGTCCAACTTCTTGTTAAATATCAGCAGTTTCAGAATTGTTGGGGAAAGTCTATTGATGTGGTGAAAAGTGTTAATAACATTTCTAATAAAGCAAAAACAACCAAAAACTTTTTGTTACCTTTTTTGTTACAAGGTCATACAACACCTGGACATGTGAGTAGGCCAGAATCTGATTATAGCAGGGAGGTGGTTGTGAGCTTCAGATACAGCAGAAAGAAGAGAATTCAAAGTGAGCACAAGTTCAAGTTTGAAGAATCAGTTCTAATTGATTTTGTGACTTTTGGCATCACCCCCAAAGAGTGTTAGAGTCAAACATGGTGGCCTTGTAGTCATTTGTGAAGTGCATACCTAAGTAGGAAAATGTCAGAATAGGAATTTGTAACTAAATCTTTGTATACTGTCAGATCAGGTGCAAAGCCCTGTGTATGAATACTGTGAGGAAGTAGCAAAATGAGGTTGCATGGAAATCTCTGGAAAGCCAATATGTCACTGTCATCAATGCCTTTCTCTTTCGTATGGCCCACCAAATTACATAGAGAATAGAATGCCAGCACACTGGATTTAAATAGGAAGCCTTCTTCCACAGAGGAAAAATAAAACCTATTCTCATCACTGATGAGAGACAAGATCATGCCAAAAGGCTGACTAGTCCTTCAACTGTACATTGAAGCAGGTCAGCTAAACACTGGCTGGATTACATAGTCATGACAAACTCACATTTCTGCCATCCCCTCCTTCTGAAATTGGAAACAGAAAAAAATGAGGCATAGAATTATTTGGGGGATCTACCTACAGACATCACACTATTCAAATCATCTAATGTAGTTAAAAAATAATTTGGAAGATAAGGGAAGAAATCTATCCCCATCCCTTAAATGTGGAGACTTTTACAGATTGACGCAGATGCCTAAAATCAGACCTTCAGCAGAGATTTCAGATATTATAAAAGTTCAGTGGAAAATTTCAGTGACATTTTTCTACTGCTACTGCACTGTGTAAAAACAAAAGGTTAACAAGGTAACTGGTCAAATCTTTTCAGAGAGGCTTGAACTAGATAAAGGCATTATTATCTTAATCTTTCTTGTCCCATGTTTACTGTCCCAAACTTTGCAAAAATATTTGAGCATATCTCCAAGATTTGAGATGTGAGTAGGAAATTTGGAAAAGATGGAGAAGGGGAAAAAACCTACCTTCTTAGTCTTCTCAAGGGAAAAAAATAAAAGCAAAATTTTTCCATTATGGAGAAATTATACTCTCTAACAGCAGAACCATTATCTGATCGATTGTAAATGTAGGCATCTCTCATACTAGTCGCCTTTAATCTGGTTTGACAGAATGAAAGGAACATATTCTAAATTGCTGTAATAGCGCTTTCTGCTTCAGGAATTTAATATGAGACTTGTTCATATCAAAGGCAAAATGTGCATATCAAAGTCACAGACTTTTTTTGTCACTTTCCAAAACAGTAAATGAGATGTTTACATTTAAATTATGCAAATATATTTTTTCTTTTCTATCTGCCTTAACCTTTGGTTTGTGTCAAGAGACACTTCAGGTTAGTTGGCAAACATCAAAGCACTTTAGTCCCTACTGCTGTCATTTTTACAATAATTGTATTAGACCATTTAACAATGTTCAGTTTCTTGTATAGGTCTCACAGCTACAGAAAGGGCAAGGAAAATAGGAGGGTGAAAACTTTAGAGACCTGTAGAGGTTTCCACAGAAACTGTTAATGTTTGAGTGCATTGGTGTGATAGAAGCATTTCCTAGTGTCTCACACTAGACACAGAATCACTTATAAAGCAATCAAAGAGAGAGAAGACTGATTGAACTTTGGGGATCGGTACTAATTCATTATAAAGACAAAATAAATTTTAATTTAATAATTAATATATTACTTTTATTTTCTACTTTTTACTATTTTTGCATTATTAAAAATGTACCAATTGCCCCAATTATTGCCATAAAAGTTATTCCCAAACACATCTCAAAGATGTCAGATAGCACTGCCTGCACAAAGGATGTTTCTTTCTTTCTAATTTTTTTTCACTCTGCAGTTGCTACAGTTTCTATATGTGAGTTTTATTGCCACATCATTACTGATCCCACAGATACAGAGGGTTTTCTGTGACTTCATGAGTTTGTCACAGTATAAAGGTATATGGTCTAGCATATTGACTTATACAATTAGAAAAAGCAACCATTTTCATACATAGCTTAAAATGTATGGCTTCTCATATACCTTGGGGGTGTCAGTCAAAGCATTTGGAGAGTTGGGTCTAATCCTTTATGATGCTACACAGTGTTTACTAGGGGAACTTCTATGGGGTTGAGGGGTTTGATTCCTATTGAGGGGGTATTGTCTGCCTAATTCTAGCATAATGACTAGGCTGGAGTGGCAAAACACTCAAAAGACTCCAAGCAAGAAGAATGCCTTAGACATGATCAATAGAATTATTGCATATCACAAGCCTTTTTGGATGTTTGGGGTATAGTGGCCTTGGAATGTGTCGGCTCATATGACATCTCATCATTACTGCAGTGTGACTGGGGCTGTGCAAGAGGGCCGGGGGTCAGGAGTCAGGAGGAGATCGAGTGAAACCATATGGTTAGTCCTGAAGTAGTGACTAGGGCAGTGGTGCCCTGAAGACTGGTCAGGGACTTGGGTCTACTCTGTGTTAAGAATGTGCTTCATGGGCCATTAGATATTTCAAAATATTTTCTTATAGGTGTAGGTTTGATAAAAGAAAAGATATGCAAATTGGGACTATGGCCACTGCTATATCTAGAACAGTTAGTGGGAGTAGGATTGATACAGTTGCTCTGTTTATCTTCTGGAGAATTATCTACATAATGCCGGGACAGCTGATCCTAAGTGTCAGAGTCCCTACATATAGACATACAGATCTAGGTCAGCTGGATTATATCAACTGCTCTCACCAGCATTTGTCCTGAGATCCAAGTTTGCAAAATACAGCTGCTGAAAATCATAACCATTCTCTGCCTTGTGACTTTTGTTAAAGAGGCAGAAATTTCCATGGAGATTCATAGTGAACATATAATGGAAGAGTCACATATTCAGTTGTCTCTACTGAGTATACCACACCTTTCTTCTCAGTTACACTGGTTATGCAACATGAACACAGGAGGGAAAGAAGAAATATGGTCTAAAAATACTAGTGGTTTGCTTTTAGGGTTTTTTTTTTCCTTTTGTGTCAGTATTCCAAAGGTTTGCACTATTTGCCTTTCTAATTTGAGTGGATGGAAAGTCATTCCACTATATTTTGAGCTTCTTAGGTCAACTGAAAACCTAAGCACAGCAGGCTCACTGAGAAGTGACATTTTAGATTTAATGCCCAATTTTCTGCATTCCAGTGATTTAATCCTTTTTATATGGCTTTTAAACAACGTTATTCTGGAATCTACCAACATTAATAGTGGCTTTAGTAGCTGAATAAAAGTATTCATATGGACTGCAGAAATTTATCTTTGGATGTTAATTTCATGTTTTCTTTTTGTATGTGTGGAGATCGTGGTATTAATATAATAATTGATGTGATATAAAGTGAAGAATTCAGAATTGTTTAGCAAGCAGCCTGAATTTTTTTGCATATTATAATTTATAAAAATATATTGCAGATAAAGGGAAATTTACATCATTTGTGAATGTATAAAACTTCTATTGTGAAATGACAGTTGCTGATTTATGGTGTGTCATCTGCTATACAGTTCATAATATATGTTAGATCTAAATTCTCTTTTTAAATTAATGTCGTGGTGAATTTGCATGTAAGTGAAGTTCAAAGGATTTTTAACTCTTCTAAATTTCATAATAACATGTTTATTTATCCTTACTTATTCAGTAACATGTTTATTAAGTTTAGATGTATAGGTCTCCAAACTGCAAAATTTCCACAGGGTTCCAGGTAGGCATATGCCTTTGAAATTGCAAATATATTTACCCTGTAAATTGAATGTATTGAAGAAACCTGATTTGAAGGCAGTCCTGATCTTTTTTTTTTTCCTTTTTTTACAAAGAAATAGAAGTAATGCCTCTGAAATGGATGGATAGCTAATTCTTGAGACTGGTGGTCTCTTGAGTTATACAGTAAGGAAAGCATAGAAAATGACAGAAAATATCACAGGCAGATTGTTCATAGAAGTAAAAACTAGTGACCCATAAAAAAGCTCTGAACCATATCTTTCTTTTTATTGCAGATATGACAGTTGCAATTCAATTTGTTTCTTGCTGAATATCTGAAATCTGGTTCTCTAGAGCTGCGAAAAAGTATAAGGTTAGTGTAATGTTTATTTATGAAGCGTCATCTGCTGTACACTTCTTAATGCATATATTACATCTAAATAGTCTCTTTCAAAACACATGTCATGGTGACATGTCAAGGCTTATGGGACCAGTCATGATCATGGATCTGCATGAGGGAATCCAGTGCAGCCTCAATGAGTTCGCAGACAGCACTGAATTGGGTGGGAGTGTTGGTCTGCTGAAGGATAGGATGGCTCGACAGAGGGATCTCTACAGATGGATTGATGGGCTGAGGACAATTGTATGGAGTTCAACAGGGCCACGTGCCAGGTCCTGAACTTGGCTCACAGCAATCCCAGGCAGCGCTACAGGAAGAAGTGGCTGGAAAATTGCCTGGTGGAAAAGGACCTGGGGGTGCCAGTCAAGAGCAGCTGTGTGTGCCCAGGTGGCCAAGAATGCCAACAGCATCCTGGCCTGTATCAGCAATAGTGTGGCCAGCAGGACCAGGGCCGTGATTGTCCCTCTGTACTTGTCACCGGTGAGACCACACCTCAAACCCTGTCAAGTTCTGAGCAATGGAGTTGGTGGGGGGTCTGAAGAAAAAGTCTTATGAGAAACAGCTGAGGGAGCTGGGGTTGTTTAGCTTGTAGAAGAGGGTGCTCAGGGGAGACCTTATCCTCCTGAAAGGATGTTGTAGCGAGATGCAGGTTGGTCTCTTCTCCCAGGCAACTAGCAATGGGACAAGAAGAAATGGCCTGAAGCTGTGCCAGGGGAAGGCTGGACATAAAGAAAAAATTCTTCACTGATGGAGTAGTTAAGCATTGGCACAGGGCTGCCCAGGGAAGTGGTGGAGTTACCATCCCTGGAAGAGTTGAGCAATATAACATTTAGCACTGTGATTTAGTTTGACATGGTGGGTTTTGGTTAAAGGTTGGGCTTGATGACCTTAGAGATCTCTTCCAGTCTTAATGATTATATGAGTAAATGCATTTTATTGTGAATTAAGAGAATTTTTTTTTTTCTAGGAAATGAATCACCTAAGTTTTTTAGAAAATATTTGATTAATATTTTCCATTAAGTATTTTATGTCTCTTTATGTCTATTTTATATATTTTTATGCTCAATAAAAGGCTGCCTGTGGTAATTACCAAGAAGAGTCCTTAAAATCCTAGTCAAGAATCTTACTCTGATATATTTTTTTTATTGCTTGAATATATGAGAAATTAGAGATCAACAAAAGGGTTACAAAATCGAAATTTCACAAGACATTTTCTGAGGCCAAATTATTCAACTGATTATAGCATTTTTAGGATCAGATCAAACTTAGAAGGAATAACAGAGCAATATTTGCCCCTAAAATTCTTTTGTTGCCTCTCTTCTGTTAGTACACCAAGTTGCAAACACATTTCTGAAATTTGACCATTAGGTTACAAAGTTTGGCTAACATAGAGAGAAAATATCTTGGGAACATGATGAAAAACACACAAAAAGAAAACGTGGACCATAACTAGAATAAAATTTTCAGAGCTGGGTCCAGTCACAGAGGATAAATATTTTCATGGGAGTGCAGAACAGCACAGGTAGAAATTACCAAGCTATTATCAAACTATCAAGCTTCAGCAGAATGTTTTGACCTTTCAGAAGACCAGAATACAATCTTTCACAACACACAGCTAAGAGACATCTTCCCTGTGGGTGAGGTGTTTCCCACATCATGAGAGTGAGCTGTTAACAATAACAAAACAAAAGGAAAACCATTCTTGGGGTCCACAGATGCAGGAAATCAGAGGGGTCAGAACACCAGTAACAGCGGCCAATTCGTATTACCAGAATTGAGGACTCAGAAAGTTTCATGGTCCCAGATATTCAGGTTACCAGAAAACAAGAGGTGCAACCAGACACAAAAGTTTTTCTCAGCATTTTGTGGAGCACCAAGTTCAGTTCTTACTCCAATTTCATTGAATGTTAAAAGCAAGGCAGAGGAGCAAAACATACTGACAAATAAAAAATTGAAAGGACAAAGCGAGTCAAATGTTCAAATAAGTACCCCTTGGTTAAAACGTATATCCATTCTTACATTAGATATATTTCAAATCATCTCTGATGCAATTGTTCTTTTCATTTCAATAGAATTATAGAATTTATTGAAATTTTCTTTAAAATTCTAACAATGTATTGCCACTCTGCAACATCAATATAAATTTGGATTGATTGCCTGTGAAATCACTGTATACCTCTGGAGTGAATTGCTCTTTGAGATTGACATCACACTCAAAGAACTATATGTATAATTATGTTTATTATGTCCTTCTTTCCACACAGACATGAATCCATTTAATTTGGAAAATTTTATACTCTATTAAAAAGCGTCAGTACTTTTGAGCTGTGAGTAGAATTGAAAAGGTAACAGCTTTGAGCAGATCTCTTTACCAGTTTTAATTTGCAAAAATGCCAATTTTGATGTTATTATCAAAGGAAGTAATTTTGCTCATTTGTTTACAAAATCATATTTACACTGAGAAATGTATTACTCCATTAGTGAATTGCTTTGCAAATACTCATGTGCATTTGTATAAAGAAAGAAACAGCTGCTTTTGATAATTTACCAATTTGCAGAATATTCCTTGACTCTCCAAAATGTATGTCACAGCTGAATAAAATATTGCAAAATATTTTTTCAGGCATGACCTCCAAAGATGGCTTTCTTCGTATGACTTAACTGTTAGAGCTCAGAGAGACAATATCAACCAAACATTTTTTCTTTTCTTTCTTTTTCTTGTGAGATATCACTAAAAATGTAGTAGGCTGTAGGGACCCAGGACCTAAGATAAACATTTTTCTTAAGGTACCACAATCAAGTCAAAAATTCCTATGTCATGCACAATAGCAAAGGTATGTATTTTAAAAGAGAAAAATTTTGAAAATGCTGAGCACTAGACTAAGCTGAAACAATGGACGAGTAAGAATAGTGCTTGACCTATTACTTTGGTACAATACAAACACAGTACTAACTATGTATCAATATTTATATTTTAGCTGATTGGAAATTTTAGACCAGAGTCTTGTATGAATATTAAAAGCTTATCTCACACTAATTTTAGTGAGGCCAGTTCTCTCAAATTGCCACACCTGATAAATTCATTGTACAAATGCCAAACATTCACAGGCTAAAGAATGATATTAAATGGATGCAAAATTTGAATTTTCTCAGAAGAGCAAACATGAAAGTGAGGTACATAAGAATAGAATTTGGTTCCAAACTTCCTCTTTTAAGGTCGTTTTCTTCTTTAAAATGATAGTGGATGGCAGTTGTGGGCCAGTGAGTTTGCCTAACACATTTTTTAAAACAACGCTAAAAAGAAACTTTTCAGTGGGGAAAAATTCTTGCTGAAAATCAGGATACAGAAGGGAAGTATTTTTCTATTTGACCAAAGAGTAAATATGTGTTGTTATTAACAATAATAAATAATCATCATCATCTACATTTCTGTATTGAAAGATTTTATTTCAGGATCTTTTGTGCTATGGAATGGTGATTAATTATTCTATTTCATAGTTGAGATAGATAGGAAGAGAATATTTCCATATCATTCCTACCACATTGGATGTGAAAGACATAGGGAAGGAAGAAAAGACAAATGAGGAAGATGTGACTGTGATCTGGCTACTCTACACCATCATAATAATTTGGAACGTACCAGTTATACACTAAAGTTATTTAAAACATTATCTTTGGTACTTATAGTATCAAGACTGTGGAGACCTTCAGCTAAATGTGAAATATGGAATGTGAAGAGGTAAATCTGAATTTCATCTCCATTCTTCTTGCAGTTAGTAGAAAAAAAATGTAATAAAGCAAAATAATGGTTTCTGCATTTCATTAACAAAACTTGAGTCCTTCAGGTTGTTTCATCCTTTCTTCATCTTTGTGAATGTGTTCTATTTTAGTACTGATGCTGTTTTATTTTCTGTATATGCCAAGCCACTATACTGTATAGTCTTGGTTCATATTTCATTAATAGGTCTGAAGTTTTACAAAATAAAATCATAAAAGAAATGTAGAGAATGAAATCTTTGTAATATATGTACATCTATTTTTGCTAGAATGTTCTCATTCCAGGGAATTTTTCTGCTTCAAGAGAAATTAATAGTAGTGCATTGCTATGGAAACCTTTTAGTCTTCTTATTTCCTTTGTTATTTCATCACCTGGTTATTTCATCCTGGTTATTTCATCACCAGTTACGTTATGTTTTCTGTGGCTTGTAAGATCACATGCATGCCTTGCTTTTACCTTAACTTCTGATTTTAATCTTGTTAGTACTGTAATAAATTTCTCCTAAAATAACAAATATCTTGTACCATAATATTTATTAATTTTTATACCTAAACAAATTCAAAGGAGAAAATAATTATTTTATCTTTTGCTCATCGTAAGTTATTTTCAAATGTTTGCGATGTATTTTCAATGTAAAATGAATGATTAAATATAATTATCAGACAACTAGGGAGAAAAAAATAAGTAAGATGTTCTATTTTACTTACATTTTTTAAGGAATGAAAACTTACCAGAAACAATCTTTCAAGCTTTGTTCTTCCCCGAGGCTTGAAATGAATATAGAGAGAAGTCGTAAACTATGCCAAAAAAACCACTGAAGGAATACAAACTGCAAAAGTGAGGCTGTTTTAGTGTACTGCTGTGCCCACTGCTTCACACACAGCACAAGCTCTCCCTTCTCATAGTGTGTATGTGCATGCTCTTGCACATTTCTAATGTTCACAGCTGCACTATAAAGCATCTTGGGTTGCTTTAGATGATGAGGCATGTACAAGTTTCTGATTCATCTTGAAACAAATGTATATTTAATTGTATATTTAAGGATCGCAGGAGACAATTTCCTCTTTTTATCATAACCAAGTAGCGCTGCTAATCAATGTCAAACAATGCTCCTAACTTAAGATCATGATCAGATCACAGTATCACAAAATTATGTTCCCACATACTTCAAGAAATCATTTTGAACACTCTTAAGCTTTGGCTTAACCTATGACTCTGAGGTATTTTTTTCTGCAGAGCACTTTTAGCACAAAAGTGTTTCTGCAAATGTTAACACGCAAAAGATTAAACACCAAGATTTATGTAATTGTAGGTTTGAGAAGCAGCTCAAAAGCAGCTTTGGGGACTTTGGGACTTAAAGAAGGTAAAGAGAAAGGTGCATACATCTCTTTTGAGACCCTTATCGGAGAGTTTAAAATGCCAAGCTGTGAAAGTTCTTTTAAAAATGGCATTTACAAAGCTGAAACTCATAATTATATAATTAGCTCACCTATTGACCACTCCATGTGAAAGAATTGTTCAGATAAAGCATACATGTAACGGTAAATAAGTTGTCTTTATTGGCAGAATAGAATTCTACCAATATATAGGAAGAAACTCTAAGAATCTCAATAAAATGTTTCCTTCTTAAATCCCACATTTTTAAAATTTTTGTAAAAAAGCAACTTTAAAGTTACAATTTTCATTTCATAATAAATTTATAGATAAAAATACATATCAGAAATTGAGTCTGGGTTTTTTTTGAAACGTTGACATATTTTAATGTTTGATCTCTTAATTTCATTGTTCTCTGAAAATCAGTCAAGTTTCAAAAGAAAGACTTTATTTCTACAGTAAGATTATACAGTAAGTGTTAGATTCTTTTTCTTCAGAATAGATTTTTGGAGCACTTGGTTTAACTGCTATGAATTAGTAAACATGTGACATTGCCTTCATGTATTTTCTACCCATGGTAGTTCTTCATAAAGTTATACATTGCACCTTTGATAATGATGTTTTTTTGCTCAGAATGTCAAGATGAGAAGAATTTTTGTGAGCATAACTCTAGCAGTCTCATTTTAGAGTTCTGAAATCATTACCTTTATTGCTGGCTAAAGATATAATGCATCGCTTACAATAGAAGCCAGCAGTGGCATTTGTCTTCCATCACTTCCAGGATTGGCTTAATTTTTTGTATTAATTTATGCACTACATGTCTTGTATCTAAAAAAGATTAATGCATATTGGCAGAAAGGTGCAGCACATGCTACAAAATGGTATACTTTCAGGGTAGATATTATATGTTTAGGTATAAGAAATGCAATACACTAAATTGTTATTTTCATCACAGAGCAGTAGGTGGTATCTGGGACATCACATTTTTATATTGCTTTATTTATATGGTTTCAAACATGGCAATGAGTAGTAGAAATTAATGGGATTTTTTAAGTGATGTGAGATCACCCTCCACAGGAAATACCATAGAATGCAGAATTCCTTTATATCCTGCAGGTTCCAGTAATTCCCCTATGTGCTGCTATATTTTCCAAATATTCCACAGCATTCTTCGCCTGTGATGCATCCTGATCAGTGTCTCCATGTTTACCCATCTTATAAAAGCCAACAACCCTTTCAAAAACAGAGAATTGAGACATAGGACATTTTCCATATTTCACAGTTTTTGGTCACAGCTTTAACTAATTCAGCCTGCAATGATGTAAGTCTTACAGAGAATAATCTTGTTTGGAAAATTGCTGCTCTATTCCCTCTTCTTTCTCTTTTCCTTTTTTTTTTTTTCTTTTTTTTTCTTTTTTTTTCTTTTTTTTTTCACTTCCCTCTTTTCTCCTTTTCCTTTCCTTTCCTTCCCTTCCCTTCCCTTCCCTTTCATCTACCTGTTTTGTTTTCAAGTAATTTAATTTAAAAACACAATAATACATATTTTCTTAATTCAAAACAGGAGTGAGCCGCAATAGTTTGTCTTTTCTTTCAAGTAACCTTAGGTAGAAAGTAATTAACAAACATGCATTACAATTCCTAAATAAATGTTTCAAGGATGAGGAATCTATGTCCTTAGGAAGAAATATCTCTTCTCTGCGTAGTACTGAAGCTGTTATCGTCTCTCAATCCTTGGTATTTGTTTTCCCTATGGACACAGAGTGATGATGCCATAAAAGTCTTTGGGTTTGGTAAAATATGAAAGGTACATAAAAGTAGAAAATAAAGGCATGAAGAGCAAAGAAAATTTATATCTTTGAAGATATGATTTCTATATCTTTGTAGATAAATCATTCTAATCAGCAGGGGGGTAAGCAAAAACCCTCTAGACGTACTATTCTCTACAGCAGAGATGTCACTCTACAGAAAATCAATTTAAAGGGTATAGTTATTGCAAGTTTGCTTTAGTGATTTGGCATCATTAGTAATTTCTTTTTCTCTACTTTTTAGTGATTTCTTTTTCTCTATTTTCTTCCCATGCTGAGCCCATCACTGTCACAACTCTATCATTCTCTAACCTAAGCGTTCTCTTTTCTTCACATCCATTGTTCCACCTCTCTTTCTAAGTATCTTTTTAGTGTTATCTTCCTCTTTGAATGTTTTTATTCTTTCTGTTACACTTGAAATTACTGTCCTCTTTTAAAGATCTTGTCCTGTACACCTGGAATTAATGAAAAACTTTGGTCCTTTTTAGAGTTCATTTCTAGAACCCTCTCACTGGACAATGGCTTCTAGCAATAGCTGTGTGTGTGGTTCTCCCATGAGTGAAAAAATACAGCGTCTTTCTCAGGGCAGAAACACTGGTATTTCTGTTTATTCTGTTCCAGGCAGACTGTGATGTTTAAAAGTAGCTATTTGTAAGCCCAGTTCCTGATCTTCAACAGGACCCATGATCATCTTTAAGCAAGGTGACTGTGACTGCTTGGCAAAGACAAGGTGTAATGCCTCCCACCATGGTTTCTGTATCTACTCCCTGCTCTGTAGCCTGCAGGACAGGGAGCAGGACACTGATTCATACAGAAATTTACAGCCCAAATACCAGAGTTTGATTCTCAAACCTAGTTTGTTCAGGAGCTTGGAGCAGCTGTTCTGCAGTGAGTTCTGAGCCAGCACTGACGTAGGAGGGCACCAGCCCCACTTCCCCTCTCACCTGGAATGAGATGGATATTTGGTAGATGTGACAGGGGCAGCTATTGCTGATTTTGATATGCCATTTAGCACTAGCATTGACTTGAGACCTCTTTCATTACACATTTGAATTAAACTTATTAGAGTTACCTTTTTTTTTCTTTCCTTTGAACCATTAATCATCTCAATCCTATATTTTATGCCCATAAACTCATTGTTTGTCTGAATTTCATAGAGGTGTGTATTTTAGAGGGGGGAAAGTATAACAAAATAAATGCTTTTCTTAATCTGTAAACAGTATTCATAAAGTACATTAAGCAAAACATCTTCTAGAACAATTTATGAATTTTATATTTTGAACATTACTAACATTTTCAAAGGCTTTGAGGTGAAGTCCCACCTTAATGTAAGAAAACATTCAAAAGTAAAACTATAAAGACAACACTTAAAACAAATAAATATTTTAACATCAAAGATGACTTTTTATAGTTATTATAACAGTATATATTATATTTTGGGGGTTTATCATTAATATATTGTATCTGTTAAATTAAAAAAATACAAAAACTTTAAGAACACTTTGAAATTCAAAATTATGCATGGGATGACTTGCAAAGAAAAAAGTGAAGGCTAGAGATAGATGAAAACTAGTAAAGTAAAAAATTCAAGTAAAGACTGCATCACTGAATTTTACTGGCATATCTAACAGTGAGAGAATAGGTGAAGGCAATGAATAAATTGAAAGTTAGCTGACTAGAAAATAGACTGAAATACCTGCCTGTGTTTCTCAAAAAAAATTACTGTAAACCTCCTTGACACTGTATACTTGACACTGCAAATACAAAGATAAACATTTTTTTCAGGTATAATAAGACAACCTCAAAAGATTCTACAGTCATAAGAGCACAAATTACTGTCATATATGAAATAACTACTTTGGTAGGTAATCTACTAAGGTTAGTTATATTTTGGAGTTTGCTTTTTCTATATTTATGTCAAATAGTGGGTTTTTTCCTCATATTTTTAAAATTATCCTTCCTATTTCTAATATGCATGGTATTCAAGAAACTATTGACTTCTTCATTTCCCTTGTATCTAAACCTGCATTTACTTTGATAATTTACTCTCAGAACTCCTCCTATGCAATGTAGTATGCACTACAACATTTCAGTAAAAAGGCTGTTAGAGACCTGAAGAGAAACAAACTTGCTGTAATAAAAAGACTGCATATTTAACCTGCTCTTTGTAAAAGAAGTTTAAATTCTATCCAAGGAAGAGGTGAAAATTATTTTGCAAACTCTGAGATGATACTTTCAGAATCATGATTTCCAGACAAAAATTATACTGAGCAATCAGTAGGTGAAATTCATCCTGATTTATTTTTGTGGTTTGGTGATATAATTACAGCTGGAGTGTAGAGGAGTCCTTGTTTTCAGCCCAAGGATTAATTTTACCCTATCTGAATCTCTTTCTGAAATCAAACTATTCATACAGAGCTTTACAAAAAGATTGGAAACAATCTCTAGCATATGTGTCTTCCTTTCTAAGAAGAGATTGGATGGATATGCCAAAATAACAACAGAAAACTTGATTCTAAATGTCTCCTGAAACTGGTTGTAAAGCTGCTTTTCAGTGCTTACCTCCGACCGAAGATAAGTCTGCTTTCTAAAAGATTTTCATCAGGATCCCATATGATTCTTTTTTACCTCATCCCTACTGCTGCCTGTTTAATACATAAATGAATTTCCAATCAAATCTGAAATCATGTAAGTCCAGAAACAGAGATGATACTCCAAATTGTTCCTCTTTGCTTTTATTATTTGTATATCTATAACATCTTAACAGTATTAGTGTCACTGCCTAATGACTGTACTGACTACAAAGAAAAAAGATAAAGTCACGCTGCTTTAATAAAATAAAGAAAAATATTCATCTGCAATATAACATCAAGGGCAAATATGCCACAAGTCATAAACATTATTCAACTTTGACGTGAAACCAAAAAGTTTATTATTCATGCTCCTTTATGAATTTCTCTCCTATAAAATGTAGCAATGATTTGCAGTAAAGTAGCAGTGATCTGTAATGAAAAGTGTACTGATGATGATTTAACTTCAGCTGCAGCTTCAGCTAACAGCAAGAAAACACTTTAATGGGATTTTCTATTTCTCTGAGGACAAACTTTTTTGTCTTAGTAAAAGATTTCTATTTTTATTTCCTTTTCACCCTTAGATAAAAAGTATTCTGATGGAGTATGTTCCCATTATGCTTCTGTCCAAAAATTCCCAACATAACAATTTTAACTACCTGCCTTTATGTCAGATATGTGAGGTGCAGTTTCTACACAGCAATGAGAGGATGACAGGAAGAGTTTCATGCTCAATTCCAGACAGCAGTGAGACAGACTGTCTAGGATGTGATGTCAGAAAGTGTTCACTCTAAATAAGAAAAGTGCTTTATATTACTGCTTTTCAGGTTTCCCAACCAGTATCAATCCCAATCTATGTGGAGTTCACATTCATGAACCAGCTTGAAAAGTTGAAAGTCCTGATTCAGAGATCAGAAATAAACATTGGTTTATTTCTAAATTCACAGAGCAAGCTTAGTAAAAATAGGACCCTTAATTGAAAAAATCTCCTATAAGTTGCAGTTAGTAAAATCTAACAGAGCTTTGGATAGTAAATGGGCAAATAAAAGGGGAAAAAATACAAATATATTATCACCATATCTATGCAACAGATTAAATCATTTGAGATGCAAATTTCCAACTTCTATGCTCTGAGAACAACTTGAACTCCACTAGGAATTGCTATCTCCTGTTCAAACTGAATCTATTTACCAGCTTAGGGTTCAGTTACAACCATCATCTTGAAAATTGAGTGATCTCTGAAGAAACTTAAAATGATAGATACTGGAGTACATTAGATCATAAAGAGACTTTCTTGGTCATGGAGATCATTCCCTTGCCAGTGCTAGAGAAGATAACCACATTACATAATCCATTGATCAAGTTCCATTTTGAAAGAAGTTACTTTTATGGGGTTTGTTGTTTCCTCTCACCTCTCCCCCTCCTGTTGTGTAAATCCTGCTTCCCTATACCACAAAACCCAAATTGTCCAAAAGGAAATCAATTGTGTTTTCCTCTTGAAAATTTCAAACACAGAATACGCAATGACTTATTACTTGGTATAATCTTAATTTCCTTACTCAATTGTTTTAATAAAAAGAAAAATGTTAATAATAGAAAGAAAAGGAAAATAAAATGGGAATAAATATTTCTGTTTAATTCTGTTTTCCATGTCCTATTTTTATAGCTTTCTATCATGAATTTCATGTCTGTTTCAGCTCTTTCTCAGAGCTCTCTTTTTCTTTACTTATTCCTGCTAAGACTATTTTTTTGAATGTTTAGCATTCAGCTATTACTAATTAGCATTATAAATTGCACTAAAATTGATTAAAATCAAAAATGAAAGATTATTTCAAGATATTTTGTGGAGACCATCAGATTGTATCTGTTTCACCTCATCACACCGAACATGAAAGTGATTACTTCATCCACAATTTTGCCCACTGTGTAAAATTATTGATAAAAGCTAGTTGGCATTTAGGTGCTGAAGCTAAAGTTTTCTCAAACTTTTACCTGCATGTCCAAACAGTTACTCCTATTTTGAGCATATCTTGTTGTCTCTCATTTTAGGCAGATATTTTCCATGCATAGAAAAATACTATACTACAACCTGTTTCAAATACAGATATCCATTTTTTTGTTGAAATGCTGCAATTTTAAAAGGTATTTTCTTCTTACACTAAGACACAATGTAGAAATCCCCTCCAAACATATATCACCTATATAGAGATCCCATTGTAAAGATGAGTATACACAACTATGCATAACAATAAATGTGTATATACCCAATATTTGGCATTTTTAACGTTTACACTTTTTTAAAAACATATCATTATAAAGTATAAAACTAAGTTTCAGGTTTTAAATATCTGAAATAATAACATAAATTCTAATTTCATTGAAATGTAATTTTTCACTGGAAATATTTTACTCAATTTTAAGCTTGATTTGGGAAATTCTCAAGTGTCTGGTGGGACTTAAAATAGTAATCTGTCTTCACATGCAATGATACTACTACTGTAGTTGACAGATTCACATATATTTAAATCTGCAATATCGAGCATGGCTTTAGACCTCAATAGTTACATCTTCAATACACACATAGCATCAGTCTAACCAGAATATTATGTGGTGAAAGAATTCAAATTTCCTCAAGCACTTAATGTGAAAAATTTCAATATACAGGCACACGTATATTATGTACAAGCTATTTTTGAAATTTATCCCAAGAATTTTTAATATGCAGGACATATTGCAATAAAAGCATGCAATCTTTTGCTAATATTTTGAAAACCAATTTATATAATCTGATTAATTAACAGTCCATGGGTATTGTTTTTTCAAGACTAGAAAGCTTTAAAACTCTAAATAATTTCCATACCTGGCTGAATGATGCGTCTGTCTCCATATGAAATTTAATCTAGTATAATAATCCACCAAAACTCTCAGTGATTTTCATGCATTAACTCAGGTAACATTAGCAAGTTTATTCCACTGTTTTTAGAGACAGTTAATTTCAAGTGTTTTTCAAGATAGATTTTTGTGGCACATATGGAGAATCGCTGATTTTATGAAAATTTGTTTTGCAAATGCCAAACTCATTATGTTTGCTTTTATGGTTTTCTTTCTCTGATATTGTCTTCTAAATGTCTAAATATAGAATGCAAAAACAGGCTATATTATACTAGTCTTCTCAAAAGTTCTAATGGCAAAAAGAAAACCTTGTTTTATAGAATAAATTATTCTACGTGTAAAACATGTCTTTTTAGTCCGTATCTAGCTATAGTCCTCTTTATTATTTTTGTGAACATTTTATAGAATTCTACAAAAACAAAAAAAAAGTGGATGCAATTTCTTATCTATTTCAAAGGATGACAGTGCATATACATGCATGCCCACACAAAAGTTATTTTGAATTCTGCTATGCACACATTTCTGTTGATGCTTCATGGGTGATCTATTTCTAGACCTAAGCACTTTTCCCACTGTGGTGGATATCACCTCCAAAAGAGAAAAAGGCAAATAGGATAATCATGGACCTCAATATCTTCTAATTATGCAAGACCTGTTGTCTGAAATTAGACTTTTTTCAAATAACCCATTAGTACCACAAAACAAAAATAAAAACATGTCTGTTTCAACCATATGCTTTAGTGTAACAGTGTATGCAACAGTTCAAGAAATGGGGAGATATAGATAAAAAGATAAATAAAATAATGTTACAAGCTACCACAGAAATAAATTCTCAGAAAAGCAGAAGTATTCTCACTCTTTTGATGTCATAGTCAAGATATGAGGCCAAATGTAGGTTACTGAGTTCAGTACAGAGATTCATTTAATACAACATAATGATGTGGTCATGCTTGTTCTCAGTACTAATGAACCCAAGCCGTTCAGTTTATTTCCCTACTCAGATAAGAAGGGCATCAGCGTGATTAAGCTGCCCTATGAATTGATTTGGTTTTCCTAAGTACAGCAGGATAAAACATAGTAAGACCCTGAGTTATGTGCTACACCTTTTGCTCTTGGGAACTACAGCAAGCTGTGAACTTCAAATTAGTGAAGAAAAAACACAAATTAATAGTGTTTTAAAGAAGAAACTCAGAGGGAGACATTCCTTTTTGTGTGTACTTTAATAAGTCGGGAAAGCAAGTTTTAAATGGATTTCACTGTCAAGAGTCAGGCTGAACTCTGAGTGAGACAAAAAAATAGGAAGTAAAAAACTACTGCATTTGCTTGGATTCAGTAGGTTTGGATGCAGATGAAAAATATTAATCATCCGTGACATTTTTAAGTTTGGTTGAACAAAAATAATGAATAACAGCAGTCTGTGTATAAAGTGTGTGTAAATAAAGAAACCACAATGAAGTCATGCAAGCTGCCTACTAGGAGTGGCACTTTAATTTCTAGATGTTATAAGTTATTTTCTTTAAACAATCTTTGTTAAATAAAGCCACATCATAGTAGTAAGGATGTGAAGGATGGATCAAAGGATTTCCTCTTTGATCACGCTGAAGGCTAAGACTAACTGTGAGACATTCCACGGGTCCCCAGGCCACAGGGGGCATAAAAGGCTGATCTCCACATTGCCCAAGGCTGGACGCCACTAGACTGGATAGGCTATATCCATTTTGTGTACAACTTGGCCAAGGTCTCTTCCAAACTCCTTGTGCTGTTCCTCTGAGTTTAAAATATTCTTTTTACTGTAGATATGGTTCTTCTATTGTCATGAGTAATCATGCAAGTTATCCCTTGAGGGAATGGAGGACACAACTGACCTGCAATAAGAGTAAGACTTCTATGGATGAGCATGAAGAATTACGGGGAGTTCAAAGACCCAGATATTTGGGATTAATCCGTAGAGCCTACCATGAAGGATCCCTGGAGAGAACATCCATCTAAAGAAACATTTGTTTAAATGGGAGCTAGTTCATTTGCTCTGAAAGGAAGCTTGGAACTGATGTGATATTGTGTAAAATAGGAGCAGGGAAGTAGCTGGATCAAGTCTGATGGCTGAATTTCTTGATGATGAAGAAATAGCCAAAATCTCCCACTCAGCTGAGAATAGGGTTTTATTACTTTAAAATGGGAAGCAAATTATCTTGAGATCCAACTCTGTGTGCATCTATACTGGTGATTTTTTGCTTGGAATGGCTCTCTTTAGCTGTAGATTTAAGTAGTATCTGTGCCAGGATAGACTGTTTACTGTGCACTGTAGAATGTTTCTGTGCACATTTCATGGTTTCCCTCATGGCTAAGACAAGAGTGATATTGTTACTACACCATCCAGAAATTACCACTTGCAATGTAGAAAAATAACCTTCCAACATTTTTCTCTCTACATGTATGGAGGATTTTAGCATGACAGCAAAATAACCTGGGATAGCTGTACGGAAATCTAATTAGCATTGCCTATTAGGTACAGCTGCACAACATGACTCTATAATCATGGGAAGTCAAAATTTCCTACTTTCTTCTTTGTATAGAAATAGTCAGTAGTGTAGGTGCACCCTATGTGGGCACAATGTAAGTTTCAACAGTGTTTGAAAGGACATCATAGCTTTTAGACTATAATGAAGAACAGTAGAGACATTTCTCTTCCACCCCTAATCTACTCAAGATCTAGGACCCACAACAGGACCATCAAAACTCTTTTTCTTTTAGAAAATGCCTTTATAAAAATATCAAATTGTGCATTACATAATTTGAAATTTCTCCATATGTAAGTAAATTTTTAACAAAATTTATGTATTTTGGGGTAATTACTAAAGCAAAAGTTTTAGCAAAATAGAGAACAAAGGTATTCTTCACAGAAACATACCCATTCATAAATATTTAATATAACCCATGTTTTCACCTTCTGGCAGAAAATCTACTGGTTGCTGCACTAGTTTTTCCCATGCCCTGAATCTGAGGCCGTATTGGGAAGACTAATTCTATCAAGGACTTGGCATATTTAGTAATCTGGCTTTACAGAATACAGGCTGGACAGCCTCAGTCTAGGGCTGTCAGGGCTTCAGGCCATATTGCCTTAGTCCTGCCTGACAAATAATCTTATCCTTTTTATTCTCTTTTTCTTTCTTTAGCAAACAGATGGTGTTGGTGCCTGACTGTGTCCTAAAATAGTTTTTAACTTTGCAACCAATTGTAGTTTCTTCACACTCAGACGCATTTCATCTTAGCCCTTTGCTCTCTATTGCAGCACTGATTCAATGTTCAGCTAATGGTGAGCTTACAGCTCATTCCTTTATGCATTTTTAGCAGAGAGTCTGATCTTCAGTCATGAGCCTCCGCAACTATATCGCTCCATATAAAGACAAGAGATAGCAAAAAAAGAGAACTTTAGCCATCTTGATAGTCAATGAATGTGCTAACTGCTTTTGTGGAATTGCACTGTTCTTCAATGTGTTACCTTTATCAAACCAAGACCTGCATAAAAATGAAATGTCAGACTCCAATATAATTCTAGTCAGTCATACAGTTTATCTTCTTGTCCCCTGATAGAGTTCACAAATTTAATAACTGTCCTTTATCCTTGTCTCACTTCTCTTTCAGCTTTCTATTTGACTTTCCTTCTGTCCTGATTTGCAGGAAATGCTTCATCCTCCTATAGTAATCAGAATAGAAAGAACAGAAAAGCATACCAATTGCCATTATAGAGTATGAGGGGTAATCTAACCACTTTGATGGTCAAAGAAAAAAATGGTCATTGCTATTCTACCACACATAGTTTAAACCTATTTAGACAGCAATTGCCTAAAGTAACTGAATAATTTAAACTGAAAAGTTTATTAAGAATCTTAGTCACGGTGCTTCACATCTTGTATGGAAAAAATATCACTTATTCTTAATGAAAAATAATAGGATTACTTGGAAGAAACTACTGATAACATTATCAAAAATACTTTTCATCTGATAAGAAAACATAATGATGAATTTTTGCCCTTTTGTTTTGGTTTCTGTGACTATAATTAAGAACGACTCTTCAGGTCTCCATATGGTCTGCAAATGACAACTATACTGTTTCTACTGCTTCCAGGACATTCACAAATGAGAATAAACTGAACTCGCATTTTCCTCTGAATTGAAAGTACTACAAGAAAAACAGCCAAACCAACCTGCTACAATGCCAACTATGTGCTTCTGTGGAGATACATGGAACCACTAAAGCCTTGACTCCTTGAAATGCTCAGCAAGGTTCATATGTGAACCTTCAGCTGTGAACTGTCAGCTCAGTTTTCTTCCTCCTAGCTGGCAGAGTGCAGTGTTTTGGAATCAGTATGAGAATAATACTGATAACACAACACGCTGATGTTTTAGCTGTTGCCAAGTTTACCCTGCCTAGGTCAAGGATTTCTCAGGTTCCCATGCTCTGCCAGTGAGTAGCTTCACAAGAAGCTGGAGCAGAGTGTGGCAGGACAGCTGAGCGAAACCTTCCAAAATGATATTCCATATCACAGAACATCACACATCATAAATCACCTTGGGGAATTTGGCCAGGAGTCATCAATCACTGTTCGGGAACTAGTTGGGGATCAGTCAGGGGGTGGTGAGGAATTTTGTGTATCACTGGTTTTTTACCCTTAAATTTTATTTCTCTCTTTTTCTCTTTGTTTTCTCCCTTTTCATTACTATTATTATTTATAATTATCAATTATCATGATACTATTTTACTTCATTTCAATTATAAAACTGTTCTTATCTTAATCCATGGATTTTTCCAATCCTCTCCATCCTACCTGGTGAAAATGGGGAACAAGAAACTGTCTCATGGGGTTCAATCACCACTCTACTCATTTTCATAGGTCTTGAAAATAGAGAAATCTTGTATCTCCATGCATTTAGGAAGAGGAGCACTTGATAAAAGAACAGAAGCATAGGAGATGCTGAACTATTATCTGGCTAAATAAAAACCCCTAATGTAAAATAAAAGGAAAAAAAAAAAGTAGATGTGGGCAGATTGCAATCTGAGAAGTGAAATTAATCAATGGACACAAAACTGTCTTAAACTCAATGAAAACTGATGAAAATTGAACTACCAACTAGAATGGGGTAAGGGATGTTGAGGCTGTTGGAAAATGTTACCATCTTTTCTTATTGAAGTAGAAAGCAACATCTGATCATCTAAATAGCATCTCCCCTTTCTGTCAAGTTGTTTGAAATTTCTGGTTTAGAAAAAGTTGCTGTAAAGTTTTGTCAGCAGCGGCTAAGTTTTGAAATTTCAGGATTAAATTTTTTTGACAGACACTTTTTATTTATTTCTTTTCAAGTTTTAATAATTTTGATTGCCATAAAAATATAATTAAAGCAACCTTTGAGAAAATTATTTGTATTGTGGAACAGTCTACTCATTATCGTATCTCAAAGATACATCATATATCATTTTGTATATAAAAATTGACTAGAATTTCATAATATTTTTACCCCAAATCCAACTGACTTTTAATTATTCCTGAAGTTAATTTCCATCCAAGGAGACATCAATTAATAAGAATCTGTCTGTCATTAGGAATACTTGTGCAATATTTCCTATTCCTAGCATGAGTTCAGAGAAAGCAGGTTCATGCTGTTATTCTAGGTAGCTATTGAAATACAAAGACTGGATACATTTGGTTTAACATCACTGATAAAACAAACTGGATTTTGTGTATTTCAGCTATCATTAGAGAGCTAACATAAAAAGAGGGACATCACATTATTCTAAAATTATTAATAATTAAACAATTTTATTTGCAGATACCACAAATTATATGGAATAATTGTTTTGAGGAAAGAAAAAGCCTGCTATAGGAAAAAGGTAGATCTCTAGTTAAGGTGTTTCATATAATTTTCAGAAGACTTCTCTTTAAATCATACCTCTCTTAAAAACTTCCTGTGTGACCTCAGGCAAGTTGTTTAATTTCACTGTGCTTTTCTCATGTAAAATATTTTCTCTCTCACAGCATCCTTTTTCATCACCGTGGAAGTGATGGAAATCATCCTAACTGTGTGAACTTGCAACAATGTGCCAACATGTCTGGCAAAAATAATAGCATTTAACTGAAAGGAGGAAACAGGAGACACACTGGAATTTCCACTGCTAGCAAATATGCTATCACTTTTCCTAATAATTACTTCAGGTTGCACATTGTTGACATTTGCAACAAGAAGCAAAACAGGAATCAAAAGTAAATACCATGAAAGGTACAAACCTAAAATAATAGGATAACTTGGATCACAGTATTTACTGAGAATATTGATTCATTTCTTGGAATATTCTTTGTGTAAAATATATATTTAATTATCTCATTAGTATGGAAATCTGGTTTTCTTATTAATAAAACTAACTTGTGAAAATTACTAGATCAATTTATTTTCTTCTAGTTTTTAATCTGCTGTAAAATATGTGAAATATCAATTAAGCTTTTTTCCAATAGATCGTAATGTTATCTTGTTCGAGACTCTATGCACAATAGTGAAAGGATAGATGTCCTTACAATGAACATAGGTAAGGTAGCTGTGGTCAATGTCATAAATATGTTTTCCTATGTGAGTAGAAGTTTGTTAAGTCAGAAAAATTTTTACACCATAAAAGTTTGTACCTGGGTTTTTACATACATTTGGGTTTTGCATACTTCACATCTGCCACTGTCACAGAGAAACAACAAGGGCATTGTTACATGCTCAGAAGGAGTCTTCTTGCTTGTGGTTTGTGTGCCCATAACTGCAGTGGACCCTGGAACCCACAAAGATTCTCCTCGTGCTGCCACATGCTCAATGCAGATGGCATCTTCAGAGAGTGTGTTGGCAGACACACACAAACCCATATCTACCATGTGCAAATAATGTTTTTTAGGAGTTTGTAAGTCAGCCAAAGGCAGGTGTCTTTCACACAGATAACAAAACTGTTCTCTGACCTCATGTTGATATTCTCCACTTCTCCAGCTCCCCATCTGAAAGTCCTTGATTAAAGTATGAAAGGTTTTCTTCACCCAAATTATATTTGTTTCATAAAGATGATTTATTTTTCTATTTCCAAAGAATAGCCAGTCTGTTTTATCTGGAATTTTAGTTATGGTCAATACTCAGCCAAAAACATCACTTTCAATTCAACAAACACCACAGAGAGAGCAACCACACTGTAAATTTAACTTGTAAATGTAAATTCAAATGTCAATTTTTAAGAATTTGCAAACAGCTTCAGTAGGAATTGTCCCTAATACATTCTAGTTCTTCACAATAACTTTCCAGAAGCTTCAAAAGTGTCAAGTGAATGCTGTCCATGGTTTATGCAGATTGAGGATCTGACTCAACACACTTTAAAGTGATGCATGATAAAATTTCAAAGCAATATGTAATCCTTCAATAAAATAAATACCTGAAGTAACCTATTGGTGTTATTTTGTTTTATGGTCCTTCTTTTCAAAACCAACATATCTGTATGTTGTTTATAAAGCATATTAAATATGTATTTTATTCCAACAAATATTTTACAGGCAAACAAATAAACTTACACTCATATACTCATATAAACTTACGCTCTCAGTTATACCTGTGCCAGTAACTGTTCTAACAAACATCTTCATGAAGGCATCTTATTTACATAAGCCACCAGTGAAGAGTAAACAAATATAATAAACATTAAACAGCGTCATAACTCCAGACTGGTTATTCTGTTACTCAGCTGTTGCATCTGTGGGTTTTGATAATGTCAGTTTAGAAATATTTAATCTATAGTTAATACTTTTTCTTCTGAGAAAAAAAAAGTTCAGTATGTTCTTCAGTCCTTAATAAAATTGCGACAGCTTTGGCTAAGACAGAACTCAAACACAATATTGTGATTAAATGCACTTTCCTTCCCTTATTCTCTACTCTTCATAATGTTATAATGTTTGCTAGAGAAAAAAATAGCTTGATAGCATGTAAATCTATATGCTAAAAATTTGATAATTTAATATTGTTACTTCAACATATTAATTTCTACCTTATTTGAGCATATGCTGTATATTCTATTCATATCTTGTGATAACATATTCTCATAATTTTTATGCTAGGCACAAATGAACATTATTTTCATGTATGAAAGTAAAAAGCTAAAATGTGTATATTTTTAATCAGATAAAGTTAATAATATTTGTATATATTTTTTCTTGAAAACATGGGCTCAGCAATGCCAAATTTTAACATTTCTACCAAAGTCATCAGCGATTTCGTTTTCAGACAATAGATATTAGGAAAAAAAATCAGTTGGAAGAAAGAATGCCAAAATAAATATGCTATCTCTCATCTACAGTACAGATAAATCTATTTTCATACATTTTCATTGATTTTCTAGGTAAGCTTGCAATAGTTAGCTAAGAGGATATTTCCTTTCAAAGACATCAAATGGGAAGTTGAAGTGGAAAGCAAATTGTCTTTTTACTGGAAACAAACCCAAATTATCCTTAATTGGTAAATTCAGGTTTAAGTAACATTTATCAGTGGAATGACAATCAATCCAAACAACCCACAAAACGTATTACATTTTCAGTTAGATTTCAAACATATATACTCCAAGCTATTTATCTATGTCATTATATGCTTACCTTACTGCTCTCAAGATACATACACTGTAGAACTATACAGAGATTCCTTCCTAAAATCAACAATGGAATAAACACCTGCATGGTTGTCCCACGGGATGAGCCATGTGATGCCATGCAGCATTGCAGCCTCCTCTGCTGGGCAGCTACACCACCAGTCACAACCAGATCAGAGGCAACCTGCAACAATCCAGGACCCCTTCCTGTTTTCCCTGTCTTGTTTTATGGTCCAAGACATGTTCCAGGGCCCAAATCTAAAAGACAGTTTTCTGGTTTCTCTGGCTTCCCTTCCTGGATGAGTACAACACCCAAATAACTTATTTTTCATCTGAAGTACATTTCTGAACATATTAATATTTTTACAGAGCTGAGAAAATTGTAAGGTACAGATGAAATAGTATCTGTATCTCAGAATGGTCACAGTAGCTAAAGGTGAAAAACATCACATCAGCTGTTTCACTTTCCTGCACTATAGTAACTTCTTAGAGAAAATATGCCAGTTCCTACTCAAGTGCAGATGCTTTTCATCTCCTAGGTGTTATCCAAAGATCCAAAAGAAATAAAGTGGAAAAAAACCTACTGAAAGGGAAGCTTTTTAGTTCATGTTTCTGAGAGCAGTGTATGTCAGATGGGCAGCCTTAGTGCAGGTTAAAACCTGCAGAGCTTTCTCCATAGTTGAAAGGCAAGAGCACTCTCTTTCAATGTAGTCAGCCTGCCTGTAATAGTTCCCCATAAATACATAATAATTTTTTTTTCAGCTGTGCAAATCTTTTAGAAAAGTGCATGATAGTATCCAGTCGCAAATTACTGGATAGTCTTTTTTAAATAATTACATTCCTGCAGGATAAAAGAAGCTCCACAATACAGGTCAAGCTAGATGATATTAAGTTCCTTTGCAGATGCCATTGAATAAAAGTATAGCCAGACTTAAATAGAATAATATTCAGAGAGCAAAAATGAAATATAAGCCCATTTCATAAACATTACATTAAAATGAACCAGATTTCATGGAGGAAGCTGCAGAGACGCTGATATAGCCCATCATCATCAATGTAAAACAACTAGCTAATACCATAAAACTGAAAGAATAATGTTTCATTTAAAATGCTCTGAAATAAATATTTCAGTGTGGCAGTCATGATGGCACATATTCAAATTCACAGCAGATTTTTTTTGACATGTGCAAAGCCTGAGAGCCTGGCTTGGTGTGGTAATGACTGCATACATATTTGATAGGATAAAAACAATCAATTTGCTTCAATCATATTGATTCCAGGTAATTAACTAGATCAAATAATTCATTGACAAATACAGATGTTGATGATTATGCTTTAATGTCAAGTTTTACACTGCTATGACCCATACCAGGAAAGAGAAAAAGATTGTGAACAGTTGGGTTTGAATGTCCATGCTCCTTTTAAAAAAATAAACCACAAGTTGTAACTATCTTTGCTGTGTATTACATTGGAAAAAGAGCATCTTTAGTAGCTTTGCACCTTGTAGAGGATGCCAGCGACAGTTCTTTGATGGACGTTTAAGTTTTGCTCTTAAAACTATCAAATGTAGAAGGTAACACAAAGCTGACAAGAATCAATAATTAGATAATAAATGTTGTGGGTTTATTTACTGCAACACTTCATTTTATTTCTAGGGCTTAGCATTAAAGCTCTGCATATCTCTCTTATTGAAAGATAAGGAGAGAAATAACAGTAAATGAATAGGCCGAAATTAAGCACACAGAGTTATGAATGTTTGCACAAAGGTTCCCCTGGTAACCTGTTGACAGATTGCTGGCTGTCATGAAAGTTTCCTCCCAGTAAGTCTTTCCAGAGCTTTACATGCTAGGCCAAAGAATATTGATTGATTATTCAAATGTCTGGCATTTCTGGGCAAGAGAACTGACATTCTCAGTATATATTATGTGTCCTTAATATCTGGTTTAGATAAACAAGTTTTTCTTATCATCAAAATCCCCAAACACACTGCTTTGAAGTAGGTCATCAAAGGATGCTTTTCTTCAACTTAGGGGTGATATCTACAGCTAAAAACAACCTTTTTCTCCTCAATAGAATATTTACTTGAAAGCTGTCTAACAGTCCTCACTGAGATATGGATATGAATACGAATGAAATTTACAGGATGGTTAAAATAAAATGCACAACAGTATTTTTAAAATTATACCATATATTCCAAAGTAGGTCTAGCTATTCAGTTTAATAGACTTTAAATGTAGAAAACACAATTAAAATGTAACGTCTCACTACATTATGTCTACATTGAACTCAATGACAAAAGTTTCACTAAATTATAAGCACTTTTTGAATATACTATACTTGCTAGGAACACAACCATGTTTAACCAGAAATTTAGCAAGAACAGAAGAAGCTGACACTTTACTTTGTACTTTGCTTCAGTGGCTTTTCATTCTCCCTTTTAAAAAATGTCATACAAGCCTGCCTAATATGTTTTTAACTTCTCTAGTTTCAACTTCCAGTAACTGGTTCTTTATCTGCATTTTGGTACAAGGTCTAAAAGCTGTTTACAAGGAAATCGCTCATATGACTGTTTGTACTGCCATTGACTGCTTGTTGCAATTAAGTCACTTTGCAATCTTCTTTTTTTTTGCAAAGCATTTGCATTCATTTCCTCACTTTTGGGATTTTTTTTTTTATGTCCTTCAAGGACCATGTGCATGAAAATTTTTTGAATTCTTCCAGTGTGTCATATGCCAAGACAAAAATGTTGGTCTGCTTCTTCTCACTCACTGCTCCTCCGTTTTTCAATTTCCTTGGCTTATCAAAATTCATGTCAAAATTTCAGAACAGCTTTGAAATTTAGTCTTCTTGAAAAATGAAGGTTAAAAGTTATAATAGAAACTTTAAAATCCATGTTGCATAATATGTTAACAGGAGTATGTACTATATCAGCAAAGTTGTCCTTAACCAATCTGGAAAACTTTTTGCTAGTAGCTACAAGAAAGCACTAGCTATGAAAAATATGTACTATATCAGCTGTAGCAAAATTATCCGTAACCAATCTGGAAATTTTTTGCTAGTAACCACAAGAAAAGTACTAGCTGTGCAGAACATGGCACAGTTATACACAAAGAAAGCTTGTGGCGGAGAAGATGGAAATAAATCTCACCTTTTAAGACAAGGGCCATAGGATACGTGGTAGGAAAGGCTCCCACTGGTTCCCTGTGCTTTTGATCAGGCCTTTGTACATACACAGAACAAAGGGAACCTCTGTTTTGAGGATCTTCAATAAAATTCTAAAACTCTTCAGTAGCTGGGTGGAACTCATTTGTCTCTCTCAGTGGGATAAATGTACATTGCCATTAAAAAAGAAAAATATCACTTGTTGCTGTTTCCTGCCTCACAAGAAAACACTGACTTCACATTCTTCACATTCACATATTCTGATGTAACATTTTTAATTAAAAGATGTTGATTTTTTTAACAGCATTGTCTTGCTTGAAAAATTAATATTTTCCTCTCAAAGTTAATTCTATTAAAACAGTAGACTGTTTGGAGGTTAAATGTGATACACACATAGAAAACAGCTACACTTGCTAATCAATACAATGTATATGGGTAATGAGATGCTACTCTACAAGAAAAAATATTATGAGAAAATTGCTTTTTGGAATTATCTGTATGGAGAGAAGCAAAGCAGTGCAGCAGTTTTACTAATGTCAGCATATATACTTGCTCAGTTAACGAGAGACTATGCCATTTTGCACAAGCCATTATCAAAGGTGCACTTTCCTGCATGATGAATGGCGAGCACTCGTAGAGCTGTATGACCTCTTGGATGTCATCACCTACATTTGGTTATGTTTAGACTTCTCTGTAAATGATTCACATACAATGACATCAAAATGATTTGCCACTTTTATGCATCAATCTCGTCAATAGCTGATGAAACACCAATGGATTCTCTTAAATGGACCACGCTAGCTTCTTTGCTTGCAATATGAAAAAGACTATGCATAAAAAACTGAAAGTATAGTCAAAATGTTTATTTTGTTGTTCTCATTCTACTTAGAGCCTGATGAAATGGCAAACCCAACCCTTGAGCAGCTAGTTTGTTTCATCTAGATCACCAAAATGGGTC
Source organism: Chloebia gouldiae (assembly GCA_003676055.1). Taxonomy (NCBI): domain Eukaryota; kingdom Metazoa; phylum Chordata; class Aves; order Passeriformes; family Passeridae; genus Chloebia; species Chloebia gouldiae. The sequence continues at coordinate 22,681,294 of QUSF01000004.1, read as the reverse complement.
CCCATAAGCTTACAAAAGGGAGAGGACCTCCTGTCTATTCACACTGTGGTCAACTGCGGCAGCAGAGCAGGCAGCTTCAGATTTCATCTCTTTGAAGAGAACTATTCACTAAAATCGTCTGGTTTTGAAAATTCTTTCTTGCAAGATCAACAGAAAGGGTAAAAAAAATCAAGGAGAATGGATTGACTTTAAATATCCATCCCTCACTAGGATCTTGAGTAGAGATGATTCATGAATCATAAATCATGGGACTAAGGTGAGAATTTGGTAGATTTCAACTTGGCATAAGATCTTGTCAGAAAGGAGGAAACACTCAGGTTTTACTAATTAGGAACACTATTCTACTGCTTGTCTCATTTTCTGAAAAGGACATAAACTAGGAATAAAATCACTACTGAAATACATAAATTAATAGGTAGATTAGTTTTAGATATTTAGAATTGCATGTTATTGCACATATTTTTTTCCCTTCTGTTTTTCAGTCCAAGCAGTACCACTTCTTGGTATGTTCACATGCCAGCTTCAGTTGAAATCTTTATTTCATCATATGAGAGAAAGCAAAAGATAAGACACTATAGAATTTTTTTCTTTAAACTAACATCCAGGTATCCTTGATAATTATTTGAATATTCATAATAATATGTTCTTTTGCAAAGTATTCAGAAAACATGATGACCTAGAGTCAAACATTATTTTAGTATGACTAATCCATTGACTTCTATCAGCTTCTAAAATTTAGAACATACCTCATCAGATCCCTCCTTAACTCTCTTTAGATTAAACAGCTCCTATTCTTTCATGCTTCTTCATAATTTTTTCCACCCTTCTTCTCTAGATTCTCATATTTTCTTAATAGCTGTAAATTTCAATAACAGCCCAGAATCTCTTCTGAAGAACTTAGAAAGTATCTAGGATTAAAAGGAAGTTTCCACAGAAGAGGCATTCTCCACTGTGTGCACATCTATGGCATTATGCTATTCTAAGAATCACCTAGATTACCACTTAATTATATTTGATTTATTTTTTTAAGATTTAATGAATATTTTCCTATCTACCTTTAATAATTTAACAATTCCCAAGCTACTTTTGTCTGTAATTCTTGGCATATAAAAAGTGCTTTTCAATATATAAAAATTAAGCTTAAATAAACACAATTGCACAAAAATTAATTCTACTTGATATTATTCTTTCATAGTTAATAAACCCTTATTATGAAGAGCAGAAAAATGAGGAAGATGAGAAGAGTAAAGGGTAGAAAAACACAAGTATTCTTATTGGTTTTGATATTTGCAACTCTATTTTTGCTTCTTTTCTGCATGTACACATCATTCAGCAGTGATTTTTTGTCTGACTCATAGATCAATGTATACATGTAACTCATGTATAAATTATGCATAGCCATCCCATGAATGTTGCATTTACAGGAGAGGACAGCAGACAGATATTGAGGCTATAATGATCTCCTTTGTGTCTAAATCAATTTTAAATAGTCAGAAGAGTTTGGGGTGTGGGAGCGGGGATTGTTGGGTTTTTGGGGTTTTCTACTATTGAAATAGTGTTATAGCCTTCATCCTTCATTGCAGATACATTTATCCTACCCTCTAAAATCATAAACCTCGGCACAGTGGTAAACTAAACAACACATTCCTACTTTACCTATTTTCTTTCACAACTTTTCTAGTACATACAATTACTGTTAGTATATGTGTTATTTTGAATGTCCTCTTTCACCAAGTAAATACTTAATCTTTCCATTTAGATGTGTTTCTACATATATAATTAATATAATTGTAGAAGATATTTCAGTTTGAAAGTTAACTTTTTTTATCTCTGACGTTCGCAGTAACTTCAACTAAATGTCGCTAAGTTAAAATGGTCAATACATTTATATATTAATTCCACTATATAGAGAAAATATAAAAGATTGTTTATTCAGCCATCAGCCCAGCCATGAGGTCAGCACTGATGTCTTTCCCTCCTTAAAAGCACCATGACTGCAGTAGCTAGGCTGACTTGTTAGAGGGCTAGGCGATGTACTATATTTGGACATCGTCTAAAGCATTATTTACATGGCTAGTTAGTTATTTTCTCCACTTGGCTTCAGTGTTTCAGACTGAGAAGGATTAAGAAGACTATTATAGGTGCTTGTAAAGTCGGATTTGTGCTGCTGTAGAAGATGTAGCAGTGGATGGCAGAGAGCCAGGCAACAACATGAAAGTGGATGTGTTGGATGCGATGCACAGCAGTACTTGAAAAACTACAGAGCTGTAGTTGTATTCCCTACTGCTGCTGCTGCTGAGAGCCTCTCTGCTGTGACTTACAACATTTCCACCACTTATACAGAGAATAGAAGTTGTTTCAATGTTATTATGAAGTAGAAGTCAAAAGACTTGCAGTTGCAAGCTTGTTCATCTTTAAAGTCCTCTTCATGCACTAGCATGTTTACATATAAAGGCAACACAAGTCAAAACGTAACCCCCAAATTTTCATTGCCATATTAAAAAAAGAAAAATTATTGAAAAATAAAAGAAAACAAAAAACAAACTAAGGTCTCAGATGGTCAGAGTGTTGGGGGTCAATATTTTGAAGCAGGTGATTTGTTTTATGATCTGTTCTTCATGGTTTTTCCATTGCATATCTGCTACCACAGCAATAATTTTTCAAGTTGATGTTGCATCAAAATGGAATAGGTATTCATATATGTGTCATTTTTTAGTCTTTAGGTGACATTCATCTTCTATTTATTTGCTTCTGCTCACAGTGAGATACACTCTTTCCTCTTTTGGAGTACTAAACAGAAAATTTTAAGTTTTTTTGCATTTACATAAGTACTATAGAACTGTAGCTCCAGAAGCCTCTGATCACTTTGGCAAATATAAGTGACATGCATGTATCTTCATAAAATTTTAGTTGTATAATATAATCATGCAAGACTTAAAACATCAAAACAAACAGAACTAGTGAATAAAAAAATTGTAAGGAAGTTTGTAAAGAAGAAATTAAAGGATAAAATGAAAATACAGACAGTGCTACTTTCTCTACTGTATTTTCCTTCAAATCCTAACTCTAAGCTCTACCTTCTCTCAAAAACTGATAAGAACAATTTTATCCAAGAGTTACATAAGAAAGGAATTCAGGTATCAATTTCAAAAATACATTTTGCATTAAATGAACTCTGCTCATTTTTTCCCATTGACTTCCAAGTTAGTCCAACTATTAATGATGATTCTAATTAAATTCAAAATTACTTTAATTACAAAGATAGGAAACCTGAAGACTTGTTACTTTTAAGTAACCTGTTAACCTGAAGAAGTTACTTTTAAGTTATATTAACATTTGACATTATATTTCTATACACTGAATTATTTTCATAACATATTTCTTCTTGTTTCACAGAAAAAGTCTAGAATTGATAAGTTTTCTACATAGAAAGAAATTTAAGATCCTGGACTTTTTTGGTATCAGGACAAATGCTTTTCCTAGATGACCTCAAATGTCTGGCTTACCAGCAGATTGTTCAGCCTGTTTGTATCTGAGAACAGAGGTAAATTGCTTTTGCTTCACCCTAATTAGCAGAAGATTATTTTCCTTGAGTGGCACTACAGTTTGTGCTAATAGTGCATATGACAGTGGTTACCTCTGCAGTGAAAGAGTCCTTTTGTTGTTCTAACAATGTGTCTCAATAAGCTCTAAATATGAATTCAGTGCCAAAAGAATGTTCCCTTTCATTACTCTTTATTCCATATATTTTGGCATACACATGAAAGTATTACTTAGGAATAATAATATTTAATGTAAGAATATTAATAATAATTAATGTCAATAATAATTAATTTGAGAATATTAAGTATGAGGCAAATGTCTAAAGTCAGGCATTGAAGTGTAAAGATTGAGGCTTTTATTAACACATTTGGTAATATTTTGATTTAAAAAAAAAGTATATCATTAGCCTGGAAGAAATTGTATTTTGAATATATGTGCTCTAAAAAATTCCATTGTTAATCCTTGATTTCTGTATCTTTTGCTTTTATCTAGCACTATTGTTCTTTGCTAGAGAGAACACTATGTGAGTTCTCTAATATAGCAACGAGTGGTACCATGACATTTCTAGCTTTGTCCTTCCTTTAATTATATTTCATGCTGACCCTCTTGTATGGAGCCAGTACCAGAAAACACAGCTTTGATAGCAGTGTTTACATGAATGTTTGATAAGCATCTGTCAGCCTTTAGCACTCTATAAGACTGTGTAACACAAAAGACAGCCAGGAAACCCTGGAGCTTTTGCCACCTGAAAGCATAATCTGTGAGTTTTCTGAATTTCAAATGAGGATAGAAATTGTTCTTTTGTAAACCAGAATGTAATTTATGTGGTATTTATTATAAGGATGTATTAATCAGAAATGACTGTTGGCACTTTTTATTAAATTAAGCTTTCAGGAACAAGGTCAAGATGCCTTTTAATATGTACTTATCTTACTAAATTGTCTTTAATCCATGTGAATAAAAAAAAGAAACAAAATTGTATAGTTGACTAGACTATTGACTAAATCAAGATGACTAGTGAGCAATTAATTGCAAACATTTAGAATTATTTTTAATTTTTTTGTCTTTAACTCAAACATTTTTATTGTTTTCTGCAGAATTTTCAAGAATCATAGAATGGCTTGGTTAGAAGAAACAAAGCTTTGTTTTTACTTGGATTAAAAGAACAGATAAGGTGATTTCTGGTTAATCAGAAGGAATACTTCTCCCAGGTCTACCAGTAGACAGTTGTCTGACCTTGAATTAGATGTTGTGCATATCAAAATCATTTAAATGTAATTTAATTTTGAATCCAGAAGATGTGCAACCATATAATTTTTTCAAGGACCTGTGAAATGTAATGGAACATAATATGCACTGCTGTTCACAAACCACTCCATAAGTGTGGATTCTAATATTGAAATGATGTGTGACCATCCAGCAGATGAAGGTCACATCTGTTTATTATGAAGTATATACCATTTTTGTACATGTCCAGGTAGTAAAGTACTTAGCAAAGGTCCAAACAGAGCAAATCACTACAAAAATAATTACTCTAATTTAGATCTACAAAGGCAAAATAAACAAGTGCTTAGGTGTTAAATTGCCCTAGGCAGCAGATTTCTTGTTTGATGCTGCTGGAGTCTGGGACAAGTTTTGCAACATGTTTAACAGCCCAAACAACTGATATCTCAAGTGTGTAAGTCACTTGCATAGTAGCTGTCATTCTTACTCACTTATCATGGGTGAACATCTGGTCCAGTGTCAGCCAGGAATAACAAGCCCAACTTTCCAAGGTCTTTATTACAGCTCTTCATTCTGCTCTGGCCTTTTCTTCCCTTGATTGCTTGAGCCAATGCTGCATTCCCTTTGACTTTTCAATTTATCCCATTTCCTTTAGAGGTATGAATCACCATAAGTTCATGGAATGGTTTCAGTTGGAAGGAATCTTAAAGATCACCGAGTTCCAACCTCTCTGCCACGGGCAGGGGTACCTTTCACAAGACCAGGTTGCTCAGAGCCCCATTCAACCTAGCCTTGAACATTTCCAGACATGGAGCATGTACAACTTCTGTGGGTAACTTGTTCCAGTGCCTCACAGTAAAGAATTTCTCACAGTAATTTCTCACCACCCTCACAGTAAAGACTTTCTTCCGAATATATAAATATACTCACTTCTGGTTCAAAGATGCTATTCCTTGTCCTGTCACTACAGGCCCCTGTAAAAAGTCCCTCTCCAGCTCTCTTGTAGACACCTTTAGGCACTGGAAAGATGTAGTAAAGTAACCTTCAAGCCTTTTGTCCTCCAGGCTGAACAACCACAAATTTCTGTCTGGTCTTCATAGCAGAGGAGCTCCAGCCCTCCGATCATCTTTGTGGCACTCACCTGAACATCTGGACATTTTCAGAAGCATATATATCTAACTCCTGACTGCAGGAAAGTTCCTTGAAGCTCTAGTAGATGCACACTACATCTATTTATAAGTCCTACTTCCTTAAGAAATGGAAGAGTACAGCAGTCTGCAGTATTATTGAATAAATTCTAGTGAATTCTTACATCTTTTCTTATTAAATAAGAACAAAATAAGTTAGCAGCATCACCAAGTATCAGTTTGCTCATTCACATTATCCCATCTCCATGTGCTCTATGCAAGATTATCATAAGTATGCTAAAATAGATGGAAATCCACCAGTGTCAATTAAAGAGGCTTCTGAAATACAAAAGGGAAAGAGAATGAAAAAGCAACATAATATTAACAAACATTTGAAAATTCCACTCAGTTTTTGGGGTGCCACTGATTAGCCTGACTAGCAAGCAGCCCCTTAGTTTTCCCTGTTTTAAGCCAATTGGCATTTTCTTTCAGATCAGGGCTTTGTATGTTCAATTCTGTTCTCAATTACATTGGCACATATGAGGAGTAACTCTGCTATCTTCAAAGGAATTATTGTAGTCACACCAGTATAAATGAGATTAAAATATGCCCCTCAGAATTCTGTTTTAGAAGGTTGAAAGGTTATGGTGATTTCTATATACTGTGTAAATCAATCCCACAGAAAACATGCTTAAAATACAGGGTTGATTCCTTCTAGTATTAGAAACAGTTCTTTGTTGTCTTTAAAACCTATTTAAAGTTGATCACAGGTTTTTAAATTGGCACATGTTCTTGTCAAAATATGCTGCTCTAAAATTAATTTTCTTTGAGGAATGTTTCTCTGAATATTGCTACCAATTAAAAACATGCTAATTTACACTCCCCAAGGCTAGATATCTATATTTAATATTTTCAATACTTTCTAACACTACCAGCAATTTTCCTTTACACATTGGAGTAAATACAGGGAATTATGGGAAACTATTTCAGCTAGTTTTTAATGTTTTTTCTTAAACAAACAATGAGAAAATTGCTAATTAATATTTTCCATTTTTGTGCACAAGCTGTGAAATTGCACAGCTAGCTGAAACTAATGAATCACAGAAACTCTCAATCTTGAGGGGAGTGAAATATACTAAAATTTAGTACTTATAAATCTCTACTACATAATTTTCACAAACAATGATCTCATCACAGTCACAAATATCCAGATATGCACTCAAAATGTAAGATGCAGGTGCAAAAATCGAAGTGTAAAATTTGCTTGAAAATGGAGGCTTTCAGGAAAGTTTTTAACATATGATCTTACAACTGTAAGATACCTATTAATGGCATGCCAATTTAAACAAATATATCTAGAAACTTGTTTTCAATTTCTTGTCATTGTGCCAGACTTATTTAAATAGAAATTTCTCCTGAATAACTTGATAAAGAGTGAATTTGGGTAACACTATGTTTACAGTCTAATTCCTACTAGACTGTTGTAAAGCTGAACATACTTACACAGGGCTAAGAAAGGCTTTCTTTGCAATTCCAATTTATTTCTGGCAATGAATAATATTACTGTATTTATGCTAGAACCATGAAAGGAACATGCTGGACTTTTGAAACACTATCATCTGTTTAAAAGTCTCTGGTGCAATTCTGGCTCTAGGTCAGCTATGACTCTCCCAGACAATTACCACGCACAGTTGGGAGTTACAATAGACCAAGGACTAGTCCTATTAGGCAGTTTGGATGATGTCACCCTTGTTGGAGGGGAAGGAGTGCAGAGTGAGATGCTCTGCTCCAGCTGGCCTAAGTGATGAGAATGATCCTGGGAATGTTTAATTTATGAGTATAGATTCAGTCTATGGTGCCAATAGAAGGAATTGAAAACAGCTGTCCTGTGCTCTCAGTGCCAAACTGCCAACCATGGGTAGCACAGAGAGGTAAGACATTGCCAAAGAACAAGAAAGGAAAGACTAAGACAGATGTTTTGTTCCTGCACTTGCCTGAGGGAGGAAACTGGGATTGTTGAGGTTTGGAATCCTGTCTGGGTGAAGAGCGGAACCAATGGCTAAGACAGTAAGAAACCTTTGATGTATAGTAAATCAAGGCTTTAGATTATATTCTGCCTGATTCAGACCAACTAATAGAGATACCTAATAACCATGCCAAGAATCTCCCTGCAAACTGCTTTGAGTTTTTCTTGTTTTTGCTGTTCTACTTGTTCAAGCAGAATTTTTAACTGGGACAGGAGAAAGAAGGGCCTGGAGTCAAGACCAGATGGTGCCAACCGTAGACAGCTGATCATTCTATTGTTACTCTGCTAGGTATTACTGTGACCTAGCAAAAGAGGTACAGTCTAGTCTTAAATAAGGCTTTGATTCAAACAGATTCAATATTTTTGTACAATAAATAGCACCTCCTTCCTTACATATGATCTCGTATAGCCAAAACCATGTGTGAATGATTTTTATATATAATTTCTCATTATTAATATTTTTGGTTTCTTGCTTGTACTCTTCAAAGTGAAGAGTAATTTTGTTTATAATAATATAGTAATTTTGTAATTAAATTATTCTGTATTAAAAGAGTAATTTTGTTTATAATAATAAGCAAAATAAAATTATTTGTGTCATGTTTTCCATACAGAGGACTTTATTTAGCTCTTTCTTACATGTGAATGGTAGTATATTTACATGTGGGCATTATGTCTTTTTTTCCTACAGATAGAAATTTTTAACACTATTCTTCTTAACTTGAGCAAGGCAAGCAGGAGATGGCTTTCATGTTATACAAGATGTGGATCTCAGCAAGTGTGGAAATCTGAATTTTGGAAGCCAACAAAGGAGGAAGAGTCATCAATGCACACAACTCATGAGCATTAACCCATGGGTCTATTCTAACTGCAAATCCATCCTGGTTTAAATTCAATTTAAAATAACATATAAAGATTCTCAGAAACAAAACAAATGCTTTCTTGTCCTCTTCAGTTTTTTCTTTATTTTATGGCTGCACCAGATGTCTCAAACAATACATAAATGTTATCCATTTTCACTGATTATTTATTGATTACTCACATTCATAACAATTACAGTGTTAGCCCTACTGTAACAGGAAACACCAGTCTCACAATTCATTTTTGTCTTTCTGCATCCTGACTTGCAAGACTCAGGTTTTTTGGCAATCTTTCCATATGCCATGACAACTTTTCTATTAAATTCAGCAGAATCACTGAGGTTGAGCCTGGCAGAGGCTGAACTCAGACCTCATACAGCAGCTGATTGCTTTTGTAGGTGAAATAGTACTCACCAGTGTTTTATCTTAAGCCAGTGAGTGAATAAATCTTCCAGAGAAATTATTCAACACACTGAAAAATAATTCTTCCTGACCTTTACATCTGAAATCCTTAGAAAACACAGATTCACTTACAAACCTTTTCTAAAACTTAGCAGTACTGTGAAATACTGAAACATTGTCTTTACTTTCAAGTACCAGAGTATTGATGTTATCTGGTGTAAAAAAACTTATTTTTCAAGAGAGATATACAGAAAATGACATACTGGAGAATCACATCTTGCAATTACAAATTTTTGAATTGTGGCTGGAATTGAAATTGAATTGAAAAAGTTAAAATCTGTTGAGATGAAACCAAAATAGAAATTTGAGGGTAAGCATATGAGTGATTCAACAAAATAAGATTGAGTTACAGATTTTGCATCAACTTTATGTTCATTTGACTCGGAAAATGAAATTTTTCCCTTTTCTTTCCCCCCTGCTTTTAGCTAGTTGCATTCGGTTGCGGAAAATTTCAAGTGCTATATAAAAATTTCAAGTGCTATATTCACAGCTTTAAAAATGCTAGAATAAATTTTAATAGCATATATTTTGAAAAATAAAACCTGTCTTCTTACAAATACCTACCAATTTTTGATGGTTGATTTTCTGACCCACTTTGGATAAAGTTTAGTTCATTACTGTCCTATCTAAAAGTGCAATTTTCCCACGATTCTTGCAATTTTTTTCTCTGAAAATAAAATTTCTACCTCTATTTCATGGTTCTAACACTTATTCCATATTAGAGCTGCTGAAATACAACAGCAGAAACACAAGTGTTTGAAAAATAGAATAAAAAGAACATTAAGGTTCCAAAGATACAGGAATCAGCTGACAGTTTCAAGCAGAAACACATGAAATGCTTAGCTGAGCTATTATAGCATGAGAATTCAGATCTGTAGACATTTTATCAGTTTTGGAAGGATAAATATAATTTTAAAGATGAATGGTTTAGAGCTAATATTTCACTAACTCACTACTCACTATGCCATTACTTTTTTTTTCCCCCTACTTTTCTCAGGTTTTCTACAGGATCTCAGTTTTTCTCTTCAAAACTCCTGATTTGTTTGCCTCTGTGTTATCCAGAATGCTGGTAGAAATGCTTCCTGAACACACTTCTGAGTTACAAACTACCAAGAATTTAATGCCGAATGAAAACACAGTAAGATTTTTCTGTGCTTTGATACATTTAGGACATAAGAATCTTTATGTAAAATCTGGGATAAATCTCTCCCATAGCTTAACTCTGAAAATGGCCTTTCACGGAGACTTAGGAAACATGAATAAGAAAGTGGGCAGGGGTGAGCTGTTTTTGGTATGCTTGCCAGTTTTCAGAAAGGCCCTCCAGCATCTTGATGCCTCTCTCAAACAGATTACAACACACTTGCACTTCTCTAGTTTTCATCATATCTGCAATGACTGAAATTTTCACAATTTCAGTATTGTTGATAACAAGCATCAAAACTGTTCTGAAATAAAAAATTTTGGTTATGGATTTATGGATTTCATTTTTCTAGGAGAGTAGCCTTTCAAATGAGTGATAAAGCTCATAAGTGACAAAAGATTCAATGGAATTTTTTTTTTCATAAGGGCTACAATTTTATTTTTAACTTTTTAATGTATTTCTTTAAAACTTTCTCACAGTGATATGCTGAAGCAGAGTAGGTGTTAGGTTTTAGTCTGAAAGTGGATGTATGAATAAATAACTGAATGAATTCTGTACAGTGCTGCATTCTCTAAGGATTTCTCAGGGGTTTTTAAAGGTCCAGGTTATTATACTGCAAAACTATACTCCTGAGCTCACTCCCTTCTGGCAATACATGCCTTCATGACTTTCAGGGAGAATGTCCTTGCATCATGAGTCCCCAAAGTGGCTGATGAGAACAGAGATATAACGTGAAGATAGTATAGGACTGAACACATTCACTGAAAGGGAAAGGATGTGTCTCCCTGTCCCTGATCCGTACAACCCTCCAGTTCTACAAGAATCAAAAATCCAGTCAAACATCTAAAGGGATTTGCTGTTTTAAGTGATACTGATTATGTACCCATATGGACGAGTAGACGGACGAGTAGACGGGCAGAAAATATTATTTAAGATATTGTAACAGCAGATGTACTTTTCAAGAACAACCCCTGCTTTGTGTGAAGTAATCTTTCTTCGACCAGTCTACACCTGTAAAAATGGTTCAAGTGTACTTGAACTGAAGTCAGTGTACTGACTGAAGTCAGCTCATTAAAAAAGTGAAAAGCACACTTTCTTGTGCAATATCATGACATATGATATTCAATGGTAATTAATTTCTCAGCTGTTTTCCATTGTGTAACTGATCAGAAGGAACACAGTAGGAAATCAGGATGTAGATGCTGGAGAAAGTGTGATATATAAAAAATCCATAGTTCTATCAACCTTTTTTTCTGTCAAACACATTTTTATCAGTAATGTAAGTGGAAGGCATATTAAAAATCAGGTTTTTCAAGCAGAAGCAGAAATGTTCCACTGACTTTGGTGAACCTTCTGAACCTGAAAGGTGAATTCTATACAAATTATTTTAAAAGGACTGAATTACACTTCCATACCAAAATTAGAAATATTCTCAGTTTCAAAAGGCATTTCTATCTCCAAAGTTCTGTGTGAACCATATTCAGCATTTGCTTCAAAGATGCACACACTACTTTGAGATGCTGACTATGATGACCTCAAACTGGTTTTATTGTGTTGAATCCTGGTTTTAGAGGAGTGGAAATTATTCAATTAAACAAAGCAGCAAAGCTAGATTTCCATAATATTTCAAAACTGTAGCAATGCCACAGGTGATCCATTATATATATTTTCATATGTATTTTCATTATGAATTCATTAATTTTATTTCCTTATTGTTCAGATTCATAGTATACAGGCCATAAAGATCAGTCATATCCTGGGAACATTGGGAAACTAGATGGGAGCAGACACTGGCTTAGATATCTGTTGTCACAGCAGTATCTGGCAATATTTATGAGTTCAGACTGAGATTATTTGTGTTTATGGTACAGAATTCTTGTTTTGAAGAGCCTGGAGATCATTTCAGTTGAGCTATTGGGCATCACTCAACATCAAGGTCAAAGGATATTTGCAGTGGCAGACCCTGTGTGAGGGTGACATTTAGCCCTCAGTTACATTCACACTTGCAGGACAGTGCCCATTTTTTTGATGGCAAAAGAATCTTTTTGTCAGGAGCCACAGGAATTTCTAATTCATCTGGCTCACCCCATCTCCCATTCCCCAGTGGTGGGTGACAGAAGAGGCAGAGATTTCCTTAGAACTACAAGGCTTTAAAATAAAATTGAAACACAACCCATATGTCAGGTTGTAAAAAATGCAAAATATGCTGGATCTGTAAAAGCGGCACACCAGGCCATATGCTTCAGACAGAACAGCTTGCATACGTCTAGGCCTCTACACTGATTTCAGGAACTGAAAACAGTGGCTAGTCTACTCCACTTTTCCACTTGTTAAATTTGTTTTGCTAAAGTCAGGTTTACATCCAAAGCCAAGAAAAAACATTTTTTTAAAAAAAGTCTTTATCAAAAGCTTGAAGCTGATGACTGGCTATTTATTTTCTGTACTGTGATCAGTCATGCTGTAATCAAGTGAAGTGGAAACACTGTAAGGTAGTTGTTCAAACCCAGATATTCAGTCTACAGTGAGAATCAGGGACCCAGTTTTCAAAACCAGGAGAGTTTGTCATATTGGAGGTGATGTGCTCTGTGCAAAAATGGCATTCTACCCAGTTTTTCCATCATCTCAAACACTTTTCTGTTGTTTCCTACAAGGCTAAGGAGCATTAATTCTTCTACTCAGACCCAATTCCCACAACATTTTCTTTCACACAGAAAACCCGACATGTACACTGCATTAAAAGTCTGTTTCAAACTACATTTGCCAGGAAATTCTAGAGTCATTAAACTTCCCTATTGTGCACAATATTATGGAGGTCTAGGAACAGCAGGATGCTTCACATACAAAATCCTATGTGGTATAAGAGCTAAAATGTACACAATTAAGGAGGTTAATATTCAGCAATAACCTCTCTGATTTGATTATGAAATGTCACCAGAACAGTTGAAAACTTTTTTATATATGAACAGTGCAAATGTTTGCACATTTTTGGACTTCCTGAAAAAGCAGATTTTTGAAGAAATGTGAAAATTCAGAATATATTTAACCTTGCTATAGTCAATATTTAGTGAAAAGAAAAAAAATAATTTAAATAGTAAGTTTTTCACTTGCCTGTTTCTCAGACACCTCATAAAACCAAGTGATCATTTTCAACAGTGTGCAGGCCAGCTTTCCAAATATTATCTGAATTTTGCAGAGTTGTTTCCCTCCATTAATAACTGTTAAGTACAAGACAGCAGACTGGATGACATTATGGTGTCTTCCAGCTTCAAAATCTTATGAATCCGCTGTTACTGAAGTGAAGCCCTAAACTCCCAACTTATGCTTGCAAACTTCATTTTATCATATTTTTTTCATATCTTTAATACTGAATGGAGGTTGCTTCTTTCTGTAAAGAATAAGGCAAAAGTGGTTTTCGTTGGCATGACACTTTTTTCTTTAACTCAAGGCTTGATCAGATGCCCTCTTTCCACAGCAGCTGTGTCAGTGAAAGATTTCTCAATGCTTGTCACAGTGTCAACTGGGAGGTTTCCATCACTTCCAATCTACCTAGCAAACTGTTTAGAAAGGGCTCAATTGTATTTTTCTCTCAAAATGAATAGCAAAACCCTGCCCATTAGACTGTGCAATTTTAGGCTGAGGTAAGTCAAAGGCTTTCTGTACAAGTCACCTGGCAGATCTGAGGGAAAACTGTCTTGTGTGGGTGGAGATGTGCAGCTGCAGGTTGGCTAGCTGAGTCAGGAAATTCCTCCAGCAGACCTGGTGCATCTTTTCAGCCGGGTATAGGATTCGTTTTTTTCCTCTATAAAACCCATATGGTGCTTCCATATTGCCATGAAAGTTTGAAAGGAATTTTTCAGAGTGAATCTAATCTTAACTATGAGGGAATAAGCATACAAATCACTAGACTATGTCTGAAGAGGATCTCCAGGTCCCCAGACCCTGCTGTGCAAGAACTGTGAGCCTTAACCATTTTTTACCTATAGCTTTGAAATAACGTCATTAAGCAAAGTAACAATCCATAACAGTCATGATAATCCTATCAGGAGATTTAAGAAAATATGTTTTCTATTTGCATAGTGGAGGTCTAATAATATTTTTTTTACATAGATATGCTTTGAATTAGTAGATCTCTAGAGCTTTTGTTTTCCCTGGAAATGGACAGATACATAAAAATGTGGATTTTGGTGTTAGCAGATATTAGATTTATTTTCACCTCTTAAATAAGATAAATCAGATGTTTTTAAGTTATTTGTATTTAAGCATATATCTGTTTGAATAAAATGAATAAAATAAATAAAATTATAAATAGTAATGCTGCTACTTTTTTTATTTTCAAAGAAAAATATCTCATTTTCTTTGTAGTTGTAGGCAAAAATCAAGTTTGTTAAATCTATCTAAAAGACATTAAATCTAGCATCATTACTTCTTAGGTCTAGAATTTTTAGTATATTAACAACAACAACAACAACAACAACAACAACCACAACAACAACAACAACAACAACAACAACAATAATAATAATAATAATAATAATAATAATAATAATAATAATAATAATAATAATAATAATAATAATTTTTTGCCATCCCATATGTATATCACACTGTGTATTCTAAAAGTTCTTACAGTGCAGAAACAATTACAGTATACTGTTTACTTATGTGCCTATATTTGCTAATGCTGTCACAGATTTGTATAACACCATTAGGACATAGATTTGTCAGTTTTTTGTCAGTTACTTTAGACTTGACAATATAAAAAAAAAAATTTCATATTATTTTAATTTGAATTTTCTTAAAATAATATTTAGAGATGCCTATGCTGTATTATCACTCAAAAATATTGATATGTTAGTTTTGGCAAGTATCTGTCATGCATCATTCATTATCTTCAAGAGTTCAAAAAATTATATTATTTAACCGGTTTTCTATAGAGATATGTGTGCAAAAACATCCAATTGCCTTTTGTTTTTTACTTCTTCAAAGTTTTTTCTGAGAAAACAGATTAAACAAATTGTAGATTCTTGTAGTTATGCTAGAAGCAGCATTTCAACTTTGTCCCCAGGAAGAAGCACTCGGGTATTTCTGTATTTTCCTAAGTACTCTGCAAACTGAGTTGTTTTTATTGTGTTGTTAGTTAGTGGTTTGTCATGCTCCTTTAAATTTGTCTCAAGTTCATATTAACAGTCTATGAAGTCTTTGGGTTTTTTTTTTCCAAAGGTCTCTGGAAGGGAGATGAAATTAAAACTGACAGTTATAAAAAAATTAAATAAAAACACATAATAAGAACATTAGTACACAGAGCTAAGTAAGGTTCAAGAACATGAACTAAAATGTGCACTGTAACAATGCTGAATTCAGCTATTCCTGTTATGTCCAGGAAAAAAGCTAAACTGGATAGCATTTTTGTTTGCTGAACTGAACATGCCACTTTCAATGAAGTTTAGTAGGAGTTTTGTTTTTGCTGCAGATGCTGAGTCATTTATAGCATTGGATTAAACTTGTCTAGCTGCAGTGGTTACCATCTTCATTTCTCCATCCCTCTGCTCTGCCATAAATTTACACTCCCACAGCAGGGCTGTCTGAGCAGGCTGTGAAAGGCATGGCTGATGATGAACCATCGTAGTTTACAGACTGTTATGCTAACATAAACCACCACTAACTTTAATATACTCTGCATTAATATGCCTGGCAGGAGATAGGAAGGCAGACTGCAGGAATGGAAACTGTTTCAGCTGTCTCAAATTAATTCATTCTATATATATGAGTCAAAGACTTTAATGTCTACAAACCATTCAGGCAGAAGCTGTTGAAAGATAATGTCCTCTCTGCCTTAGATAGAGTTATGGAAAAATACAGAGAAATAAGTTAACACTTCTGAAAATATATGTATAAGGAAAGCCTTATCGAACTTTTACATAATTTTGAGAGGAAATATCCTAATATTGTAAAAAAGTTCATAGGAAATTTTTTTTTTCTCTATCCAATTATGAAAGTATAGCTTTCATATATATATATATATTTCAAATCAGCTTTCATACCCACATTAAAAACGTTGTGGTTTTAAGATTATTTTTGTCTTTGTTATTAGTCAGAAGATTCTTTAATCTCCCTTCAAATTTGATCTTATTACTATCATCTCCTTTGCAATCACAAAATAAAATTACTGCTGGTTAACAGTAAGAATACTTGACACCAAAGTAGACTTTAAGACTAGTCAAAAGATAAATTTATTTGAGTAAAATTTTCCTGTGTATTTCCTTTTATAATGTTCAGATAGTGCCAGTGTAATCCTTAAAGGCTCTTAAAACATACATTTGGGCATTTGGAACCTAAAAACGTTATGAAAATGCTCTACTCATAGTTTTCCCTTTTCTCTCTTGATTCTGGACATATTGCAGGGGATTTTGTAGCAGGCAGTGCAACCTTGTTAATTCTGGAAAAAATTAAAACATCAGTCTGCAAGTGTTTTAGCTGTACAACTAATAAATGTAACCAATGGCATTCTCCTTCCTCTTGTTTATGTTTTTGTGGGTTTATGCTTATATTTCTACATGCGGCATATACTGAAAGAGAAAGAGAAAAATAAGCTGTGTAATGGAAGAAAGTATTGACTGGAAATTGGTGTGGGGATTTCTAATTTTGCCTATTTATGACTTGCTTTCGGGGGTTTCGTGTTGGTGGTTGTGCCAGCTTGGAATTTTGATTTGTTCATGAAGGACTTTCAACAGAGGAGTAAGACACTGAATAAATTGTCTCATGTCTGATCTTTACCAGGCATACTCCAGGTACTGAGGCATTAGTAACCACTACACTCACTCCTCCACTACTCCTGAAAAGTGATACAACAGGAAATTCTTTCTTTCAAAAAAGATCTACACTGGGCTGAAATTGAAGATAACATTTATATCTAGTCCAAAAAGTCTAAATAAAGTAATCATTTGCTCAAAAATTTATGTTTGAAAAATTGTTTGTAAAGCTGTTCATTTTTATTAATTGCAGTGATAGAACTGAAGTTTTGAGCTTATTGTTAAAACCACACAGTGTTCAGTGCAGGCATGGCAGAGGAGTACTTTCATTTTTACCATGTTAAACCATGAAGCAATTTATAACTTCTATATCTCATTCAGCTGGGAAGCTTAAGGACTACAACTTTGCAGAGTTCTTCCACAGGTTTCATATGAAATCAGCACAATGGGTACAGCAGAAGTGGTTTTGCTGAAGCACAGCAAAACCCAGCTCTGATGCATTTACCAAGAGACACAGAGATTAGACCCTAAATCAGCTCTTTACTCTTATTCTGGTCTAACACAGTTGACAGCAAAATTTCTTTAAAGATTATGCAAGCAGACACTTTACATCTGTGAAACGTCTTCATCTAGTACAGAAATGGCAGGGGTACAACGTCCTGATGTTTCATCTGAATGGATGTTGCTGACAAAACTGTTGCCAGGATACACACAGTTTTAAGAGCAATGAAGAGGCAATAACAGAATCTTTAGGAAAATGTTATACATGTACAGATTGTTTGTATCCAGGGGTGATGTGACCCAACTCAAGACACTTGTCACTGTAGTGAGACATGACTGTTTTCAATTTAAGACATTTGAAACTGAAAAGAGAGGGAATAAATTATGTCAACACTTTTTTTTATCCCAAAAGGTCCTTTTTAATATTAACTTTTTGTTGCAAAGAAAAACAAATTATGTAAATTTATTTGCTCAAACCACTCATTTAGCCTCTAAACCAATAAACTGAAAGGTAATATTGTTTACAAAGTGGGAAATACCTCTCAGATAACAGGACTGAAATATATTTGGCTATATCAAATGTTATAATGCAAATACAATGCTTAAAATTTAGAAAACACATTCATTTAAAATTTCTATTCAAAAGAAGAAAAAGAAATCTTCCAACGTGAGGTAAAATAGATGCATACAGAATGTTCATCCAAATCTCAATGAAGCACTTTGAAAACTTTCCCTTTCAAATTCATTAATGAAAATGAAGAACTAAAAGAAAATTGATCCACTTTAAAAGTATGCATTGTTCATTAAAATAGGTGGTAGAAAGGTAGAAGAAGGCAGTCTACTTTTATAAACTTCATTTTTATTAATAATTATTAATAAGGACAAATATTAAGGTGGAATACTCTGAATGGAGTTGGTAGAAGACACCAGGGATTCTCTTCTCAGAAGGATATATTTTTGAAATATCTGACATTTTTACAATCCAGTTAACCCCCAAGACAAAGAAGGCCGTTATGAACCTTCAAGTTCAGGATTGCTTTAGCACAATGTATCAGTACTTCACTCATCCAAGACTCACAGAAGATTCTGTCAGAAATAAAAACCTCCGTCCAAAACTTTCTTGAGATTGTTGGGAGAATTTTAACAAGTGGTTCCAGGAGAGTTCAAGATCCTTCTCCAGGCAAATGCTACAAAGAATTTTACCAAACAAAGCTGTAGTTAAATGATTCTTTCAAAAGGCTGTCTCAACTTTTTCACATTATATAGGAAATAAGGTAGACATAGCATAGAAAGGAGTAAATAGAACTTTAAAGTCTTTTTAATTGATTCACTACAGAGCAAATTTATTTTGGAAAAAAAAGATACTTAGTTTATTATGATATCCTAGAAAAGCTAAGTACATGGAGGCAAGCCAAGACAGAAGAGACTTATCAGATAGAAATCAGTCTAAAAATCAGTGTGTTGCCATCATTATTTTCATAAAGAATATAAACTACAGCACTAGACCAGCTATTTAGAGGAAAGTAACTCTATTCCAGCCAAAAGCAAAACAATGTTTTATCACAAGCTGTGATATGAATTTAATTGTACTAATTTTGCCATATAATGTATTCAAAAACAAAAAGCAGTCTGGGTCAGGGTCACTACTAAACTTGTATTCCAATAGACACCATCCTTTTAAATTTTGAAATTGTCATAGTGGAGATTTTGTGCTGTACAGAAAGAAAATTACAGGGCAAATTTTCTCTGTGGATTTTCACTCAGCTAATTCAAAAGTTTGATTTGGTTTGGTTTAGAGACTCTGGAAATCGTTCTAAGATGAAAGAACATCAGGGGGCTAGCAAAATGCTGAAAATAATTTCCATCTTACCTGTTTCTAGCCAAATTTCACCTTCGCTTTTCACTGTGATGTGGAAATGGATTAAATGCAATGATAGAACTGTCCCAGAGGTACACAATAGCCCCTTTTCTAGTGGAAGCCACATAGTCTGTATGATTCCTGGGACAGCAATAATATGACAAGAGTTCAGAACTGTTTTATTTCTATTGAAATCATATTTATAAGCACTTTTTCTCTTTTTTTATTCCTTAAAGAAAAAAAATAAAAGGTTGGGTTGGGTTGTATTCAGTTATTGGCCCATTTTGTTCTATTTCCCTCACCCCAGTCTTTGAGCCAGGAAGAGGGAGTTACTGCATTGATGAGACTGTCTGCCATGTAGATCCATATGCTCTTGGAGAGGTAGCAGGAAATCCTCTGTGTGTCTATGATGTGCTCCAGATTGAGATTTGCTCCTTGTTCTTACAGAGTTAGGATTTTCAGTGCCTGGATGTGCAGGCTTTCTTTCCATTACGAGTTGGATTACCCCAAAGTTAATCATGAGGATATAACTTTGCCTAAGAATAACCTCTCTCCTTTGGTACATTCATCTATTGCAAATTTTATCATCTTTCTTTGAAATCAGCAGCAAAGTACTACTTTCAAGGGAATGAAGATGTTTGTCTTGAACATATCCATGAAAGGCTACTTTTCTTGAGATACTTATTGAAAATACATATTGTAAAAATCATGTGGGCAGAGGTTAAGTTAACAATATTTAGACAGTTTTAAATTTTTAAGGGAATACCAAATCACACATAGAATTTCTGAAGTAAGAGTACACAAAGCTCCACTTAGATTACAGTATCTTTTGTCATCAGTGAAATCTGGTTCAAATTATTATGTTTTTGTATAATAAAATAATGCCAAATCCAGGGGAATCTTTTCTCTAAGCATTATAAATAATTATTTTAATTTATATTGGATTTTCTGTTGTCACTTGATGTGTTGAGTCTCCTACAATATTAAATAAGTGAAGCGTATGACCCTAAAAACAGCAAATAAGACTTTATAGAGGACATCCT
Organism: Chloebia gouldiae; assembly: GCA_003676055.1. Lineage (NCBI taxonomy): Eukaryota > Metazoa > Chordata > Aves > Passeriformes > Passeridae > Chloebia > Chloebia gouldiae. The sequence continues at coordinate 22,660,763 of QUSF01000004.1, read as the reverse complement.
GTGTTTCATAACTGCACCCAAAATTCATAATGTGTCATATTAAAATTGTCATGTGACAAAAATATCATAGACTTAAGAACCACAAAATGTTGAAAATTGCCTCAAACATCCTATTCACATTCCTACTGCATATAAATATTTTATTTTGAACAAGAGTAGAAAAGAAGACTCTTCAAATATGCAAATTTTCTCTGTGAGAATTTTGGTTTTGCGAAGATATGGAAAATGTTTTCAACAATGTCATCTGTGTCTTACTCTGCTTATCAGTAGTCACTGGCTTATTCAATCCATCAGCTCATTATATTATCAATTTAGTGATTTGGGTGATTTTTTAAATAGTTTAATCCTAAATTCATCCAGCCCATTCTTTCTTAGTTTAAGAGGGAATACAAAAGAGAAAGAACTTCTTATAAAAGGGCCTTTCAAGGAGCATTATAGTGACTATTTTCCATTTTTCTTCAAAACCAGTGATTTCACCACTGAGGGCAATAAGTTTGGTCTAGCTTAGATACATTCATATCTTTCTGATACATTTTTGCTGTAGCAGCATGTTTGAAAGTGTTAGAAATACATATTCTACAATTTTTTTTTGAGACTGAAGCCCTGGAATTCAGGAGCTTCCATTTTTCATTTTAAGGAGGATAAGCATAATGCTAGCTTTTTTTTAATGTTAGCTCTGGTGAATGCTAGCCAGCCAGTTTGGCTGGCTGGCCCTTCTCAGAATTACGAAATACTCAGTGTAGCACAGAAGACTCCTGGCTTCCTTCACTACACTGTGTTGACTTGGTAGAGGCCTGGATGGTTGAAATCTCCTGTGCAGATGAACAGCAGGAGTCCTCTGGCTGCCAGCCTTCATCCTTTGCATCCTGTTGAGAAAATGGTTGGTAACAAGCACTCACCACAACAATGCCAGTGTTTTTTCCTTTTTTTAACAGCTGTGTCTTTGGCTTTATACTGGAACTTACATGGAACTTACATGGAAGATAAATACCTCTTAAGCAATGAAACCAGATTTTTTTGGTCCTTTCATGTCATCCTTCATTACCATTGCATAGAGTATTGTCTCCATGAGTCACTGTTATGAATTGGATTACTGTAACATTAGATACCTTCCCAAGATATTCTAAGATCAATATTTTGTAATATTTATTTTGTGAAAGCTGTTTGAAATATAAATAAATGCCTAGAACAACAGAAAAAAAATAAATGACTTTTGATCCCTTTTAATAATTTAGGGGGCTGCAAGTAAGACTGAACAGATGATAGGTTAAAAATTGAAAGATGGAACTGTATTGGAGGGAATTAGTTGACTGTGATGTCAGTTCACTAAGAAAAATCAGACAACCATTTTTTTTTCCCTGAGGATCACATGAAACACAATAGTTCAAGAAAGAAAAACTTGAATGTTTAAACATTTCTGTATCACCATATCTAAGGAGAGGTGACATTTTACAGTTTACACATTAAAATCTTTTTTTCTCTTTTAGGACTGAGACACCCACAGACAAGTCCTCAGTTAAATAAAATTATTTTCTAAGTTATAGAGCAAAGCAACATCAATAAATGTTTCTTAGATATCTTGTCTGATGTTGTTATCAGAAATTATTTATCCAACAAATAGGTAAGGGCTTCATGCAATCTATTTGCATAGAATCACAGATTCACACAATAATTTAGTCTGGAAGGGATCTCAGGTTTTCTCCTTCAACTCACAACTCAGAGCAGGTGTGAAGTAGATCAGATTTTTTTAACGTCTTTAACAGCAGTATACTTGTTCCAATCGCTGACTACTCTCATTGCATTTTCTTTCCCTGATATCTAACTAGAATTTTTCTGTCATGTATCCAGAACTTTATTAGTATAACTTTATGTTCTTCTAAACTGAAGGAAGCAAAACTCTTGCCACAGTATTACCATTGAAGCCTGAATGACCAAGTCATTTTTATACTGCTACTCTTGGCCTCCTAGTTTCACAGATGTCAGAATCATTGGGGGAAAATGAAACATTTTGAGAGGTTAATACACATATACAAATGATGTGAGTGTTCTCTGCTTATTATCCAGTTGAGCTCAAGAAGTATTTTCAAATCATATAGCACAGCTAACCCTACACATATTGCTTAGGGACAATGGGAAGGCTTTTCACTTCATTGTCTCACCAGCTGTAGACAAAGCCTTGTCATTTCTGTCTGTCGCGCATTTTCTTTGCCATTTTTGAAATCACACTTCAGCTTCATCTCCATCTGGGGCAGAAGCAGGGCTGCTGTAATATTGCAATAAAAATTGCTTTTTTAGAATTTTTAGCTTGATTGGATGATGAGGGCTCTGAAAATGCTATGACATAAACTGGTCTTTTGATGGTTATAGAGAAAGTTTGCAGGTGCAATAGGCTGACCAACTGCACAGCAAAAAGCAGCTTAGGATGACAAGTACTACATTAGCACAGCTCATATGGGAAATGACATTTTTCTAACAGAGATAGATATGCCCTGCATGCTGCAGCCAAATAGAGATTCTTCATTCTGTTCTTTGGCTCTTTGAATATGTATTCAGTTTTATACATGTCATTAGCACATTTTGTGTAAAAACAGGAGAAATGGTAAATCAAATTATGCCCCAAAATACAAATGTAGATCTAGAGTTTGGCTGTGTATATGAAATTCAGAAGTGAAACTTAGACAAAATGAATGGGACAAGATTACTCAGTGTTAATTATGCTGAATTAAATTGTCCTTAGATCAGGCTAATAGTAATATTAAGGTATTATTTTACTTTTATGAAGTATTAAACAACAGTCCTATAATATCACCCATCTGAACTTTTGATAATTTGCCAGATTTATACTGAAGAACATACATTTTCTTTACCCCTCATCCCTTTCAATTGGAAGCAGTAGAAGAATTTCTGCTATTCTTTAACATGGACATGGTTATTTATCAGGAAGGCCAGGAACTGAACTATATTCATCTCAAGATATAGTTGCTGATTGTAGTAGAAATGAAAAAAACTTTCAATTCTGTACATATTTTCTGGGTTCCTACAATGAATCTGCTGGGCTTCCTACCGCCTATCTAAACTCTACTGCAATGTGTCTTGAATCAATTTTTTGTTAAACCCTATCTTGCTTTAGTAGGGAAAAGTAAAGCACATTGCAAACTAAACCAACATCTCTTTTAACATGTAAGATATGATTTTATTATTTTATTTTAAATTATAAGTCTAGTAAAAAATTAAAACTACTGTCTCAGAAAAGTAGCAATTGTTACAATGGAATAGCAACATGGAGAAATGAAAACCAGCAAAAACTTTGTTCTGAAATATTTTCAAACACTTCTGAAAAAGGTCTTCCCTTAAGTCATTCATAGACAGTACTCTAATTAAAATTTAACTACACAATGCTTTCTTTACTAAAATAATGTGCTACTAAGGAGACTTACATAAGCTTATCTCAATTTTTGTATGAGTTCTAATACATCTAACAATTTCAACTGTATCTCCTGACAAAACTCTAAACAGAATGCTCAGAATGCTCTGTATATTGTTCCTAACAGAGGAAAATAATTAAGTATTTGCAAAATATTGAAGATATTAAAAAATCCCACGAACATAGTCCTGGGCAGCCTGGTCTAGCTGAAGTTGCTTGATCAGGTCATTGGACAAGATGAGCTCCAATGGTCACTTCCAACCTACACCCTCTGTGGTTGTCTGACACCTCACAGGATAAAACTTCTGAATACCTGCTCCCTATTTTCCTCTAGTCTAGGATTTGGAGCTGCTGTTTGTGTCTGAAATGACAACATTCTAAAACCATTTCAACCTTCCCTATCATGGATGCACATATTTTTGTAAGGTGAGAAACCAAAGATTTTAAAATATTTTTTTTTCTTATCTCTTATGTCTTTTAAATCCCTAGAGATTCCAACAGTAGTTTCTAACTGTTTATAACAATTTAGTTATCCTGACTTTCATTCTCTACAGACAAAAATTTGGCAAGCCATGTCTCAAATTTTGTTGGTATACTTCTGAACCTGGCAGTGCTAATCTTAAATTTCTCAGAATACAGACATCAAGGGGTCAATTCAATGTCAACTATGAGAGCAGAATAATATTAAGTATGATTGTGTTCCAAATTAAATGTGACAAAAAATATTTTGATATAAAACTTTCTACCTTGAGACCACAAAAGGGTTTATTAAAGAAATTTTATCATAGTCTTATTTTAAAAATTAAAAAGCTGATAAATAGAAAATTAGAGACTTGTTTGAAATATACTGTTTTCTGGAAAGCACGAAAACACGTTTCCAAGAATTGCACTCCTTTGAAGATTTTGATTGTGTGAGAGTCAGATTCTTTAACTTCTGAATATATAGATATTTAAAAGAGAAATGTCAAAATGAGAAAGAATAGTAATTAAAGTATTCTAATGAATTCCATCAAAGTGGTAGAGAAAAAGTACAAATGTTTCAGTTTCACAGTTTAGTCTTAGTCTGCATCTTTATAATAAAAGGGAACATTTTTATCGAAGAAAATAAAATTATTTTGAACACAAAAGTATTAAATGAAATTTTTACTAAAAAAACAAAACCACAACACCTTCAGCTGTAGAGTTTTATCTAAACATAGTCACTGCTCTTTCTAAGATAAATACCTCCCTAATTTATCTTGCAAGAGACAGGAAGAGAAGTTTTACCAACCCAACTGTTAACTTACAAAAACCACTTCCTGAGATAGTGAATAGAATCTGTCCTCTGGGCAGTCTAAATCTATTGATGAGATCAATGATTCAAGGAGCAGAAGTGTTTTGGCTCTCTTTCATGCTGGACAAATTTTCTCTTCTGCAGTCATCAAGATAATGTTGATGCAGAAAAAACTGAAACCTATCATTGCACTGCACTTAGTGCTAACAAATATTTTTATTGCTATACTTACTTTTTTTTTAATGAAACTATTTATAAACATATTTGGGAATTAAATGTCTCTTGAAAGCTAAATTGTAAGAGTACTTCATAGATATGCATTATTTTGTTTCATTTTAACAAACCTAACATCTACTGCTGCTTAGCTTTATTTTCTTATGCCATGTTAAATATTTTCTTTGTAGTTAATATAATTTGAATATTACGTGAATAAGCAGGGTTTACATAAACATTTCACAAAGATGGAGTTTGAATGATGGGTATTTGTACTTTATTAAAAAGAGAAATCTTTTACAAAACGTGATAAAAAGAAATGTTTAAACAAAGGAAAAGAAGGGAAAAATATTCAGAAATACCATTGATTTTGAACTCAATGAAAGATTTACCATAGTTCTAAATACGTCTATTTTCCATGAACTCAAGAAGATGGATGTATCTTTAAATAAATGTCACCTTTCTCAACCATATAAGTCTAGACAAAGGCTAGTCACTGTAATATTGCCAGATTTCCACTAAACAACTAAATGAGGACACAATTTTTTCTTTACATTAGTATAAGAAGGACATGTTTATTGTTAGTATACAAAAGAAAAGAAACACCAAAATTATCATCATAATATGATCAAGAACAGCTCATAGCTAGCTACTCCATAATTAGCTGGCTCTTTATTTTTATTGATTCTGGACTGTATCTTCAAGGTTTTTATAAATAAAACCTCTTTCACTATAGATTGCAGTACACAAAAACTTTACTATTTTGTAATATCTTAATTTTAAAAGAAGTATCTGAGAGTCACTGCATTGATGAACAATAATGAACAACAATACCAAAATAAATATTTATCACTTTGGAAAATACATTGTGAGAAATCCAGAATAGTACAGGCTGCAGCCCTTAAAGCTCAACAAACACAATTACTTACAATTCATAAAGCAGACAGAAATATCTAAAATGCATTTTAAAAGCAAATTATTAATGACAATCATTATTATCATTATTTACTCTTGCTTTTAGTACTTTTAACATCTCCTAACTCTCCATTTTTCCTAATGTCTTTCTCAGAAAAATCTTATTGGAAAACAAATCCCCTGATGCAATTCCTCATAATTTCCAAATATCAAGGACCCTTATCCTACAGGGTCAAAAGGTTGGAAAAAAGAAAATTTCTTAGGATTTATCAGTGTTTTAGAAAATTTGCTGAAATCCTTCATGGTTTTATGACAGTTTTGCTCAACTCAAATGTGTTTACATTTGGAGAATAATGCCATACAACTGTCATGTTTTTATGTAAGACTCAAGGTTCTCTTTTTATACACTCAGATTTAAAGTAGTGATCATCTTTGTCAGGAAAGATAGGTAAAAGTCAAGCGTTATGATTTCCAGATCTAGTCCTTGCATCTCAATCTATTAAAAAAAAATTAAAAACACAAATTTGACCTGTCATATATTCGGCAATATGCTTCATGAAGCTTAACATAGTTTTAATCAGCCTGGAACTGAAAATAGCTTCTTTTCCTTTCTTCTTCTTTGGCTATATAACCGGCTGCTGAATTTTTGCAATGCCCAGCACTGTTATCATCATAGCCACTAAAAAGTGAATAAAAAAAATGATAAATAAAATATATAAAAGTTTAAAAACAGTTCAGTTAAAAATTTCTCAATATCATAAAATAAAGGCTAGTAGAGAAACAGAAACAGGATCTGAATTCTGGAGAGAGCAAAATATATAGCTATAAAATCATTATGTGACTTAAATTTTCTCTCTAACAGGTCCAGACAGTCAAAACACATTGCAAGCTTCATAATAAAATAACATGTGAGAAGATATGCTACCTTTAAAAGCATAATCAAGAATAAATGACATATGTATGCTGTAAACAGCATTGTGGCAGATGGACGACAGTTCAACTGCACACTTACTAAAAACTACAAGAAAATTCTAGAGTGTCTCTCATATCATATTTTTAAATTGCTTCACTACAGGTTTTTGCATATGCCAAGTCTTTTATCTTTCATACTCAGATGGTAATAATACAGCACAATATTCATTTAGCAGGGTACCATCAGTTGACATCAGAAATATGGACAGCAGACCCCATGTTGCTTACCTTCTTCCCAAGACAAATGAAGTCCAGCAGTGAATGTTAAATAATGTGAATCAGTATTTCAGATTCCTGCAGGATTTTGTGATCTAGTATATTGTTATCTTGGCACAGAAAAGACAAAACCATTAGCTATTACTAATTAAGCCCTAAACAATCAGACTCTGATGGTCTGAATCACTAAATTCTGGTAATTGATTTAGCTGTTTCTCTTATGTCAGTAGCCATCTCTGTGCACTATGGATAGATTCTTTAACATCTAGGTTTATTTTTAAACTCAGCTTTGTTATGGAAACCCATCACCTTTAGCTCATGAAGAATAAGAAAGAAAATGTTCAGCAATGCTTATGATTTTGTTAAGAATTGCAGCTACTGGTGGCTTATAGATTAATTGGTTTATATGTTGTGATGCTTATATATGCCATGTAAAATATATTCTCACACTTCCTAAACTGATAAATGGCTCAGTTTGCTTCATTACATTTTCAATTCAGGATATCTTTGGGGTTTGCATCAGTAAACTACAATGGATTCAGAGAAGAAATTAAACAAACTTGCAGAAATAACAAAATATTATACTGATAAGTTCATAAATAAGATTAGGACAGAAATAAAAAAATTATATGGGGCAAGGGAATTAGTATATAGTTCTGAGAGAGAATAAGATGCTCTAACAGTCCAATTTGGTTAATATATAAGAAAGTTTGGGTTGGAGACTAAATGAGAGATTATATACATGTGATTAGATTCCTTTTCTAGAACATAATATAAAGCTTTCTAAAACTACAGATTTAAGTCATTTGTTCCCTTCAAAACTTCTTGACTTCTAGACTGAATGCTTTGACAATTATATCCAGCTTCCAAAGAGTTGTCAAGCTAGGCCTGTCTTGTCACATTGTTACTAAGGTCCCACCAAAGGGTTCTAACACGTATGTCTGTTGTCATTTTCCTGAGGTATAGCAGTAAACCACCAGGGTAGAATGAATGGGAGCAAAAATGGAGCAAAAACACTGACTGAGGAGGGGCAATATATTTTGCCCAAGAAATTTGTGAGACAACCACTAGCACTCCAGTGCTCACAAATCAAACAGGTGCTTGCAACCATTTAAAACGTTTTTCTTCATTCTCTTGGAAATCATTCACTAATGCAGACAGTTTTCTTGAACTGTGCAGGAGGGTGTCTACATCCTGCAGACTATAAACTAACCATAAAGTCAAAGATTGATTAGTCAGTGTATTCAAGCAGAAAATGCGAAAACTTCACTTGGCAACAGAACTCAGCTGTGATTGTGGAGGCCTTGGCAGGTTTGAGCAGAGGTCTTTTTCAGTTATTCTGCCTTAAGAAGGACTCTTGTCATCACATGCCAGATGGTCACAGGCATTGAGAGTCTGTGTGTGACCACTCTTGCCCAAAAACTTTTAGAGTGGGGTTATTTTTGGTACATCGAGACAAGTTGTAACTTCCAAGAGATGCTTTTCAGCAATTATTTTGTCAGGCATTCCCATTCCAAAATGAAAAGAAACCATATTTGAAAAGTAGATAAGGGTAATTTAGAATTGTCTGACATTCCTCTGTCAGCTCTTTTGGAGATTTATTTCCTTTATTTCTTCTGATAAAAAATGTCAGCTCCTTAGCGGCATCCATTGCAGGGTGATGTTACAGAGGGAGGTGATTGGTGTGATAAGAGAGAACTTGAAGTTTTTACTGTTCCTTCTGATTGAAGAAAAACCTTAATTTCAGGAAGATCCTTTTTGTGCACTGGTTAGATGCCCACAAAATCTGTCATGTTAGGAACTGTCTTGGAAGGAAAGGTCCAGTAAATAAGACAGCTTGAGGCCTTCTAAAGCAGCATTTTCTTTAGCTACTATATTAGTCAGCTCTTATGTGGTGTAGCCTCATAGGGTCTTAAAAGGCCAGCCACAGAGAAGAGATGTATATCCTTATCCACTATATATATTTATTTAGGAACAATTCTAATATTCTATTTTACAAGTGTCAGCAAGTTAATCTGCCTCAGCGTCTTGAAAACTCATGCTCTTGCTGTTGAATTTTGGCATTCAGGAGGCAGAAAATAGATGCTGAGTCCTACTAACTCAACTCAGTGCTTGTGGGAGGTCAGCATGGCAATATTTACTAACATGGATACATCTACAGTCTTCCCAGGATGCCAGCATCAAAAGCAGATAAATGTACATTGAGGAGATGTTTTAGAGACTTTTGGGATGAGCCACATAAACAGCAGCTGCATCCAATGATCGTGAATTATTCTTTCTGACCCTAGAAATAGTCTTAGCCATTATTAAGTGTTGCAATACATGTTGGTACCCAGACTATTTAGCCTGTTCTCTCTAATTGAAAACTGGAAAGCAAGCTCTGATTTTTTTTTAAGAATGGACAGCCTGCAGACTAAAATTAAACCATATTACATTTCATTCTTTCCTGCTGGGAGGAATTAGTCATGAATGGTAAATTAAATGTAGATTAGTGTTTCTTAACAGACAAGTGAGTCTTTTTATTTAGCACCGTAACATAGTCCAGCCTTACATTTGCCTCAAATAACTGGTCAGTAGTCATATAATCAGATTAAATTTGTATGTTTAATTTTATATATTATTTTTGTTTCTGCTGCTGTAGTCATCTGAGAGACCAAATCTCTAGTCCAGGGAACACTAGAAAACTATCAGCCTCCTAGGACATAAATTGTCCACTAACTTTTCCCAGCTGGTTCAGAAAAAAAGCTGCAAAAGTACAATTGTGGGAAGACCCACAGCACAAAGAAAGACAGTTCATTCCTCTTTCATCTGTTTAATTGACTTCTACCCTGAAGCAAGCACTTTTATATCATTTCTATAAATCTTTGTCTTTGACATAAGAATAAATATTACAACTAATCATTAACGTAGCTCCCCCTTCTTGAAATTCTATCCTGCTATCCCTGCTAACCCCTACAGGAAATAAGAACTCAATTACCAATGCAATTGCTACCAATCAAGTCCCTGCAGAACAAGCTGAAGTTCAGACTCCAACAATTCCACAATGAACATATTATTACTCTTCTGTAACAGTAGGGTCAAATAGATTTTATAGGTCCATTTGGGGGTTGACAACTAACTATTGGGGTGGTTTTATGGGAAATTCCAACCTCTAAGCTAATCTACCTTTAACTGGTACAATATTAAGGATTATTCATTTTTCTTAAATTTTTGAACTACTAGGAAAAAGAAGCCGAAGCACACATGCGTTTCTAGAGTTTCTCTTTTTGTAGTGTAGCAACAGCGCACACCCTCCACTGATGTAGGAATATATTAAGTGCTAGCAGAAAGGAATATCACTCAGACAGGTGTAAAGTAGGGCTGGACATAAATGCAGCTTGATGATGGCTGCCTGTTTCTAGGACCAGAGTATCTTCCTGGGTTTTGTGAGCCAAGTTTTACTTACTACACTAATGTCTGAGGGAAACTAATTGGGAGACCACAACACAGAACTCTGATGAGAAGCCTTGGACTTTGACTCAATCTCTTAATCTATTAACTCATTTTCCACAGAATCACATAATAGGTTCAGGACCCCTGGAAATCATTGTTTAGTCCAGTCATCCTCAGTGAAGGACCAACTAAAGCAGATTGCTCAGGATCGTATCCAGTTAGGTTTCAAAAGGGCCCAGAAATATAGACTCACCGACCATTCTCAGAAACCTACTGCAGAGTATAATCACCCTCCTCCTTGCTTCAGTATGTCAACATCTGTGTTGTACTCTAGATCCTAGCCCTGAATACAGCCCTCCAGATTTGGTCACACCAGTTCTGAGCCAGGGGGAATAAATTTCACTGCTAGGTCCAGGTAGTAATGCTCTTCCTAATTTAATCCAGGATAGCACTGGACTTTGTGCAATAGTATCCTCAGCTCCTTTTCTGCTAAATTGATTTTCAGACTCTAAAATATTCCTATTGGCCCATTTGTTGGCCTTTCAAGGTCTCTCCAAACAGCAGCAGCCCCATCTGGTGTTTCAGTCCTCTCAGTTTTGCCTCACCTGCAAACCTGCAGAGGTTCCTGTGTTCTGTTCCACCATCTATGTCATTAATGAAGTTGTTAAAGGATATTGATAACAGGAAAAAACCTTGAGGTAAGCCATTAGTGACTGTCTTTCTGCTGGACTTTGTGCTGCAGTCATTTAGTCCTGGCAGTTCTGCTCATTTGTCTAAGCCATTCTTCACCAGTTTGTCAACGAAGCTGTTATGAGACACAGTGTTGAAAACTCTGTTAAAGTTAAGATAAACCTCTGCTGCTCTTGTCTTGCCCACTGACAAGTTATCTCATCACAGGATATCAAGCAGGTCAAGAATTATTTCTTTGTAAATCAATGCTGCCTACATCTAATCATGTTCCTGTACTTCATTTTTTTGTAAATAGCTTTCAGAAGGATTTGCTCCATCACCTTCATGGTTAGGCTGGCTGGTCAGTAGCTCTGGTTCCCTCTTCTTTTCCTTTCTCACAGTCCCCAGGAGCCTCTGCCTTCTTTTTCATGACAGAACTTTTTCATGATAATCAAGAATCACCTGGAAATTACATTAGTGCATCCCATAATTCCCCACAGACTTATGTTCAGTTGCTTTAAGTTTCAATCATCTGATGCTCATCTATGTAGCATAAGCCTTCCTTGCTCAAGACTTTTCCAGAGATCTGGGATTCCTGAAAGCAACCCTTCAGGGTTGAGAAACCAACCAGTTTCATATATATGAAGATGGCATCTTCCATATCAGATCATTTACCTAATTCAAAGTGGATCCACTTTTTTCTTAATCTTCCTTTAATGCTGAATTACCCTTAATTATGTAAACCCTTCTTGCTGCCCTTCACGTTGTTTTCAAGCCTTGACTCAAAGTAGGCTTTTGCTTTCCCTGACCCATCCCTGAACACTTAGAAAATATCTCTGTTTCCACCAGTCATATCCATTACGTGTCCTGATGTTGTCAGCAGCTCCATCTATCCAGACATCCCATCATCTTTCTTGACTTTCTGATCATTGGAATGGACCATTCTTGGTTTTGGGGGAGACGAGGATTGAAAAATCAATCAGATACTCTAAACCTATCTTCTCTGTCAAACTGCCTGCTGTGGCATTCTTCAAAGTAGGTCTCTGAATAGGCCAAAGTCTGCTGTTCTGAATTTCAGAATTATGAACCTATTATTTGCCTGGTTCCCTCATCTCAGGATCCTGAACTTTAGCATCTCATGGCATACTGGATCTGGCTTTCCTAGTTGTTTGTCTTCAGAGCAGTCTAATTGTTTGTAAACCCCTCCAGGACATCAGGGTGGATGAACTCTTCTATGAGGATCAGGGCCCATAATCAAAAATCTTCTATCCAGTTAGTTAATTCAGAATATTGACTAGAATTAATATAACTTGTGACTATTTGTTGTTTAATGAGATACCTCTTTGAAGTGTATTAGTATAAAATTAGAATTATACATGCATGTAACTCATAACTACTTGAAGTACAGTGACCAATTGCACTAGCAAATTACATATATAACAAAAAATAACATATAAACAAGTTGATGTTTGCAGGAATGCTGTTATAATTGTAGACATTAGCTTTTCCTTTGTGACAATAATGTTTCTGTAGGTACCCAAAAGAAGCTTTTCCTCCTAGATAACAGAAGAACGAGACAGAAAATGCTTTTCTTATTTTCTTTCTTCTTGTTGCTTTTTAAACACATGATTTCATGATTGCCTGAAATCTATCAAAATCTTGTTCAGATTGCAGGAGACATCTCTACCAATGTTAATATTTCCCTCCGAGTATAATACCGGAGAGCCTCAGGCAGTGCTGTGTAACCCCCTGAAGCTTCTCGTTACCCGGCTGTGTATTATGCAGACTTACATTTTCATAGTTCAGTTAACAAGTAAAAGAAACATTGGAACCTTGCATCTAGTTTTGCACTCCATTAGAATAGCTTTAAGTGTTTCATTTTAGACTTTAAGCTCTTTGTATGCAATCCTATTTGCAAGTATTTGGCCCCCAGGTTTCTCCTTGAATCCGTCCTCCACTGTCTCTTTCTGCTCTTGTTGCCAGTGACATTTTCTACACCATAGCTCCCAGCTATCCCTCAACCACAAAGGTAGTTGAAGCAGCTTCCAAAAATACCAGCTCCCAGGAGCAGCCCTTCTGTGCTCAGAGTATAAAACAAGTCTCCATTCTGTGTAATAAATGAATTCATGATTCTCAATTCCCAACTGACATTAATAGCAGCAAGGAGCAAGAAATGAGTTAATGTTAATTTCTGCAGGTAATGCGTGAAAGCAGATAGGAAAAGCTTGAAAGGTCAACATCTGCTGTCATGTAGGAAAGTCACAATATTTGATTGGCTAGTAAATGTCAACACCATGTTCAAAAATCTACATGCTATCCTTTTCAATTTAATCTTAGCTTGCAGCCCAACTAGAAATCATGCAGCATGTTTCAAAAACCCTTGAGTTAGAAAACGGGGCTGTATGATTGCCTTCCCATGGCAATAAGGCACTTGTAAATTGCAAACTTGTCATTTAATCAGCATAGTAGGTAGTACAACGCCTGTGACTTTTTATATCAATTTTCAGGGAATGCTGAAGAATCCATAATGATTATATACCATAAAGAACTGCAGTTCCAACTGTTGCCATGGTATTATGCACTCCTCTCTTTTAAAAGCAGTGACTAGAATGTAAAACAGATGATGAATCTAATTGATCGTCCCCTGCAACTCACATAGATGCTTTATTTTTGTCTCTTCTTTGTTCTGTTTTGTCTCACAATATATCAGACACAGAACTGCATTGTTTAGTACATTGATGGCATTAATTTAGAGGAAAGCAGATGTACTTTCCAAAGCAGAAATATGATGACCAGCCCTAAGCAAATGACAATGAAAATGTTATCTTCTTTGTCTAGATGGCAAATAGCACTGGCTGATGGAAAACATGTCCTCAGCTTATGTTTATGTAAAACTTTCTGTAAAGAATAAGCCAATATTGAACCAGAGGAAGCTAGAAATAGAGGGAAGGAGAGAGTGCATGTGTCCACACACAGATAGCATGGGTGATTATTTTACAGCTTCAGCAGTAAAATGTTGCTGCAAACTTATTACTCTAAATGTAGCTTAAATTACTGTGCTAGTTGTATTAGTTGTAAAGTTACACTAAAAGGATGATTTGGGGTGCAGGAGGTTTCGTGTTCTCTGAAGAAATACCATGTTTTGTTATACCTGTCTTTTCTGGACTTTGCTCTACATCACCTAACCCTGACATGTTTTTACAGTTCTGTGGCTTGCTTCAAATGTACAATGACTTAACTCGCTCAATCCATTCAACACAGTAGGAAGAAGGAAAGCTAAAGACAAGCTACATTCTGTTTTTAGCAAACCAGAGACAAATTTTGATGTGAGGCAATGGCAGAGGGAGTAGAAAAGAGAGAGAACTGGCAAATCTCATGAGTGTTTGGTGGTACCATCTCCAGTTATGCCTCCATGGGGGAAACCACGTGCTTTCAAAACTTCATAGCAAGTGACAATAAGCTAGAAAACAGCATGTACTGATGTAAGAACTTACAAACCAGCTTCCAGAAGTTTCTGAGAGCTCTTGCTAATTTTTTCAAAATTGCCTCAAAAGAGACTATTGAAGTACCTGATGTGACATTGCAAAGCTCCTTTCTTTTTTTTTTTGGTGTCAATTTTATGAGACCACCAGTAGACAGCTTTGGAGGAATCAATTCAGATAAGCCCAATATGCTGTTACATTTGTGTATTGACAGCATATAGTATATGCTTAAGTGAAGGAACTATGTCTTAAATTTCTGTACATATTCACAGTGACTATAGTCTGTGTATCATTCAAAGCAGAGATGTAATTGAGAATGAAATCATACAGCAGTTGTTATCAGTTCAAATACCTGTATAAAAATAAAATAAGATATTCTCAAACCTGAAGATAAAAATCTCAGATGTTTAATTTTAAAGGAAACCTGCTACATATGTGTATTGCTCTTATCAAAACCATATGAATATAAAAAACAAGAAAAGGAAAGAAATACCATTTGGACATTCCAGAAAGTGGGAATACAATTAAATTTTCACCTTTTTATTAATTCCTTCATTGCACACTGCTACTCCATGTGACATATGATGGTTTTTAAAAATATATGAAAAATCTAACAAGTTATCAAGGCTTTTAAAATTCTAGTACAGATGATTTCCAAAGTTTTCCTTTTAAAATAAATGCTTATAGAATTACAACTATTCCAATATTAATACAATATTATCTATTGTGAGAATAAATCATGAAGGCAAAGTGAAAAATTGCATAAACATTCTTGTGGTCACATTTTCAAGGAAAATAAACAGTCTTCCACACAACCCTGACTCCCCTTTCTGATGTCATCCTGAAGCAAGCATTCCCCAGAAGTGACAACGTTTCACATATCTTTTCATCAATATGCCTCTGTGCCTGAAAGAACTATTCAGGTCCCACAAGGTGTTTCTTCACAGAGAGTGCCCTCCTATGGCAATGCCAGTAAAGTTCTTGAAAGGACTACAAAAGTTATGCTGCAACATATGACTGATATATTGGTTAATGCAGAAACATAATTTCCTTATGTCCTTTAGACATATCTATTTATTTTACTTTTCCTTTATCTTAATGGCACTGCATTTCCTATGGCCTTAGTGAAATGCACCAAAAAGAGTAGGAATGAGTCTTTGGCACAAGCCTCTCTCTTATGCTGCCACTTATTTTGCCTCACATTGATCTGCTGATACTTGCCAAGCTCCTCTCATCGCTTGTCTGCCTTATCTCAACCACAATCACTGAAGCAAAGAATCTTAATCTACCTTTTAAATATAATTAGAGGAGTAATTTGTATACAGATCTACTCATTATTGATTTTCTTTAAAACTCCCTCTCCCCCAAAGTTATGTGTAGTAGAAATAGTACATCTGCCCACACCTACATTTAGATTGTTAACAATTCTTTTGAACATCTGTTATACTGCTACTGAACATTTGTGGTTTCTTTAAGAAGGCACAAGGGACTCAACCTGCACCACCTCAGTCTTGACTATTTTGGGGGAAAAACACCTCTGGGAGCTATTTTTGTATATGTTGCCATATTGACACAAACTTATGCTCACGGTTTTATCACTTCTTTCCCATAATGTTATTGATCAGTCTGTGTTTTAATTCACTACTGGAACACTGTGTTACCTTTTCGTTTCATTACTTCCCGGACATGCTGAATATTAAAATGTTACAATTACAAAGCCCCTTAGTCAAAAATATATATGTGGCTGAACAACAACTAGGATGAGAACTGCATATCAGAAAATTAATCTGGGCTAGGAGGAACTAGTAGAAGTTTTTATGATAATGCCTCAGAGAAACAAAAAATAACCAACCATATTTTTCCATGAGTAACATCACGTATTCACAAGTAACAGAATTTGCAGAAACTCCAATAAAACAAAAGAGTTTAAACTGAAATCAATCAGAGCAGAAGCTACTTTAATCTAAGAGAGATGAGGTCTGCTACTCCCAAGTGTGATGAAGCAAAACACTGCAGAATTTCTTTTCTCAATTCTCAAATAAATTCTGTGTAATATATATCTTGAAAAAATAGTTAATAGCTCAATAGGTTTTGCCTTTTTTTTTTATTGGTGGTTACATTATGCAGGTAAACAGAGCAGTGGTTTCTGTAGAAGAATCAGTATGGGCATCATTGTTGATTTCTAGGATAGATTTCTATAGCTAATAATTGGCTGTTAGTTTTCATCACTCTGAAGCTCCTGTTCAACATTGGCAAATATGGAAAGAATACAGAAGAGGGACAATAACCCTTTCCGCATGTTATTCCTAGCCTAGCCACACTCTGATCTGAAGAAAACATTTAAATAAAGCCTAGCCAAATGGAAATTCATCTATCACATACAAATGTTTAACACTTGGAAGCCTTTATTCTTATGTTTGGAGAGGGGAAAGAAACAACCTCAGTAGATTTGATAAATGATGATGAGCAGACATCCATTCTTGTCTTTCAAAGATTTTCTGCAACATTAACTCTCTCAACACTAAAATCATTTTTTTTTCTGCCTGAAAGAAATGCCAGGAATCAAGTGAATTGCTTAGATGATTTTGGGCCTCCCTAAAGGATGTACCCAAAATGTGCCAAGAAAACTCCTACTTCAGATCCTTCTCATTTGGCAAAGTTCAATGGGGATCAATTGTCTCTCCTACTTGAGGTTTCTCTAAAAGTTTTAAAAGAGGTAAAACACTGAAAGACACAAATTATGGTAGAATGCATATAACACACAGCTCCCTATACTTTTCATCATGCATGACTGTATGACTACTACTTATGACTTAACGTCCAAATAAGATGAGTTATACTTTATTAAATCTTATCTTTTGAAAGACAAAACTGGTACAGGTTTAAAAGTAAGTATTATTGAAATTTCTGCCTAATTTGTGCCTAATTTAAGTGGTCATTAAGGGATGTGTACCCCATTACAACAGAGTATTTCTTGACTCAGAATAGCTCTTTCCACTTTAGTGGAGTGTTGTAGGTTCTGGTAAATTAAAACTGAGACTAACATCTAATCCTTCAGGAAGAAAGTACCAATCTTCTCTATTGCAGCATTAAATGCAACGAACATTGATATGTGACCAGTCAGATTATTCTGTGGAAGAAAACCATGGAGCCTTTTGATGTATCAGATTCATATTTTAGACTGCCAGGTTTGAATTTCACAGATGACTTTAACACAGAGAGCAAATGGGAAAAATTTTGATGGCTTGGAAAAAAAGCACAGATTAAGCAAATACTAAACACATTTTAATTGTGTTGCATTTGTGTAATTTTGTTAATTTTCTTGAGTATTCTTGAGTGAAATGTGTAGCTTTTACTCATATTTTATTCAGTTGCCAGTTCTTGCAATAAGTGTATAAAGACTACTCAAATAAGTTTGTAACTGAGGTGAATTGGTGAAAGTTAGCTATAACTAAAGCTTCATGTAACTTTAATTCCTCTTTCATAATCTCATATAGATTACCACTCAGAGAGGGCTTAATATATTACTATTACATATAAATACATGCAGTCATTCAAAGCTAAAAATATGTAGAGAAATATTATGGAAAAAATCATTAGAGCAATTGAGCAAGAATATCAAGCAATTTACAATTTCCTATCTTCAGTTCCCCAGCATTTGACCTTTTAGCTTTGTCTGCCAAATTATAGATATTTGCACTACCTGAGCATTAATATTTTTAACACTGACTTCTGCTGTACCCAACTAGTGTAGATGTACTTTAAATATCTCATTCCTGTCTTTAATCCATATTTATTAGAAGCACAAGAATGCCACATTTTAGCTATGTATCTTTAATTGTTCGTTCATCTTTTTGATCTGTCTGTTGAGCATTGGGAATTGAGTAACATTGCAATACTTAACTTCTGTTCCATTTGTGGAATTCCTGTTGTGATACTTCTGCCACCATAACACTTATGAGGATTCCTGCAAGTGGAGTCAAAAAATTTTCAAGCGCAAGTAGATGATAGATTTTACTCCATTCCAGAAAAGAATTAACAGTACAGCCATTTTCTTTTGCAAATTAATTGGAAAGAAAACTGATCAGAGAGAAATAGTGGCATAGATATGTGTTTGTTTGCCATTCTACCAGCATGTTTCAGCTTTCATAAAACTATTGCAGTCCATGTTTAAGAGCGATCTTAGAGACCAGGTCATCTTCTGTTCCAGGAGTTACATGAAATCCTGACAGAATATAGTAATGTCTTCAAGAGAAGGAGAGAATATAGGTAGAAA
This sequence comes from Chloebia gouldiae, assembly GCA_003676055.1. Classification (NCBI taxonomy): domain Eukaryota; kingdom Metazoa; phylum Chordata; class Aves; order Passeriformes; family Passeridae; genus Chloebia; species Chloebia gouldiae. The sequence continues at coordinate 22,641,891 of QUSF01000004.1, read as the reverse complement.
CTTATTAATTCTGTCAGTATCTTCTCTGCAGAATTTTAAATTAGAATCTGTCTGAAACACTGTGTATATCAAAATTCTTTCCGTACCTGGTCGTTTTCACCATGTCTCCATGTGAAACCTCAATCTGCCTCAAGCCATTTTATTCATATAACTCATATTTGTATGGAACTTTTCAGCTGTGAAAGAAGAATTGCAATCTCTGGTGGATGAATGAGTTATGAAATTGCCAGTATCGAATTATAAATGAGAGTACGGATTGTGTTTCTGTAAAAATAATAAGTACACAAAAATTCTTAATTAATCATAATGAATTGCCATGGATATCACCCATGGTGGGATAAAGGTTTTTGAGTCACAATTTCTTTTTTTTATTTCCATAACCTACCAATTCTTTTTCCAGTTTGTTAAGAAAATGTTGACCAACATTTTATATAGAAAACTAGCCATGTAATAGCTAGTTAAATGTAATTTTGTAATGTCCTCTACAGACAGTTGACTTAGTTGTAGAAAAGTTATCTTAGAAAGTCTCAGCATACAAGGAGCTCTTCCGTAGTTTCTTAACTAAATTAAAACCATTCTAGTTTTTCTTTTTCTGCTATGCACAATGTATTTACAGAAAATGGCAAAATAGAGAGTCTCCTTCTATGCAGTAAGTTGCTTAGCAGTGGGGATATTTTGTATACAGATGTGTTTTAAGTTGAAAGAAAAAAACAAGGGAAAACTTATCTCCCCTTTCCACTACCTTACTGTTTTTTTTTCCTAATCATTCTCACTATATAGAAGGGGATTTTGTTTGGCTTTCCATTCATAAATCCTAGAGCCAAGAGAGTTTTACAATTCCAAAATAACGTATGCTTTCTTTTTAATTGTGTTACAGTACTTACAACCAAGAGATTGTACTATAGCAAGTTTAAAAGTGAAACTGACTTTAACTAAAATGGGACTGACATTTAATTTTCATTGCCTGAGATAAGAGAAGACCTGCATGAGGAGGAAAGAGGAAATTGCATTTTCAGGTTCTGTTAGCTTAAATAGATGAAATAGCTATTAGGGACAAAATAAGAAATAAATTTGCTTGTTTACAATGCAAAATTGATTTAACACTGTCTCTTGAAGAAAGAGTTAAACTTCATGTTCTTGAAATTAGGTATTGGGTCCAAATGGTAAGTCTGTTTCAAAATATGTGTAGTAAAATAGAATGAATGACAGAGCACTACCAACTGAAGTAATAAACATTATTTTTGTTAATATTTATTAGGTACTCCTAGAGTTCAGTGATGAACTACAGAAATAAAAGTCCTTAAAAACACACAATGTTGTATGTTCCAGATTTCAGAAGAATTTTCTCCTGGTATAGACTGGGGCCTAACTATATGACATTCAGCATCATCTGTAAAGCTACACTGGATTCAACCCACTTTTTAAAGCTAGAGTGGAACAAGCCTCCTCTCCCAGCCCTTTGTATTTTGTAGACAGTAGGGATAGAAACATTTTACATGATCAGGTTTGTTTGATTAAAGTGGTGTTTTTTGGGGGGAAAAGACTTACAAAAATTGGAAGCACCTTTTACTTGGAACTTCTTTCTTTCTTAAATAATTAGAATTGCACAAATACTTTTTCTCAACAGAATATATCACTAGCAGATAAAATAAAATTAAGGTGGAAATGAAAAGATTATACAAATCTGTTTAAATAATCCTACAATATCAATGAGAGACTATAACCACTTTTATTATCCTCTCACATTGCCGCTGTGTGGCAATTCAGTTGAAAGATATTAGAAATTGGCAAAACAAAAACAAGGCCTTTACACAAAGAATGTTATTTAATTGAAATGCCAGAAAAACAAATGAACAAATAGTAACAGAAAAGTATAAAAGGCAAAGTCTAACCCATTCATAAAGCACCAGAGGCTATCAGTGATTACATCCAGCCTCCACAAAGTAGCCAACAAGGCAGTGCAATCATCTGCTTCATACACTTGGCAAGGCAGATTGGGGAGAAGTCCCTGAGCTCTGCCCAGTGTCTTGCTCTGGAGCAGAAGGGGGAATACAGCTGCCATTAGAGCATCCTTACTTTCCTGTTCTCCTGTTGTCTTCCAACACCAATAAGTGGGAGTCTTTGTAATGTTTTTGTAAGTTGAGGGACAAACGCAGGGCACATAACGCATTGTCATACAAGAAGCAGGTCCTGCTTTCCTATTGGATGAGAAATTTCCTTCTTTTTCATATTTTTTTCCATGAGAATAGCCATAGGGAAATATTATATCTGTGTCTAGTCATTGTCAGTACAAATGTGGCAGTTACTACTTTTTGTAGTACTTTTTAAAAAGAAAATATACTGAAAATATTCTGATCTTCAACATAATTTCTCAACATAGAAAAATATCTTGTTTTTCCTTCTTTTTCCTTTCTTGTTTTTTTTTACTGTAAGAAAATGTTGAATATAATTATGCCAAATTTTAGATTTGTCTCATATTCTTCTGACTTTTTCAAGGCAACAACATGGCATTGTAACTATTTGACTATGTTTCTTTTTTAAGATGCTTGTTTTATTACAGAAGGATTTTTTTTTCAAAATAAAGGGTTTTTTTTTTCCTTTTTATAAATTAGAATAAAGAAATATAAGGTTTGTATTGTGCATTTGCACTAATACTATAGAACAAAAGAAAATGGGTATAAAGAAGTACAAAATATTTCAAGTTGTATAGTCTTTTATACACTTGGATTATGGAGCAAAAATCCTTCTTAAAGTGCACCCTATTTCCTAAATTAACATTAAAAGAACTGATCATATTGGGTGTAAAATGCTTTTTCATTGGATAGTTTCAGAAAAGGGTGCCTTGAGGAAAATTGTGCTGTGTTCTGAAGAGACCTTGGAAAGCCAACTTCCAGCTGCTGAGCTGCTGCCTTAGACACATTTTGTGTTTCATGGAAGTGAGGCATGAATTCCTGCCTCTAATAAGTAGCTATAATTTCATCCGATGTAGATGCAGACTGACTCTGCTCACTGTCTCTTGAAATCAGAGTACTTAGCAAGCTATTTATTATCCATTTAAGGAACTTCAAGAACTTTTGAAGCAAAACAGTGCAGAATATTTCCTGTTCACAGCAAAGGAAATATTTTTGAAGACATACTGACTAATAATTAATCTGATAGACTACTGAGTTAGAGGAAATTCTAGACAGTAATTTGTGAGTACTGTAATGATCCTGAAAGAGTAAGAACAGCCACATATTTAAATTTTACAAGCAAACTAAAACAATTTTTAAAGGCAATCTTTCCCATAATAGGCAAAATTTATTGCATTGATTATGATTTTTATTAACAGTATTATCAATATCTGACTTAATTTGAAAAGTTTGGATGGCAAAAGTTTGTCATGACAAAACATGGCAAAAGTTTGGATGCTGAGATAAAATTGTCCTAGGCAATAGCACACCTTCCATTATACTAACACCTGAAATGGACAGAATGTCCTCTGCTATTTAAGAAAATGGACTGGTTAACTTGTACAATAAAAATTTTTCCAATACCCATCTTTCTCAAAGTAATGAAGGACACCAGAATCTGGACCTTCCCACAGGACTAAACTAGGACTATTTAAACTGAAAATAATTACAAAAGCACCAGCTTTCTCACTTACTCTGGAATACACTTCTATTGGTATAGAAAGCACAGCAAAGAGTTAACAGAAAAAAAATGCCCATTAATAAAAATAATTTAATTGAACTTTTAAGATGTCTTTGAAAAATACTTCACAGGAGATTATTAAAGAAACAGGAGCCAAAGAATAAATTATAAAAGTTCTGTTTCATATTAGAAAATGGCTCAGAGATAGGAAAACAAAGAATAGATATAAGTGTTCATTTTCAACATGGAAGAAGGTTAATAAAGAGATGCCCCTGTATTCTTTCTAACAGTAGTGGTACTTGACACATTTATTACACACTTATTAATATCCTCAAGAAAAGGATAAATAGAAAGATGGACTGAAATCTCTTTCTGAAAACTATGTAGGTCAAGAATTAAAAAATCAACAAAGAATCTCATGAATAATCAAGACAGAGAATTAGCTGTCATAACAATAAAGAATATTCCTAAAGCATAAGCAAAGGTGAATATTTGATTTGGCTACTTTAGATTAATTAATCCATATTGACACCTCCTAAACCAACATCAATCACTAAGAAAAAATAGTTTTATGATGGGCAATTTATTTAAGGAACATTTAAGGTGCAATGTATTTAATTCTTCAATGTTCCTAGGAAAAAAATTAAAATGCAAATCAAATAAAATGTTAATTTCTATTGAAGAATGATAGAATATTCAAAATATGTTACTACATTTTTGTGGATTGCTGGCCTGCCATTAGAAAAGCTCTAGAGATTATACAAAAGGACATGAAGATAAGATATGGGGGAATATTTAACAGTTAGAGCCATAGTTTTGTGATGTAAATGATACAGAAATTTTGTTGTAAAATTATTGTAAATAATGGACAAATTGAACAACTCATCATAATTCATATTACCTGGACAAATTTCACCTAACAAAGCAAAAAGACAACAAATTTAAAATTCATACTGAGAAATTATTTGTTTATTCACACATTAACATACATATATCTAAATGGCCTATTGTTACATTGCACTGGTTATCATGATTAGGCCATAAAAACAATGATAGACTCTTCCAGTTACACTGGAAAGATTTTCACAGAGCACTAAAAAATCTTTCTAAGAGGATAATGAACTTGTGGAACATATTGCTGTGGAGACTGTGGAATCTCCATCACTGGGTGTTGTACAAGCATCTATCAAAAATAAAATATCCCACTGTTCTTCTCTGCAGGTGTAAGACAATTAAATAAACATTCTGAGTTTTCCTCCAGCTGTATCTTACAATTAATTTGGTCTGCTCTTTTTGCACCATAAACCAAACAAAGCAAGAAACCAGAAATCTCTTAGAGTCAACAACCATAGACTCTTTTAGCGTAGTAGAGTCTAGGCACACAGGGAGCACTCTTAAAATAATCAGACAATAGTTTATTAAAACTCAGCAAGAAAAGATTAAAGTCCTGGGGGTTAGGTGATTAACTGTATTTGACTAGCAAATTTGACAAAGAGATGTTTCAGGAGAGAAGTCACTTCATATGTTTATTGATGAATTATTGCAACAGTATTTAATGAAATGTTTTTCACTATCTCAGTAAGCTTTACCTTATTATACACACTAAAGAGACAGAAATTGGTTTCATAAAGAGAAAAAACTCAAGTGAAATTCAATGGGAATTTGTCAAATAGAATGAAGTAAATGTCTCTGCAATGCAGAGGTATTTTTATTTTTTATCATTGGACAATTTTTTTTTATTAATACTGAAAATCTTTAAACAAACACTCCACGCATTCAAGTCAACAGTGTTCCATTTTAAACATACCTCTATGCGCAATTTCACATTTACATTTTACAAATACTCAAGAAAGTATTAATTTTAAGGTCAAAATGTTACCATTTCCATCACTGAGCACACGGTAGTAGATATTTTTGGATCTTAAATCTCAAGTTATTTTCAAAAAGCTGCTATGATTCAGCTTGAATTTCTATTTGCATGTTTGACTAACTGGCTTCTGGGCATTCTTAATATAGATAATTCATAAGTTTTGTTTTCTGGATGTTCTTTCAGTTACTCAAGACAGTTCAGTTATTTCAATTACTTGTGGTCAATATCATCTGTGTTAACACTAAAGTCCAAGGTGAGTAATTTGAAGAGTTGCATCTCAGAAAGGCTGGTTGAAAGTCCAAAACTGGGATACCATACCAAATCTTGAAATGCAAATAATTTTTCCAGTTTTTGTCTTGCTCAGATATGTTGAACATGGGTGTAGTAAATAGCTGTATAGATTACTATGAACCAAAATATATTTTTAAAGAACTCTCTAGAAAGCAAAAGGAAACTGTTGGAAAAAGAATAAAAAAGATAAACAAACCCTTTTTTTTTTTCCCCTGGAATAGCTGATTAGAAATGTTTGGTTATGTGAAGAATTAAATCTTGCTTTTTCATAATTTCTTTTACAGTGAAACTGTATTTTCTCAATTGGTGTTTAGTTTCTTTTTCTTCTACCATAAATATACACCACAGGAAAAATAGGAGGAAATTCTAAAATTTTTAATATAAGGACCCTAAAATAGAGGAAGATTAGTCCATACTCAACCAACTGAATAAATTACATAATTTTCAGAAGGAAAAAAGTCTTGTTTTCTGACTAACACATTATACAATAGCAGGAAATAAAAGCTTTATAATATAGACAATTCAGATTCTTCTGGATCAAATTCTTCTCTAGAGAACTACCACTGAAGTTAGTGGATTTATGCCAAGGTTGAATTTGACCCAATATTATTTTCAAATTGAGATTAGAGAGCAAGTGAACCAGCAAAAGACAATTAAGTCAGTGATGCACTTACTATCTTGAGTACGCAAGCAATCTGAAAGCCAGCATAATGCAGTTCTTATTCACCAGGCATGCAAATAAATCAACTTTAATGTCAATAAAGTCAGTAATGACAGATTTAATCACTAAGTTATAACAAAGCAATAATGATTGGGAAATAGGCAAGTAGCTCCCAGCAACTGAAGTGATTTTTTATTTTGTCCTAGGTGAAGCCAAGGGTAACTGAAAAGACTGGCCTTTACTCCTTCTATTATTATCTGCAAATCATTCTTGTCATGTTAGAAGGCAGATCATTTTTTTTCTTCCCAAGTATTACTCACTGTTGTGGTGTGATTCACACTATGACCTCCTTCAGAGGTGCTACAGTCCTTTTCCAATTAGTCTCTGCATATTAGTGAGGTGCAGTTTAATTTTAAGGAGGTCAGGACAAAAATACATTTTTATTTATTCTGTAAATATAGTTAGTAATTTAATTCATCCATCAGCAGATACCAGAGGACAAATCAGTATGATTTAACACTTTATAAAGAACAGCCCTATGCTGAATACTGTTAGACATATACAGCATTCCATTTTTGGTGGCTGCATTTCAGTGAGGAATAAAAATAACTTTTAGAGCCTTAATAAATGATAAGAGCCTTATTTCAAAAGTTTTTAACTATTTGATTGAAGGGCATAATAAAAATTCCAGATATTTTAAATGCTTTTCTTGATTTGTAGAAGGAGGAACTCAGTATATAAATGCTTTTAAAACAGCATTATATTAAGTAGGCAGATTAATTGAAACTCACACAGATATTTTAAAAGCAAACAAACTTTTTCACCTCTTTAGGATGTGGTTTATATGAGCTGGTACATTCATTTGCCTGTCTCTGTACCTTAACCAGAATGGTATGCATTTTTGTAATGCATGTAGTTGTTCTCCCCACAGGATATGTTTAACAATGGTCAATTACTATGATTCAGTAGTTTTGGCTGACATTCAACAAATGTCTGAGCAGCTAATAAAGCATTTAGTTCTGTTAGTCCACCCATCTGTCCATCACATCTGCCTGTCCTCATAAAGACTGTCATAAAGCAGCATAGCATTTCTCTAACATCCTCTCACTATTCACTTGCTTTCCAAATGCCTGGAAGGTAAACAATGTGTGACTTCAATTATATATTTTCACAAGATAAAGATAAATATACACTTCCTTATAAATAAGCAACAAACAAAGCATTTCTTTTATTATTTTATTAGTGGCACTCTAATCCATCAAATTTATATGGTTATTAGTCAACAATCAAAATAGTTTGAAAACATGAGAAGACAACTTCCTCTTGTCCATAAAAATTTTACAACTAATCATCAGTAACATAACATCCAAAAACACTGTTTCAAGAAAAATAACAGTTATTAAGCTTGGCATTTGGTATCTATTTTGGGCCTCACATTGTGGATGTCTGTTACAGTACTGTGTTGGCTACAGGACTGTACAGGCTCTTGACTGCTTCTACAATCTATTTTAGCATCTGTGTAGCCTTTTCCACATGGGAAAGTCACAAGGATATGGCTCATAAAACCAAAGATGCTGTTGTATTGGTGTGTATCCTTTTTCATGCTACATTTGAAATTGTGATCATTAATCCTGCAGGTTCAAATTCATCTTCTACAGCACACCAGTAGGAAAATTGTGACTATTAATCACAATTCCACTGATTTTTAATTACTTTGTTAGTTTTGAAGTAGGTTGAAAAGATAATAATATTGTGAGATTACTTTATGCTTAGAGGTTTCCTTTTCATTCTTATTTTTTTCCTTTGTGCTCATGACTGGCCAGCTTGGTCAATAGTTCATTCAAGTTCAGATGTTCTCCATTTATCTACATTATTGAAACCTCTTGGTTTAGATTTAGCCTTAAAATATAAGTGTTATGACTAAATGTAAATTTTGTAGATTTGATTTGAATAGAGTAAACACAGCATTTGATAAGAAGCGCATCAGAAGAACAGAGGAGATGAAGAAAATATAATCTATACCTGAGTAGACCTTGTTACATTCACTTCTAGAGTGTGCAAAGGATTGTAAAAGTTTAAGGTAAAAGCTTTAAGGTACTTGACCTGATTATAGAGATCCCCTCAGTTTGTAAAGCTAGACAGGGATAAAAAGATCCAGCCCATAAAAGAAGGTGTATACATCTATGAGGCTGAGCAACAGTACTGCCTATCCCAGGCGCAGCTAGAACAGGGAACAACACCATGTGAAGAGTGGCAGGCATCCACAAAGGCGGGTCACCAATTCTAAGGTAGAGGCCATCACATACTCTCACTAGTAGTTCTTTAGTATCTACTCTGTTCCCCTCTCTGTCCTTCTTTAATTTGTTTTTGTTTCCCATTGTCTGAAATGTAGTCTGATTTTAGCAGTTTTGTTGAAAGAGTTGAGAAAATCTTGACTGGTTCTTTATTTCCAAACTTATTTCCAACAGCTGCACAAAGTTGAGCTACAACAACCACAAATTTCTTGTTGGGATGCTCTCATCCTAGCATGAAACAAATCTTACAATGCATCATTTTCAAACATAGACTTGGCATCCTGGAAAAGTCTTCAAAGAAGCCAGACCTTATTGTTTGTACCATTCCAAGGGCAATTTGTCTTTTTCCCCCCATTTACGGGAAAAACCTTTCAAAGGAGAAAGAGGAGCAGCTTCAGAAAAGACATGAGCTAAAGAGCTGACAGCATGAGTTCTGCATGATAACATCAGCAGCACTGGTGAAAGTCCGGACTTGTGGTGTGTTTTTATCTATTCATAAGGGTTTGATTGAGTTTGTTATTTTATTAATGTTAGTTAGGTTAGAATGGTATGCTCCTTGTACTCCCCCATTTCTTTCCCTCACAGCTGGTTTAGCTCAAGTTGTTTTCCCCAAAAATTCCCGCCACTTGGCTCCCCAGTTCTCTGTCAATCTCCTCACTCCCTGCTCTTTCCTTGTTTGGTTCTGCCACTCGGAGTTTGCTAACACCCCCCAGCTGTCAATCCTGTAACCACCCCCGGTTTATTCCAGAAGTTTCTGTGTCCGTCACCCCAGTTTGGCTTGTCTATTTGTTCCCTGAGATTGTACCCACCCCTGTGTACTCCCCTTTTGCTTTACCCCCATTGGGCGAGGCAGGTTTGCACCCCTGACCGCCCACTCCGTATTTAAGTTGTTGGAACCCACTCAAAAATAGCGTGTTTGGCTATCAGAGGTGCATAACCCACACAGAGCTGAGTGCCACTCAGCACTACCAGGGTGGCTGGAGCCATTCCCCTGGAGTTCCCACTCTCGTGGTGGCCACTCAGCCCTATACAAGCGATGCTAGCCGCGAATTTCATCCGCTTGTGGCCGTAGCAGGTAGCCGCCACACCAGACTTTGAATCTTTCTATGTTGGGTGTTGAAGGTCAGATTGAGTAAACTGGCCATGAAAATGAAAGCTGGCATGTCTTCTACTCCATTTGAACAGCTGTGAAATGGCTCATTGAGAAGAGGGAAGCAGGTAGCTGAGGAACTCAGCCCTTCTGCAACAGCATGGTCCAGTCGTCATGTTGGTCACCTTAGAGAGGACAGATGAATGGCTCTGCAGGGGTTACATTTTACACTGCTCTTCCAAATATACCAGGTACCATCAGGCCAATAATAACCTCCTGAAAGTAAAAAAATGGTAATGTACATTTATTCAGTTTGAAAATTAAATATTTTCTAATTACTTGGAAAGTTTTCTGTCACTTTCAGTCAGCAGATAAAAAGAACAAAAAATGTATCATGCATATATTTTTATCTAAAGATAAAAATAAAATCAAACCAGCAAAAATCAGGTTTTTTAATATGCCTTTTCTTTCAGATATTTTTCTCTTTCACTCAGTTAATCTTTTTGGATGATATGGAAAGATTGTATGCGTTTTCATCTTAAAAAGATAAGGTTTAATGTCTGCAGGAGCAAGGCAAGAAATAACTTCTTCATTAGTATTTGAACATTTTTGTTACTTCTGACTACAATCCAATTAGTTATTTTTATTGTTTTTATGCAAAGGAAGAAATAAATACAAATATAAATACGTAAAAATTATGTATATACATAAAACAACAAAAAAAAACCTAATATAACAATGAACATATAAAATCACATACCCTTACATTTAAAAAACATTAAATATCCGTAAGCTACTATATATATATATATATATATATAACTTCCCACAAAGAATATTTAAGAATCAGAGAAGTGTCTGAATGCCTTAGCCCTCCTTTCAATTGAAAAGCAGTTACTTTATTCAAAATGCTACACTTTCAGAGCAATGGAAGGCTTTGCTGAGCCTTTTATAGGACACATGACATAGAGGCTATTTTTCCCAGGTCAGGCTCAGAGGGATATCTGGATCCACTGGAGACAAAGTGCAGAGCACAAATACAAAAACATGCTTTTGCATCAACTACTTTCTCTTCCCTTTTTGTCCTTCTTTATTCAGATGGAGCTGCTTGCTCAGTCTTCCAAGTTCTGTCATGCTGTTTGATTTTCCTTTTGAAGGAGAAAAAGACTCTGACACCAGAATCACTGGTATTTTTTGTGTGGATGTAAATGAGGGTAGAAGTCAGCTTAAACATCCAGTCAGGGCATTTCCCTGAATAGGAGAAACTTGGGGTGACACAGAACTGCCAAAACATAACAATTCCCTGCCATTCATCTCTGACATGAAGAGTGGGCACAGTGAAGAGGACATGATCAAAGCATTCAGCCTTCATTGATCACCCACAGAAATCTGTGTTTAAAAAAAGGGATCCTGAGCCACAATATTTAATTTCAAGAACTGAACTAAGTGTTAGGCAGCTCTCTTTGGTGGTTTTGCTTATTTGACAAGATTTTACTTATTTTTTAATTAATTTAAGGATTAGCCTACAATGGCTAGTAGCTAGAACCTCTTGATCATAAAGTAGCTGCAATGTCATACTCACTGTGCTCCCTTTGCATACCTTCTTTTGAGTCTAAAATTCTTGCAATTTTTTTTAAAGTTTTTCAAATTTTGGAGGTGTCTGAAAAATGCATTTAATTTCATCAGTCATGGTCATGTCAGCTCTGCTTCCTTGTCATCATCTAACTATAAACACAAAAGGTCATATTCTTCATCCAGAGTGGGACCTAGATGGCTCTTCTATTCTTAGTCAAAAATTTAACATTATAACTTTTCAAAAAGAAAAATATCCATAAAAACACACTTAAAATACTGAGTAAATTTAATTTTTTTTAATGTGTCACTCCGCACACACTTGAAAAGAAACTCAAATGCATAACATTACCAGTCTCAGTATTGTCTTTGCAATCTTCATCACATCTAGTTTCCAAGTACAAATGCAAGATCTCCCAAACATTCTCACAAAAATAAATTTAATTCCTCAGAGGGATTATGTTGACATTGTCTGTTCAACCTTTAAAGTAGTCAGAAATATGCTGATGGATTGCACTGTAGAGGGAAAAAAAATGTGAAGATAAGAAGTGTGGTGGGAAGGGAAGGGAAGGGAAGGGAAGGGAAGGGAAGGGAAGGGAAGGGAACTGTCACAGTTTTTCCTAGGAAATTATAGTCTATTTTCCTACCTCATGCTATCTAGAGGACATGGTTGGGCACCTCATGGTTAGGTTTTGCATAAGATTAACCACAGCTTCCAGATTTTTGCACCCATTTGCAGACTTCTAACCAGGTATGTTGTTATTGTTCGTCAGTGGATTGTTATTTTGCTCTCCTCTCATTCTGAATGTGCTCCATGACAGTGACAGCATAAACAATGAAAAAAAAAAAGCTACTGGTTTTATCTGTGACTGCTAAATAACTAAAAAAAAAGTTTATGCTGTTGAAATGCATCGCCAATAAAATTTTGAGACTCTTAAATTCCTTCAGAATTTGGTTTTGAAGTATTTGGGATGTTCTTATGCAAATAATATAATAAAAACTATACAAGTTATTTAACTATTGAAAAACACTGAATATCTTAAGGCAGCACAGTACTCTCTGATCTTTTTCGTATTTTGATCATATATTGTCATCTTTAGCTTGCAACAGTTGTTCAGTCTTGAAGAACATATTGAATAGACAAATATTTCTGGGGTTTTTCTTTCCTTGTTTGAGGCAAACAATCAAGAAGCTTCATTCAAGTTACCTAATAGTAATCTCAGAGAGTTCTTTGACAGCTGTAAAGGTGGAACATTCACCTAACCATTACATATGTAGCTGTCTGATTTCAGCCTCGACAGGGTAAAATTTTTTCAGTAGCTAGAAGGGGGTGTGGGTGAATGGGCATGGCCAGGGTCCAGGTGTTATTCTATGACACCTTATATCATTGCAGGCCTGGGAGGGAAGGGACTCTGGCTTCCACAGGGAAGGGTGATCCTTCTGGGTGGAGCAGTCTGGAATTTTACTTTATGTGTTAATGTTTTTTCTTTGCTTTTTAGCTCTTGTTATTAATATTGTTGCTGTTACTTTTCTTTTTCATATGTCACTGCTATTTCAAGTAAATCATTCTTATCTCAACCCCTGATCCATGCTTTTTGTATATCCTGTTGGACATAGAGGTGGGAGTGACAGGTGGTCTTTTTAGTGGGAGTGCTAAACTGGAGAGTACCTAACCATGACAGTATTGCACACATTTTATGAAGTTTGCAATAGGTAAGATTTTTGAAAATACTTTCCTTGTCATTGAAGAGTCCATTATTATTTTATGTAGAACTGAACAACACATAAATTTGTTTTCATTTTAAAAATAGTTATTCCTGTAAATTAGAAGTAAAAAACAAGCCAAAAACAGACCACTTGGCATTTCAAACTCATTTGTTATTTTATTTCTGTAATGTTTGTTGATTATGATAATTGATCACTCCAAAATTTCAAAGATATAATTAATTGGTAAAAGTTAGTTGCCTTTTATGTGAAATAGTTTAATTAACAAAGAACATTTAAATAAATTACCATAATATTGAAGGTCACACAAATATTAGCTGCAGTTGTGCTCGCTGTTGCATAGTTACATATTTCTATATAAAGACAGAAGGAATAAAATTAATTTTATCAAAATGAGAATAATATATTTCTTTATTTGGAGTTTCACTTCAACCACCCTATTCTCCTTGGCCTTTTAGCTAAGATTAAATCTAATGTCAGTTTTATATTATATATGGCAATGTAATTTAATCTACTTAGTACTTTGGCAAAGCTGTAGCAACAATTTCATTAGAGCTTTTCTTTCTTCAAATACCGTAACTATTTTTTTCTGTAAAATCAAGCAACTGTGATTTTACAGAAATTAACACAATGATTGCTGAAATGTATTGTACTCAATAGAACTAACACAGCTCTTCTTCCTGCCATCATTTTCTTATAAAATTTGTGAGATTTCGCCCAGTAGTTTCTTGGGCATCTGGTAATAAAGCATCTTCAGGCAGACTGAAGAGGGAATTATGTTTTTCCATTTCCCAGGTGGTGGGAAATGCCGAGTTGTTACTGTTGGCAGCGGGAAATATATGAGGATTACTTTCTTCTTCACTGTATATTTAAATGAAAACATAGTTGTTACAGTAGTTATCATGGAGCTGAACCATCAAATCAAACATCTTTTCAGAAAGATTTCTTTCAAGAAATTTGGGAAAAGCATTAGTTTTAGAATTCCTAAATTAAAATGTCAAAATGGCATGTAAAAAAGAAAATATTAGAGATCTTGTTTGTCTAACAACTATTCTATACATATTAAATATTAGACTTCAAAATCAAGATTAGAATCAATTTCAACTGAAGTTGTGACCTTCCGTAGCTGAAGAAAAAAGTGTTAAGTTGATGACAAGATTAATGATATTTACATGGCAAATGACAGAACTAAAGCTAGAGTACTGATTAAAGATAATTAGTCAGTGTAATGCCATTTTGAACCTATGCAAAATTGTATAAAATCAACAAATAGACAGAATTTGGATATGTTCTGAATTCATAAGCAGTAAGGACATATTTGCAAATATACTATCATTTGTACTTATTTGGTTTTTTATGAAGATCATTTTTTCTTCTTTTCTTTCAGTAGGTCCTGAGTGTTGCTATGAATTCTGCTATGGTTCTGTAGAGAAAATATTTATAAAAATCACCCTTGTCTAATATATCCCCTTAAAAAGGCAAATCAAGCTGTTCATCAGCTCAAGAACAAATGAAACATCATTTTACATGCATTAGTAACTTGGATTTGAGTGAATTTCCTATTCAAGGGGCTAGGTCTGATTGAAACTTTGTTCATGGGATCTGTGCTTCTTTTTGCTAGGGTGTCTGAAAACTTTTCTTCAGACAAGAAACTGACATGGTCTCTCTAATCTGCTTGGCCACATATTACCAAAAATTAATAAGAACATCATTACCTTTGACTCTATTACCACCCTGCTAAAAATGTAGAAAATCCTTCATTAAGTTCAAACAGAAAGGACTCATCCATTGAAAAAGTGAGATTGTCTTTGCATAGTTTCCACAAAAAGTCAAGTTACAAAATAATGAGGAATTTTCAAAAGTACTTTCTGCTCTAATTTGATCATTTCCTTACAGAAATCAGAGGGAATTAACTCATACCTAAACACACAAAGGCTTTATAGCTGTGACAATGAAAGTATAAAAAAGTATCAAAATATGGAGGGAGAAAGTATTTTAATTGGCAAACTCGTTGTTTTGGAAAAAGACATATTTTCAGTCCTATTAACTCTTCTGTGAAACACCTCCCTGGCTGTGCTTGCCAACAGATAAACCAAGCATAAAGAGAAGGTGTCACTACCCATTCATACTTTGTCATCTGTTTCTGTGTCACTTCAGTGTGTGCAAAACCTGTCATTCATACAAAGGGGATTAATGGAAATCCTAGCTCTGTTAGTCTTTCAGTCAGAGTTGCACAGCTGTTCTAAAGGTTTTGGACTAATATGTTTCAAAAACCACAGTTTTGCATACTATCAAGTAGAAATCTCAGCCTAAGCAGTGAATACTGCTTTGGAGGTAAACTGGCTTTTCACCTGGCTCATTGCACACATCACCTAGATCTTTCAAATTCCTAATAGCGCCATAAAAGACATATTTAACTATTTCTGGTCCAAGAAAAAGAAAACATACCATAATCCTTCACTGAATAGACATTCACAAGCTATAACAATGATAAAAGAAGGCAGAATATTAAAATTAAACTATTAAATTTCAATTATCTTCTACAAATCAGACAGGCTTAACATCAACAAGGAAAAAAAAACAGTCCTTAAAAACAAAACAAAGCCCTATATAATTTATACCTTGGAGTAAGTCTGTTTTGAACAGACGCCAAATAGAATTTACTCAAACTACAGAAACACCAACACAAATATCTAATGGAAGAAAATTCAATGCATTGTTAGCTCATTAGTCTCACAGGAAGATAATGATTCTAGTAACTGTATAATTAGAAATGGGAATTTGTGAGCATCTTTGTTAATCTCGTATTAATTTACAAAATAAGACAAGAAAAGAAAACACAGAGAAAATTTTGCTCCCCAAACTTAGTTTGTGCAATATACAGAATAAGTTCAATCTGTAAAAAAAAAGGATCTGTCTCTCATTTACAAAAGGCAGAACTACAAACCAAAATGCATTATTAACCATTAAGTCAAAACTATTAAATCACGTAAATTACTACCTTCACATGAAATATTTCACTTTCATTGGGATTAAACCAATAAAATCATACATTCCTAGGCTGAAGAGAATATGTATTGTATTTTCAATTTCCACAGTAACAAGAGATTAGGTAACAAAACCTATCTTCATATCAAGAGATATGTCACTGCAGCTGTACCTTTCAAAGTCTCTTTAAAGCTGGCTTCCTTGATCTCTGTGAGGAGCAGAGACCTGAGAAGAATGGTATAGCTAAAGGGGCTTGATCTTGCAAGCTCTCTAAGCCTTGCTGTAAGAAGGGCAAAAAGTCAAATAATCACCACTGAAAACTTCAGATGGATTGTGAACTACTTTTTCATACTAGCAAGCAATTAGATGCCATGTTAGAGCCAGTGTTGGCTCCTGTTCAAGAAAACATTTGAGTATGTGCTGAGTTTGAAGTCAGTGGGGCTTAAGGATACTCAGCAGGATTTTCTTGAACACAGACAGACCCTTAATAAAAAAAACTGATTCTCAGTGAAAGGAGATTCACAATCTGGTTTTATGGTTTACTAATTTTGTAGAGTAACAAACCTGCATAAACTGTGGGAAGCTAGGACATTATTGATCCCCCAAATATTCCTCTGGTAAATTTTAAAAACTGAGGAGAAAAAAAAAAACACTTTTTATGATAGAGGGATAGATGAAATCTACACTATATACATTTACAGGGCTTACAGTGACTGTATATATATATATATATATATATATATATATAGGAGCCATTTTTAGAGTTTTTAGGCATTTCTACTGTCAACAGTAAGATGTGTTCTTGATTGTGCTGCAGAAAATGGGAGTAAGGGCAGCTGCGCAGCGCAGCCTCTGAAAGAAATGCTTTCAAAGTTTCTGTTGAAAGGGCTGTTTCTCAAAGGCAGCTGCTCAATGCCTCATGATGTATTCAAGGCACAGCCTCCTTGCTTGGCCCATCACCCTGCTGCACCTGCTCCCCTCGGCTCACTTCACCTGAGTAGGTTGTGACAAGAGTAACAAAGCGCTGCGCTGCAGCTTCCTACAGAAAGCTCAGCGATGCTTTCCCTGCCTCCTGAGCTGTACCACTGCAGAGCCAAGCTCCTGCCTATGCACTCTATTTGCTCAGAGCATCAGGTACTAGCTGTCTGTTTGCCTTCATTTCATTCCTCCCTGCTGCAATTTCTCTTTATGACTAAGCGACTCCTGCGTGAGAAGTGCCTTGCAACTGCTCAGAATTTCAATACGGTGCCTGAGACCTTTCTTCCATTCCAAGTCTCAGAGGATGGTATTATTATCCCACTAATTTCATACATCTTTACATTTGGCAAGAGTATTACCAGGCAAATTACAAGTGTATTGGTAAATGAAAACATTTGTCATCAAGATCTATTGAAAGGTGTCCACAATATTCACTTGCTGCAGTCATTTGACTTGGCACCCTGTGCTACCTCCATCAGATTTACATAAGATTAAGTCTAGCTTTCTCTTTAAAATCCCTGCTTTTGTTCAGGCTGCACAGTGTCATCTCTGCATAGCAAGTACCTGAAGCTAGAATATTTACCCTGAGATTTCTAAAATATTACTAATCTCTATCATGTCATCTGGTAATTCATATTTCACCTTTTTTTGTGTCCAGAATGATACTGATGTTTTTTAAACACACTAATTCCAAATGTTTCAAAATAAAAGTGTCAAATTAAATTACAACAGCAGTCCCTAGAAAACTATAACTCATTATAAATAAAGTTTGAGACACATAGTTTTGCGGTGTTTTTCATCACTTTTGATGCTTTTAGTTATCTTTTCTAAATAATTTTCAAGAGTTGGTCTAAGGTAGGGTTTTTTATTTTTGTCAGAAGGATTGAATCCTTCAGAGCTGTTTTCCATTGTCTGGTTGTGTTGCTGGTTCAACTCAAGCAATTAGAATGCAAAAGAACCTTCAGAAAGGATCACGCTGAGTCTTTAAAATTTCCTGGCCCGTTCATGATTTTACAGAGGAGGTTCAGGCAAGTCAGGCAAAATTTTTCTCAGCAAGATGAAGAAGATTCTCCTAGATCCTTTCTATATCAAGAAATAACACTGGAGCTTTTGTTGGGACTTCAGATCACTAGATTGAAGTGCCTGAACTTTCCAGTATCTGAAGCAAATAACCAATCTCTGTAGCTATCCTCCTGCAGCACTTCATAATTGCTTCAGAATGCCATGGCAAATCTACTGTGGTATTTTATTGTGTCTCTCAAAGGAAAACGGAAATGTGGGGACCCATGAAAGGAAAAAAAAATTTAAAGGGAGTTTCTATCTGGAACTAGACAGGGGGCACAAGAAAAGAATGATGTTATTTTCTCACACAAATCTAAGATTTTAGAAGAATCTACCCTACACTCTGTTCTCTCCATTATCTGCTGGTTTTCATCCTTATTTTAGCCAAGTATGCTGTTTCTGCTCTCCAGATACAGACCATTTATTTATGGAGATACAAAAACAATGGGACTCATACCTCTAGGAAGAAAGTTTCAGGAAGGAATAATTAAAAATCATTAAAAATTAAAAAAAAACAGGTAGTAGCAGGACTCAGTTATAAATAAAATCCTTTCTCTAGAGAGTCCTCGGGGGTGAGAATAGCTGCTGTAGTGTCTTAGAGCAAGCAAAATTTTCAGACTTCCAAAATGAGTGCTTTATTTTTCATTATCAAGATTTTCCTCTTATTTTTTTCTGCAGTAGCCTGAACATATATTTCAAAATTTTTACACTTTTGTTATTCAGGACTTACTCTGGCAAAATTACAATGGATTGGCTATTCATTTCAAAAATATTTCACTGTGCAATTTGTGAGAATGCAAAGAATCACATTCAGAGGCATCTGGTTGGAACAGGTGTTGCAGAAAATTATAATCTTACCTTGATTAAAACTGTTGGGGTTTTTTACCAGACCATCCAGTTATGCATTACAAGTATCCAAATGATAAAATGTATCATCAGAAGTAACAATCTGAGGTATTGTCAGGAGAAATATCAGGAATAACTTCAAGCTTGTGAAACAAAAAAAATTGCTTTTCAGGGAGTAAGATTTTCACAAAATCTTCCTCTACTCATGGATTTGCTGGAAAATTCAGGTTTGTTTCTAGCAGCTTGGTTTCTTTGCTCATTTGCAAAACAGATTTCAAATGAAGAAAACAGTTGAATATGAAATAAAAACTGCTTTAATCAATATTGAACACATTGTAACAGTTGAGTGAGGGAGATTTAAGACCAGTTGATTGCAGTCTAAAGCCTTTATTCTTTTATCAACAAACAATAAAACCACTAAGATCAAATATGTAGCTAAAGCTTGAATGTTCTGATCTTCCCCCAGTTTTAAGGTGACTAGATACACTGGCTACCTCATTTAGTATTGGTTTGGACCAACTTCAGGCTTCATAAAGGAAACAGATTTTAAGAAAATTCAGAGGTGCCATTCAGTGAAATCAAATACCTTTCAAAAGCTTCACTGTATTGTCACTAAGTAATCTGTGGGCTCCCTGACACTGAAGTAGGGACAACAGTTTTCATGACATCTGATATCTAATGCCTTAGGAGGTTTTTTCTGAGTCTTGGGGTTTTTTCTTAGATTAGAAGGTGTAGAGAAATGTGCTACCCACAGAAGCGGGACTCTGCTTCCTCACCCTCCAGCATTGCTACCAAAAACAGATATGAAGCTTCAGCAGCTGTAGACATGCACAAGCAAGGAGTGCAAGGAGAAGCTGTAGCAGTAGCACACAACAGATAGGGCAGAAAAGTGACTTTGTTAAGGGGCACTGCAGCATCACTTGATGGCCTGAGAGGGAGCCATGAGTTACTCCCAGAGAGATTGTGGCTGCTCACAAGAGGGAAATTTTCCACAAAGACAACAATCAGCCATTGGAATAATCTCCCAAGGGAGTGATAAGTTCCCTGAAGTTGGGCACTTTTAAGATTCAGCCAGAGAGGGTGCTGGACCATCTTGTCTACACCACCTTTTTAGGGAGAAAGACTGGAACAAAGGAACCTTGAGGTTCCTTCCAACCAGGTATTCTATGGTTATTAGATAGTGAAAGCAAAATAAAGACAAATTCGTTCCATACATCTTTACTTTTTATAGATTACTCTATTAAATATAAGGGAACAACTAGTTTTTTACTGAAAAACTGCATTTTCCAACTCAATTGCAAAAAAATGCAGGAAAAACAGTGTTCAAAGAGGACAGCAATTGCTATTTCCATTCCCAGAAAAGAATGGACAGAAAAAACTGGATAGTACAAATAAAATTGCAAAAGATCTCAAGACAAATGCACTTTAATACATTTTACAGTTTTACAGCACTTCACTGAATCACAGAATCACCTAGATTGGAAAGGACCTTTGAGATCATCAAGTCCATCTAGTCCTTCAGCTACAATCTGGAGTTTTGTAATGCTGCAGTTTGTCCCTGAACCAGCCCCATTGACTTTAACTTGTTTTATTCTTTCAGAGAAGCAGACAAGGTTCAGATAGATTATGGCCTGGTTTTCAATGGTTTCAAGGACTCACAATTCCAGCTGAAATCATGAGAATTGAACTGTCTTGATGAGCAAAATGAGACCAGAGATTGAATTACTGTTTATATCATCTGCCTATAATATAGCAGTGACAGAAAATATCCACCCCACCTCCTCAGTCAGGCAAAAGTTAGATAAAACTGAGCATAAAGTGCACTGAGCATAGTGAGTAAGGAACATCAAGCAGTGGGGGTGTTCTCCCTCCTAGCACAAGACAATTATGCAAGATAAGCTTCTTGACAATCAATATTTGACCTGTATTTGTAGATTTGACTCTGAGACCTATGATTACACACTCTTGGCAGATTTTCATTTAAATTACATTTATTTATTTATTTTAGGGGTTAACAGCATTTTTGGCACCATGCACAGTAGTTATCCAGATGGTCATCTGTTGTAAGGTCAAGCAAAATAAACAAAAGGACTATTATGAATTCCTTCCATGAAAGCTTAATGGTGCCAGTACTATTGTCTCTATTTTGATATATAAAAAAAATATATATTTATATATGCACAGTATTGTAAAATAAGGCCATAAAACTGAGGAAGTTTTAATTCTGAGGAAGTTTAATTTATCCTGAAATTGAAGAATAAATTACAGAAAATATTCTGTGTTGCAAAGGACCCTCAAGGATCATCAAGTCCAATTCCTAAGTGCAAAGTTAGTACTGGGATGGAATGCACAACCCTGCCCTAACCAACTGAATTAGTCTCAGGGTCAATGGACAAATGTGCTTTTTGCTGCTTGAAAAGCTCTGATCTAATTATACATTATATTTTGGTCCTGTATGATCCTATGAAACATAAAAGCAAGGTCTTGCATGCTCTATTCTACTGAAGTAATTTGTTCATATTATTAGCTTTACAAAGTGATATGATGTTGTATTGATAACATGCCACTCGTTCTCTCTGATAGAAAGTAGAAATTTTTAAATCCCATTACCTATTTTGGCTGACCAAAGTAAAAATTATTAGAATAATGTTCTATCAATGTACAGATCATTTCTTTAATCATAAGAAGCAGAGAGAGCAGAGGAACTTTCTTAATTACTCTTTATCTGGCTATATCTTAGAATTATTATCATCTGTACTTGGCCCTATATCCAAGAACCTACCACATTCATTATTTTTGAATAAATAGCTATATAATTACTTCAGATCAGAGGAGTAATTTATGAGATGTGAAGTATTCAATTTTCCAAGACTTGAAGTATTTCACTGAAGCCAATTCTATTTTATACAAAAATGTGCACTCTCATGAGAAGTAAAGGAAAATAAAGAAGTAACTCCCTATCCCCTTTTTTCTCAGCTAAAAGATATAGGGGATGAAAAACTGCTTCTCCTGTTGTAAATATTTGTTTTTCTAACATGAGGAAAAATAATTGTATGACAGAACACCTAATCTAAAAGTCATTGTCATGTATAATCTACACTATGCAAAAGGCAAGCTGTCCTCACATGCTGGGTGTTGACATGGAATCAGAGATTAGTTCTATTAAGTACAGGAAATAAAGCATGTAATTCCATCTCAGCTTAATGTCACCTATATCCAGCACTCTGTGATACAATTATCCTTCATTACTCTGAGCCTCTTTGCTTTCTCTCTCTCCACTCTGTTAATATTCACATTTTGAGACTAGTGAGAGAGCTCTTTTAGGAAGCTGATCCAGCTAAAAATTAACCACCAAAACTAAATTATTAGTAGCAAAGAAAAGGAAACTTATATTTTATGGTGACTTACCATAATAACAACAGAATCCAGACAATATTTAAATCGAACAGGTTTTGCCATACAAAGTGGCAAATGAAAATGTACATGTCCTTTGTGTGACTAGTAGCAGAATGGACACTGTTCAGCATTTGTGCAAGTACAGAATTATACTACAGCTGTACCCCTTGGTTATACTTAAAGTTGCTGCAGATTAAGCACAGAAATTGGGAAATATGGTCACAGTTCTGGTAAACAACTTTTAAGATAAAATAAAGACTACTGACAATACCATAGTCAAGTTTAAAGTGCTTACTCATATCTTGAATGTAACTTCTACACAATGGTTCTCAGAACTCAGAATAAAATCCAAATTTTATTGAGCAATACTAAAATTTACTGGGACTCTCTTTGTTGAATTGCTTAGTGTCAAAACCCTATTGTAAAATTACTTTCAAAATTCAATAAAATATCTGTTTTACAATGATATGAAATAGTGCTTATCTTAAGATAAACTGCTTATCAGATTTAAGACCTTTATTTACTTTAGAATATTATCTATTAATCTATTTTTCCCTGTAATCATTTTCTAATTTTATTCTGTAGATGAAGCAGTAGAAGCAACTTTTATTACTATTCCTTAGGTTTAGATAGGGTTTGGGTTGTTTTCAGTATTACATCTTTCAATCTAACTTTCCTGTTTCCCAGAGAATTTGAACAAAGATAGAAAACATCTTTTCAAAGTATTTTCTACCATCACTTTAAGTAAAGGTAAATTTCTAATACAAAAATCTGCATTGTATATAGATTAAATTTCAAGTAAAGGCCCCTATGCACTTTCTAGTCAGGTATGATTCTAAAATGAAAGCACAAAAGATTAACTAAAAAAGCTAAAGATTTTCCATTTTAAGATGAACTGTAAATTGCTTTGAAGCTTTATCAGCATGAAATAAGTTTGTTTGCCTTTAATCTATGTTTGAAAACACCATAAAGAGCAATTAGAATTAGTATTTACCTTCCCTGAAACAATATGTAGTTTTGGATGTATTTAATAAGTCCATTGTGGAATTTTTTCATCAATTTAGCAACTAATATTTCTCAGAAGCTCTAGTAAAATATTTATTCATGCTAAATTTTTAATCATTTAGTGAGAGATTCAACAAAAAATATGCCAAACACTTTTTCAAATAAGAAACAGAATTTAAATAGGCTTTTATATTTTCTGTTTACATAGTTGTGTACCCAGCAGATGTTGTTCACACATCTCTTACACACTTTTCTGTTATTTATATATATAGTGTCCTATAGAATTAAAATTATGAAAATTTATATTGTAGAATTATTTTTAAGAAAATACTAAAATGTTCTATGTGCTTATTTGCATGTACTTTTTATATATATGCAATTGGACATACATGAATAAACTAAAGAATTCTATGCTGCTAACAGTTCCTGAAAGATGCTCTCCCTGGAACTTGGAATAATTTTTCAGTTAAAGATATTATTCTATTTTCTGCCATGTACAAACATAATGGTCATTGAATCTCTTATATATATATGCTATAGCAAGGACTGCAGCCTTATTTCAGGACAAATTAAAAAGTCACAGAGCAGATAAATCGGAAAAATACCATTATCTCTTCCTTCCTGAACTAAGGCCCACCATCAACAAACAGAGATGTTTTCTTTTTTTTTTTTTCCCAAGGGGGATGAAGATTCCTGAAGAGTCAGTTCCTCCCAAAAGCAATGCAGTACTTGTACCACACATGCTGGAGCAAGGACTTTGATCCTCTAGCTGGAAAGATACAGTCAAGACTCTGTACTTTCACTCCAGCTTTGAATCATGCTTCCCAGTTTCATCATGACAAGTGTCCCTGCCAAGCATTTTGTTTCATTTCAGACTTTGAAAATTAATGACTTCTGCAAAACACACAGTCTCCTTGATCACTGCACCCTCTCAGACTTTCCATATGCTATCAATACCACAAATTGTACAATACAAAATTGTACAATACAATACAAAATTCTGTTTGCTATCTTCAGTTTGCCCTACTGACATTCAGCTACCTCTGATCTCTTTTCCTCCCATCTTATACCACAATATGAAATTACCACAGATAAAAGGGCTCCAGCTGGTAGCTGTAAAGACTGACTAGACAAGTTTTAGGTGATAGGAATTCTGAATAGCAAACTCTTCCCTTATACAGCTTATACACTCTCTTCCCATCTCCAAAAGATGGGACTGCGGAATTCAGTGTGAGGAGCAACTTTTCAATTCTAAAGGTTTATTATCTCAGCTTCTGTGATAGATGAGGCCAGTTGTGACACAACACATGTGAAAGGAATCTTGTCAGGGTAAAAATTCAGATGTGTTTCTCTCAAGAATACATCCTTATCCCTTGCTTTAGGAACATTTAACTAGATTCAGAGATTACATTAGGTTAAAATCAGAAGGAACCTTTTCCAGCATCTAACCTGACAATATACACAGCAGAGACCTCTAAATTTCTCCACTCTACCTTGCAATTCAGCAACACCTATCGCCTACAAAGATTGAGAGTCTTGAACTGAACCCTCAAGAGACACTGAATTTAGCATTCTTTTTACTAGTTTGTTGCAGGTGTTAATTAACTCTTCTGTACTCATTTTTAGTTTCAGTATGTCTGGCATGATCTACTGAAAATTTTTATGGTTTCCCTTTGTTAGACCACATGGTCCTTTGGTATTCATCTTTATCCCTCCACACTTATACAATATAACCATGCCAACTCTCAAAACTCTTCAATAAACTACACAGATTTTTCTCTTCTTATTTCTTGCTGTGAAATATTTTTTTTAATTCTCTGTATTTCTACTGGTGTCCACTTTGAAATGCAAACACTAATACTACATAAAGCATTTTAATACAATCTCACCCAACTACAGGGACAAATGTTCCTATCCCTACTCATTAGTCTCTATTTACAAATTCAATATTATATTACTGCTTTGTTTTATGGCCTTATTTTGAGAGCTGTTGTTGAATTATCTACCCATTACAAATTTGAACACTTTCTGAGCCACTATTTCAGGCTGCAGTATATGTGGTTTATATTTCTTATCGTTAGGTATGAGATTTTAGATGTTTTCATTAAACATTTTTTCTAATTATTTTAGTCCACGATTTTTTAAATTTAATTTTGTATGTCATGTTTTTTTCCATTTCCATACTTGCCATTGAGTCAATCTTTAAGCCAGTCAAAGAAGTTATCACTGGGCTTTATATAGGAACACATTTAGGTTGCATTTGGAAAAATACAATTTTTATACCTATCAGCTAATTCTTAATCTGCTAGACTTTTTTGTTTTACTAATACAGTAATACTTACCATAAGAAAAGTGTTCTTTCTTCATCTTAATGATGAGATGATAAAAACATAATCAAAAACTTCACAGGAGATTCAGAATTGTATCCAGAAAAGTGCCTATGGCAAAGCAAGCATGGAGTGGATTTAAAGGGCTGCAATCAAAAACTGCTGCTTGCTCATGTGGCAAGCAAACACTTATCCATGTGAGCACAGAGGTGCCTAATATTACTTTACTTTAAAGTTATAGTCTTTCTATAGATTCCACTTTTGGCACAAGTTTAATATTGTACCAGTACAAACAGCTGAGTATTTCTCATACCTAAGCCTCTGTGAGATGTAGAAATAAGTGTGGATTAACCTCACTGGACTTCAGACATCTGCTGTACAGATGTTCCATCCAAACTAGTCACTTGCTGTTTCAAGAGCAAAATATAAAAGTTTAGAAAAGAGTTTTCCAGTTCACTTCAGAAGTGCATACATAGGATGAGATGTTCTTTTTTTCTGTTCAATAATGAAGAGTCTGCATGATTCTGTCATGTATAGGCATCTATATTTGGTTATGAGGAATCCATCTTAAGCTGCTACATAGCCTAAATCCTTGAGACCTGTAATGCAACTCTCATATTTTCAGTGTGTTTACAATAGGGGTATGAAAATATTTATTTAAAGAAGATTTTCAAATCTGCTTTTGATATTTGCTCATAATCTAGAGGATTACACTCACAGAAGCATGTAAAGTTGTTTCAGTCCCATCCTCAGCCTGACAGAAGTTATATCTCTTCATGTCTAAGAATTTTCCCTCAAAATGAAGGGAGCTGGGAATTGTGATTTCTTCCAGACTTAGATTTCTTGGACAGTAGTTTGGATCTTGATAATGTCATATATTTTCTCTCTGTTCCCCAGCTCCTGACAGTCAAGCAACTGGACATATGGATACATCCTCATGCAGTACAGGATGGCAGTGATACATAACGCTTAGTACATGCAAATCTCCAACTTGAAAGTAATTCAAAAAGGTAATTAGAGTTAAACAAAGGAAAAATTTTTTCAATCAAACAGATAAAAATACACACACAAATCCAATTCACCATAGTTCCAAACTTAATTGTGCAAGCTGTTAAAACACTTGCAAAATATTGGTAAACTAAACTCCATTTTACTTTTTATAGCTTCTGCTTTGCTGTGCACATGCTTGTTAGTTCATTTACATAGAAATGAGTCTCAGAGACATAAAGCTTTTCATTTTCACTGAATAAAACTTATAAGCATTATGCATGCTAAATTGGAAAGAGAAAGAACTTCTGAAGAAAAATGTTATATAGCTCTGTGATTTATTGAAACAGAATTTTCAATTAAATCTGGAAATTTCTGGGTGTTTGTAAGAAGAGAATTGTGTGTTTCTGCTATACCTAAACTGAGATCTTACTGAAACAATAGTGTTTCCATAGTGTGATTTGCAGGGTCCGTAAAGTTACTATTATTATTGAAAATATGGAAATGTAAGCCTAACTTCTGTTAAAGAAGTGAGTTCTATGGAAACGATATGTTCACACATATTGTTCTCAAGAAAATGCCAACACATCTCATTCTTTAGGAAGAATTAAGTGACTCCTGTGTGACAAGGAAGACAGCCAGTAAAGGATGTCTCATGTCCTTCTCCTGAGGCTGCCCTGACTAATGGAATCCACCAGCAACACAAAACAGAGTACAGTCATAGAATCAGATCATAGTTTGGCTTGGAAGAGGCCTTTAAAGACCACGGACTCCAGCCCTGCTGCAGCAAGCACAGTCACCTTCAACTGGATCAGGTTGCTCAGAGCCCAGTCAAATCTGACCTTCAGTGTTTCCTGGGTGGGACATCTACCAACTCTCTGGGCAGCCAATGCCAGTGTCTCACCACCTTCATTGAAAAAAACCTCTTTCTTATATCTAATATATAATATTTAACCTAAATTTAACCTCTTTTTGTTTAAAATTATTATCCCTTGTCCTGTCATAATAGATCCTGCTAAAAAGTTTGTCCCAGACCTTCCTACAAGGCCTCCTTTAAGTACTGGAGGGATACAATGAGATCACCCCAAAGGCTTCTCTCCTCAAGCTGAACACTGACTCTCTTAGCCTTTCCTCATAAGAGAGGTGCTCCATCACTTTGATTATCTTGTAACCCTCCTCTGGACTCCCTCCAGCAGCTCCATGTCCTTCCTGTGCTGGCCCCCAGAGCTGGTGCAGCCCTGCAGGTGGGCTCTGAGCAGAGCAGAGCAGAGGGGCAGAATCCCCTCCCTGCCCTGCTGCCCGCGCTGCTCTGGATGCAGCCCAGGACACGTTTGGCTCTCTGGGCTGGGAGTGCCCATGGCTGGCTCATGTCCAGCCCCTCAGCCACAGCACCCCCAGGTCCTTCTGGGCAGGGCTGCTCTGGTCTGTCCATCCCCAGCCTGTGCTGGCACTGGGGGTTGCCCTGACCCAGGTGTAGCACCAGCACTCAGTTTTGTTAAACCACAGGAGGTTCCCAAGGGCACACTCCTGGAGCTTGTCCAGATCCCTCTTGATGTAATCCCACCCCTCAGGTATATCAACCACACCACTCAGCTTGGTGTCCTCAAGTTTGTGTTGGGGAGAAAAGATTTTTTTTTTGCCATCCTGTTGGAAGTTCCATGGCTTTTCTCTTTTATTCAATGTTTTCTTAGACAATTTGACAATTAGTGTTACAGATGCCAGTAAGAGACCAATGCAAGAGAAGAAATGCATGAGCTGGATTTTCCGGTAGCCATCTGGTAATGCAGATAGAAACTCAACATTGCTCTTGCACCCTTAGGCAAGTAAACCAAAGGAAACACAAACAACGAGTTAAATCAATGTTATTTGGATTTCTTCTAATATTAGCACTGTTATTTTCAAATATTTGCCTCTAAAATATTTCTTTTTGGTGAGGGTGGTAACACTATGTAATGGATAGATTACAAAAAATAGCTTAAGAGCCAATAAACCTCAATGGATGAAGAAAGGAAATGTTCACTCATGTATATATTTTTCAGGTCAGGCTTACAATTCAACAAGACTTTAAATATCTTTAAAGTATTACATATATAATTTTTCTATGTTGCTAGTTAGAATATATTTTAATGATGAAATGAATATGTGTGACATATTTGCCTTTGGAGTCAAAACAAATTTATTTTTATTTTTTTAAATATTTGTATTTCAAATCATTTTTAAATAATGTCTGGAATTTTTAGGATACACTTTTTTTTTTTGATACAAACATAGAATTACAGGTCTGATTTTACATAAATCCAGTACTTTAAATTTGCATATATATTTAGTACAGGCATAGAATTACATACTTATTATATGAAAATATTGGAATTTTCATTTTGTTTTTCCCTTACACATACATGAATATTGCATTTTATCACAATGAAGTTTCAAGCAAGGTATTTTTAGAACCTTACCAGGTATAAGTTTTTATGAATAAAGATGGAAAAAGTTACCTAGATGCTATGAATTTTTTTACATTATGACTTTTAGAGAGTTAGAATCAGACTTTGTGATGGTGTTGATATATTATGTTATACTATGGTCACAATTATATAATTATTTCTAAATTCAATTCAATTCAAAATTTATCCAATTCACACTGAATAAAACCTCACCCTAAAAGCTGTCAAAAAGAGTATTGTAAATTATAGCATGATGGCTTTCCTAAGTGAACAAAATAAAGGAGTATAAAATATTTTGAATAATTAGTGATTATGCTATGCGTGACTTCGTCTATCTTCCTTACCAATTTTGACATTTTCATCTAACTTAATATACGTTTTTTGCAGTAGTATTTAATAAAAAATAATGCTGCTTCATAAACTGAAATCATAGCTTCCAAGATTTTGATGGCTTATGTCCTTGTAATAAGAAATACATTTTGACATGAGCAGGCATCTTTGTATGAATAGTACGTAACTGAATCTGCACTATTAGCATTATCAGCATGGATATCAGTCAGACCTTTCTAGCAAAACACAGGTACATCCTTCCTGTGTTAGGTAATACTCGAGGATGATAACTGGTCAGAAAAGGGATGAGTGTCTAACTACTTACCACTTTAGGGATCTAGTAGATCAGCTGAATCAAGATTTTTCTATTCCTGTTGTCACAAAAAGAAATTTCAGAGTATCAGATTGGTATTTTCTCTCCTCTAGTATTTTATTATGTAAACAAAAACCTCTGCTCTGTTTTGATTTCTGTCTCCAGACAACAGCAGTTAGTAGTCATTCTAGAGCCAGATTTTTATTGGGTGTAAATCAGGATAAGGTTTTATAGAAACACAGTAATCTAAACAACCTGCGGTTTTTGCTGTCCTTGGGCTATGTCTCAGAGTTATACAAGAAATAAGAAAACAGTAGAAAAAAACCACAATGTGAAAGAGAAAGACTGAAAGTATTTGGCTTACTCACAAAGATTCAGTCTTTGTAAATCCTGGAGATACAAACAGTGGTTAAAAAGGACTTGTTTTTATTTGATTTACACAATATATTTATTATCCTTAAGCCATTCATAAAGAGATGCCTTACAGACCCATGTGGGGACTGAGAAGGAAAGATACAAGAAAATGTCATTTTCACGTTATTTTTTAAATTAAGATTTTCCATATACAGTATGTAAAACATTAACACTTTTTCAGCACACAAGACACGAACAGGATCCTGAACCTGCTGCAATACTTGGAAAGCATTTTAGAAAAGCAGAAAATTTTAATTATTAAAAGGTTACATGGGTGGTTCTGCTCTGTTTGTCCATAACACTCTCAATATGGCGTAATTGTCTCTGCATTCTAAAACCCAGCAGCAGCAAACTGTGCTGCTTCCACACTAAACCAGGGTGTTTTCCAGCAGTCAGCTAATTGGAAAATTGTAATAAAGTGTAAAGCATGTATTACAGCCCCGTATGATTCCAGCTTATGCCAGCACTTCCCTTGATTCTTCCTGATATGTTGTATTTTTCCTTCCATAGCCACTTGGATTCATAAAGTGATCTCACACATACCAGCATTTAGTCTGTTTAAACATCCTTTTATGTGAAATTAACACAGTATTTCATGGAAATCGCCTTTCTTTTTACATGCTTTACTATTTAAGGAGTTTCCAGTGATTACAGAATGCCCAGTCATAATGTTAAAGGGTTGAATCACATTGCCTATAATTTATAGGGACTACATTATCATGTGGAAAATATGCTCAGTACTCCACTCTGTTACTGTTATTACTATTGCCCTCACAATTGTTGCTTAGCTGCAATTTAACTCTGAAAGCTTAAAGTTAAGCATCATAATTCCAGCATTCCCTGGCAAAGTAAGTGAATATCCAAATGAAGAATTCTCAAGTCACAGCTAAAGAAGTAGTTATCCTTTCAGGATAAAATACAGTAATTGCTTTATACCACTCAGCAGGAATCTGTGTAGGCAAAATGCAGAATAATGGAGTAAAATAATGAGCCAGAGATGAAATTTATCCAGAACTGAATTTAGTACCTTCCCATGACTGAGAGAGATGAGGCTGTACCCCACCACAAATTACATACCTTTTTATGGTATGACTTCACACTGACTCACTGAAGGTGCTACTTACCATGTTTCCAAATCTACTTCCAGCTGCAACTAGTTGTTACTCAGATTTCTAAACTCAGGATGAACTACTGGCCCAGGCATGGCCTTTCTAATTTATACAAGCTGAAGAGACTACAGTATATGGCTATACTGCAGCAGTAACTTGTTGACTTTACTACTCAATAACTGAGTCAGTTGTTTTCTGTATCTTTCCATTTTCTTTGAACTAATCCATCTTGCTTAGATTCAGTAAATACCCTGTTTTATCCACTGCTCTAGAGATCTGTACTCCTAAAATTCAGGTGAAACATTTTTAAACTGCTTATACATTATCTCCAAGAGCAGCTCCTTCATCTTCGTTCACATCCTTATCTAATTGCGCTGACCTTGAAAGCATGGGCAGGTCGATCTGCTTAATCAAGAATTGGCAAATATTATAAACAACACAGACCCCAAAAGTTCTAAATCTATCCCATTGACATCTTATTCACCTTCCTGTACTGAAGAGCACTGAAGCTTGGAAATAGCACTGAAGAAATTGCAGTACTATTAGGAAGCTGGTGTTATTACTATTCATTTAGGCATGTTCTATAGAACAACAATATTGATTTGTGTGCTATGATTATGAAAAAAGGTTGCCTTCTACTGAGAATGTACTTGAAATTTTTGACAACCTAAGACATTTCCTCACTCCTGCTGGGAATGCTCCACTGCAACTTTAAAGCAAACTTAGCATCTTCATGTTATGAATAGTTTTATATACTTTGTATTTTCAATTACAAGGAGGTTTAACAATAATTTTCTAAGGCAAGCACTACCAGCACTTTTGAAGAAATTAGCATGGCAACTTGTAATGCACATGCGAAGAGGGCAAGACTAAATCTCATTCAAGTGGACATTTCATTCAGTCATTTTGCCTGGCCTAACAGTCCTCAATTATTCTGAATCTACTAAACTCTAATTTAGGTTTAGTGCAATGGTATATTTAGTATCACCATACTCAGAAATCTATAGCACAGAGTAATAAAGAAATACAGAGTGCAATGTAACACTTGCTCTTAATATAGAAACATGAGCACCATATAATTCATGGTTTATGCTTTTCCATGCACAGGCTTTTGTTGGGGGGCACTCTGAAGAGTCATTGTTTTCACTTAGTGCTAATTTAATGGAAGCTGAACATGTTTATACCAATTTTGAATTAAGTTCTCCATTTCTATTTTAAAGCAATTAGCATGCTTTTGTGCTATTCTATTAGTTGCAAAATCAATCAAAGAAGCTTTCCATTATTTTCCTTTTTCTTAAGTCAGAGACATTCTCCACAAGGAAACAAAGACAGGTTCAGTCTCTTTTGTTTTTCCTTTATTTCATAGGCTATTCTTTGTTCATGGGAAAATTCTTTTGGTTTTTTTTTTTATGGAAAATGGACATAGTTTTGCTCTGAGGAGAAATGAACTCTGCTTTCCTACAGGCAGTCAATAATTGCTTTCTACAAAAAGGAAGAATAATACCTCCCATCACTCTTCGCTGATAATATTAAAAATAATAGCTATGTTTTCCATTAGTTATTTTTATTATGGTAAATTATTGCATGTAGCCAGAAAATCTCATTTAATTTGTAGAAAGAATTGTTCAATACAGACATTTCACAGTACCCTTTTTCTGATGAATGTCAAAACCAGTACCTGAGTGATTGGGTTGTAATAAAATACAAGCAGTCACCTAAAACCACGGCCTTAGATTCTGACTGATCAGCACCTTGGATTCAACCTTACCACTCTCCATTTTCCTAACAGTACATGAGCAAAAACAGGTCACTTTTGGTCAAGTCATATTCTTACCTATGAATTTACAGTTTGGAGTTTCCTCTGCTTATGGCCCTGTCTGGTTTAACGTGGTAGCTGCTGTTCTCAGAGGAAACCTAATCAGTAGAGTCCATTAACAGTATGAAGGTGGCCCTGCTGTTTTCTTCTTAAACTTGATGACTGGCAGATATAGTAACAACTTATTGACTAGGTGACACAGTATATTGAAATTTAATCCCCACTCACTTCCCATTGCCTAAAATTATCTGAAGATATCTCCCAGCTTAGAGGGACTCTGTGCTTTACAGGAATATAACAGTGGCTGTTGTCTCAGTTTAAAAGGGCTGAAAACAACGACCATGTCAGACTTTTTCTGGACTTCTCCTAATCTTTGTACTGGAAAATCCCACGTATCTTGCCCATTGTTTCCAAAATGACAGATCCTGCAGATGTGCCTTAACAACACTAAGTCTTTATAAGGAAAAGTGAAAAGAATCTTTTCTGACCAAGACCATAAAATCAACGTTTGCTTGAATTTTAAGGGACCCTTGTCATCAAGATTACTCCTATGTGCACAGTTAACAATGGGAAGCTCTCTGAATATTGTGAATACTTTGAAAAGCAGTTCTGAAATACCTAATTCTCCTTCCCTGCCAAGATCCCAGGAAATGTGGAGTAATTTCTAGATTTTTACTATGGAGACTAAACTTCTAAAAGCTATGAACCATTTAGCATCGTGACCAGTGCAGTCACCTGTGTCATTTAGTCCACAGGTTTTGCCAGTCCAAGGGACCGTGTATTCTTGAGCACCATCTAGCGGGATTTTCATGGTTTACAGATGCACAGACTTAAAACTCTAATGTCACGGCTCTTTGCTACGTTAAAAAGGATTTTAAACATGAACTCGTACTTTGGCTAAACTTTTCAGTGCTGTTAGAGAGCTTCGGGCTTTCTTTTTCTCTGGAGTGTGCAAGGGAATAAAGAATTCTGAGTTATTATGACAGCTTGCTTGTCTGTTTCCAAGATACCTGCATAACTATGAGACCTTTTGACTGTTATTTTGTTTTAGGAAAAATTATAAACGGTTTTCGGGTTTCTCAAAGCATAACAAGAAAAATACAAAAATAAGAGACAGTGTAATTGGGAAAATTTGCACCTGGAAGTGGAATCTAAGAGAGAGAAAACTGTTTCCTGAGAAATCATCACTTAAAATCCATTAACTGAGTTTATAATAGGAATAAAAATATTCCAAGCACATAATAAACCCAGCATTTTAACTGATCTAAAATTTAATTTATACGCATTTCCAGCTATAGTCCTATTTCCAGATACTTTTCCACAGAAAAAGAAAACTTAATATCTTAACAAAAGTCTTGTTTACATAAAAAATGAAGTAGGATACAGCACCTGTTTACTTTATGATTGTTCTTAGAGACAGTTTTTCTGCACAGCTCTTTTCACTGTATTTAAGACACGATTCCTTGCAGTGGGACAGCCAGGTTTTAGTATCTCAAAATGGCTTAGAATTGAGAGAAAAAAATACTATGTAGAAAATAGTTGTAACTGACATGACAATTAAGAGTAAAAAAATTATTTTCTATAGCTTTTTTTTTTCATAGGCAAATTTTGAGCAGGAATATATTAGTGGTTTATGTTTGGGCAAAGCTGAGCCTTTTCATAAATGAGTTTAATCTTGTCCCTCTATTTATTCTTAAGTACTTTTGATGTCTGAGACAACAAGTTTAGAGTAGGTTTTAATAGGAAATCACTTAAAATACCTTTTTTTTCTGACAAAATGCAGAAATAACACATTTTAAACTCAACTGCATAGTACTTTTAATGTTTGCTGTAGGGTATTCCTAAAATTATCTCTAAGAGAAACAGCAAATAAAACCTCCAAAGCCTCTTGCTTTTTTACCTTTATTTAGTCTTTCTTTTGGAAGAGAATAATATGGCTAGGAGTTTATCAGAATTTGCCATCATGATAACACGCTTAGATGATGAATTATAAAAAGATTAAAATTGCAATTTTAGTACTCTTATAGTATATCCAGATACTGTAATTCACCTGTATTAATGAATGGAAGACTTTCCATGACCCTCAAGTATGTATTTGTTTCTTTGTTTTCCCAAGCAGAAAATGGGAAATCATAATTTCTCTCTGAAATTTAAAACTCCCATGCAGAGGAAACCACCTACAGAAAGGGGACACTATGCACTATATTTTGGAGTAAAGGGGAAAAGTTAAAAGAAAAATATATTTTCTTCTGCAAAGGTCTTCTTTACTGGGGAATTATGTTTGTAGAAGGACCTGAAAATATGAGGAGAATATCTAGGGATCAATACTAAAATTACAACCAATGTGTCAAATTTCATAATTTCCCTGAATTTTTTTGGGAAAATGGCATAAGCTCTTTGAAATTTTCCTGTGTTAAGACCATAGGTGTTTGGAGGGGCAGGTGTACTGGCCATAAATGTCAAGATTTTGCTTATTTTTGCACATATCTGCCTGATGATTACATGTACACAGAAACATCTTGCCCAATTGATGTACTTTATCATGGATTATTTATTACCAACCGCAAAGATATTTTTTTACCTCTTTAGTATTTGGGGGGGGGGGGTGGTTGATAAAGCAAACTAAATTTGAACTGTCTATGAGATTTTTCTTCCTTTGAACTTGTTAAACATGGAGAGGACATGAATTCTAGTTCAGCAGTACTCTTACTAAAAATTGGTTGCATTTGACAAATTTTGGCTTTTTTAGGGCTTTATTCCATATTTGAGAATATTTGTGCTCTGCTTGTTTTAAGTATTTGGTGCTTGCTGGAAAATTCAAAGGTTCACATTAGCCAACACAGCCTTTCATTTTGGGTTATCTCAGTTCCAAGAGATCAGACACAAAGCCCTTAAGGTGCCTGAGAAGTTAGCAGCACCTCCAGAGCTCACCACCCTGAGAAGTTAGTCTAAACTAGTAGTCTCACTCTACTGCTTCAATTTTATCATCATTGGTCTTGTTAAGTTCTCTGCTACTTAACAAAAAGGGTCAGCCTGTGTGGAAGACAGAATGGTCTATTTTTTGTCATGAAATAGGAACTAAGGAGTGCCCCTTTAAACACTCAGGTAACACACGTGAAATTAAAGTCATATGTTTAGTCTATGAATCTTAAAGCTACAGGGTATCATGGAAACCAAAAACATGCAGAAGTCTAAGAAGTCATTTGTAAAACTTCAGGAAGTTTTCAAGAATTGGTAGATATTGAGCCAGAGAAGATTAAGAGACTGCATGTTTGTTTATAACATTCTTGCAAAAATCACATATTTTAAGCAGGGGGAAAAAAACTTTCCATTTTCCTTATATTGATTCAAACAAGAACTGTTATTAGCAGAAGAAACATTTGGCCATTTGTCTGGTATATGAACCATATGGAAGCTTTGTTCTTCCCTAAAAATGGTTTTGATGTTTCAATACTACGACATCAGAGCAGAAGTTATCTGAGTAATTTCTATTGTACAGCAATGGCATCTGGCATTATTCACATCTGCTTTGGAAAGGAGATTATTTCAGTTAGTCATTTTAGTCATTTTAATTCACATAATAAATATTAAAAGTAATCATTAAAAAGCTTATTTAGTAGAGATTGATCCTTTATTAATATTCTCATGACTCAATCCATCCCCAGTGCTAGATAAATTAATCATTCCTTCCTAGTTTTTATGTATCAGAATAATCTCCTTCAAGAGTTCCTGACTATACAGCTTCAGGGTAATTAACTTTACCCAGATTCCTCTTTACTCCATTTCAACTTCTGCAAAGCAAAAGAACTGGAACTCAATATATTTCTTTTGGAACAATTATTACTGAAATTTTTTTTTATGCCACTAATATTGTCATTCCTTAGTGAGCCCAAAGGTGAAGTTATTTTGAAGACTGGAGAACACTAATTAACTGACAGAAAGAAATGGTGGCATCCTCAGTAAATACCTGTATACAGACTTTGATGGAAAAGGTTCTGGATTCCTGATTTTTTCCTACAGAAAATACTAATTTGTATTAAAAGAGGATATTAATGTCATTATATTTGCTATAAGAGAACTTCTTTTTCAAGGCTATGTCTTGACAGTTAAATTATTTTTAAATGAAAGATTGTGGAGATTTGGGTGGTTTTTTGGTTTGTTTGGTTTTTGGTATTTTGTTGGGGTTTCTTTTTCAGAATGCAGGCTGATTAAAATTGAGTTCTTTCCCTTGTTAAATAGTTGGATCCAACAACATCAAATATGCCCAGCTCCATGGGAGGTTTCAGGTTCTTTAAATTCCCTGCCACAGATGCAGAAGCCTAAACTCCGTGTTCTGTATCTTGAACCAGAACTCCTAGCAGTTCCAACAGAGTAACCTGGAAGTTTAAAAGTCTTTAAAAAAAAAAAAACCAAAAAAAAAAAACAAACAAGAATCGCAGACTCGGGCAATCACAATTCCAGGAAACAATTTCAGAGCAGAAATACTTGTTTCATTGATAGCTACACAATGTTTCTTATCCTGCCTTGCTTGTAAGATTTTTTTGTCACTTGGTTTTGATTTAGAAAGAGTCCAGATTTTGACATCTCAATGCTTTTGAGAAATAGAATTCTCAAGTTCAGACCAATTCTATTAGCAGTTCTAAAATTACTAACCTCAGCATGTTCAGAAAGTGGAAGAGTAGAAGAGAGAAAAGCCGCCTCAGGAAAACCTAGGAAAAGCTGACATGCAGTGAAGGAAAAAAATAGGCATGAAAAAGGTGTTTTGCTTCAGTGTCTATTTTCACAAAAAAAAAAAAAAATCTCAGAAAGGGTCCAGAAAGTTAGAATAATTTTATAGCATATGGGCAACCCCAGTATATAAGAGCATTAGTATTCTCCAATGAATATGTCACATTATAGACTCTAAATACATAATATTTGTATCCTTCTGATTGCTGATTCTCTCCTGAAGATGGAAAGTCTTGTAGCATTGATGAGTGGTATCACAAGGACAAGCTATTTTGAGTCCCAATATGACACTAGAAAGATGAAGTTATGATTCCTGCAACATAAGTACAGATAGTGACCTACATGTTGACCCGTATTCATTGATGAAAATATTCCCTTCTTACCATAAGTCATTCCACTGGCTTTAGTAAGACACGTGTCAGTGCACTACAGCTCAGAAATCTAAAATATCTATAAACTTGAAAAATTAAGCAATAAACCACCTCTGTCTCCTGCTTCCTTTATAACTTCTACATGTTCTGAGCTTATTAAATTTAAATGAGCCTAAAGCTTTTAGCTGCACTGTTCATTGTTTTTTCTTTGTGTGCCTTTGTGCCACAGCAGGAGTGTTGCATGCCTTTGCAATATTAATATTTCTAAACATCTGCCATCTCCTATATGGCTTCACAGATTATCTGTAGAGGAAGCCAAAAGAAAAAAAAAAAAAGTGAAACTGTAGTTTAAAACAAGTTTCCACAAATAAATCTCTACTAGCAGCATTCTTTGAAATATAACAGTTTCAGTAATGTGCTTCTTTCTATTGTAGGTGTTTTAAAAAGGTGAATTTAATTAATTGAAGAGACAAACTCCAGCAGTGTGAAATGACCCAGCACAGAATATATAACCCTGCATAACCTTTATTTTCACTCTCACAAGATTACCATGTTTATAAATTTTCAGCCAGACTTGAAGGAGAGATTTAAAAATTAAACTCACTAAGACACATTCAGCTCTGCCTTTGGGGATTTACACGGAAAAATGACATTGAACAGCACACTGTAACCATGTCACCTTGCAGTTATTAGAAGTTACAAACCCAAAAAACCAGAATGGAGATAGTTCTTATCACTGACCAAAAAAAAAAATAAACAGGAGAAAGGCCTGTTTCAGAAACTGTTTTGTATTTAATATTTAAATTACATGTTTATTATAAGATTCAAAATGGACCTTTTTATTGTGCTGTGAATATTTGATTCTAGCACAGGAAACCTATGCACATTAAAAGTAATTATAAATGCCCCAAGTAAATATTTATCTCCATTCTGTATTTTAATTAGTTTAGTGCTTTGTTTTTACTGATTTTTATGAAAACTGTTCAATGGCACATTGATTGAAAACATTATTCAATTCCCAGAGTACATTTCTTTCAGGATGATTATATTTAGAAACCCGCTTATGTCACCCTATTGGATTGTGATTTGTTTAATTTCCTAAGAAAGTATGTAATTTTTAAAATGTTATAGAAATTAAGATCTTTGGTATTCACATTTTTATACTTAATAATTTTCATGTTCACTGTAATCAAGGCAAAACTTGTAAGATAGAAGCATATCTTGGCTTTTGCACATACAACAATAATTATTCTTGATAATGAATATTTATGGATTTGACTTTCAGTAATTTCTTTTGTTTTTCTATGTATTTTTATTTTTGGAAGCAGTCTTTGCACTTGACCTAGTCTTCTTCAGGTAATACAGGTAAACCTCATCTGCATTTCTGCTGCCTACATTCATCACCTCTTTATGTAGATGCAGAGGTGGAAAATTCATCTTTCCTTTCACAGGTAATTTCCAAAGCATAAAAGGTCTAGAAGAAGGCTGGTCCTAAATGACAGGACAGAAATGAACACAACCAGATCCATCACAGCTGAGAAGTCCTAGCCTGCCAGAGGATTTCCCCCATAGTCAGCTTTGGGAGGGTTTAAAGAAACACCAATTAGTAGAACTTTCTTTTTCAAGGAGAAGAGAGAAGCAATATTACCTAATGAGTCCAGTAGAGCTGCAATTTTCTCTGTCTCATATCTGCACAGGGGAAGTAAGGTGTAGGGATGATGCATTGATCATATAATTTTAATTCCATATTTTTCATTAATATATTGAATTTTAAATTATTTACCTCAAGTAGAGACATTATAAATTTATTACTTTTATCAATCAAGTAGAATTATGGACATATCCTGTGCAGTTAAGCACCAATTTTGCAGTTAAAGCACAGACTCAATAGATCCAAATTCACACAGATGTGAGTGAGAAAAACAGCAATCCTTTCCAAATTGCAGCATTTATTTTTCATATATGAAATTGAATTTGATGAGGTTTCACAAGTAAACTGGTAGCTAATTTAACATCATAGTAATTGATAAAATTTGTCTCCTTGCAGAAATTCAGTGGGGTTTTTTTGGGTTGGTATTTTTTGTTCTTCAACCAGATAGCAATATTACAGTGGTTTTGGATAGAATAATATATATAGATGTATAAACTTTGATATGCATTTATCCCAAATATAAGTATCAAACAAAGAAGATAACCAGCAACTCATTGTTTCTTGGAACACAAAAGATATGAGATTTAGTCCAAAAGCAACAGAATTAAAAGAGAATTATACTTCCTTGTATAAGCTGCAACTATCACATGGACACCATTGCTATGGGACATTTTACCTGCCCTAAGCAATAGAAATCCTCACAAAGGATGAAAAAAAAAAATTAATGCAAGAATTTTCTGTAAAATATCTGCCAAATAACCACCTATCAAATAGGTCTATCAAGAACTATGCAAATATTATATCCAGTATAATGGGTCCTGGATTACTAGAAGTTGGAGGTGAAATTTCAGTCTGTTCTTATCCTGCATTCACAGGCTCCATAGTGACTTCTGCTAGAGCTGGAGAACTGGAGTAAGATGAACACTTTGGTGTAGCCCAAGTTGACCAGTATGGTTTTCTTAACACAAATTTAATTATTGAAATATTGCTGAAATTTCAAGCTTCTTTTGAACAGGGGATAATGGAAAGATTTTATTAAATAATCAGATAAAAATGTTGTATAACAACATTTACTTTTGATATTTCCTTTTAAATTAGGTTGAAGAGTAGCACTTTCATCAGACAATTGCACATTGAAAGGTCTGTTACATATGACCATGTCTCCTTACTTTAATGAGGTTGAAATATGTGGTTTCTTCTGTGTGGTGCTCCTTTTTTCAGACTGCTTTTTTCCTCTCATTGCATGCAATAAGAATAAAGTGAAGATTAACCTTCTCTAATGTAATTATTGCCAGTTGTTCTCACTTGTTTTCAACTATATAAAATAGAAAAAACCATAATATTTTGTCCTTTTTGCACCTTTTGAGGAAATGGGGAACCTGACTACCTTTTGAAAGAGATGGCTCCATTCTATTGGTTTAATTCATAAATCCTTTCAGATGGAAGTCACCAGGAAAAAAATAAAAAAGCAAGAAGGAAGAAAAAGGTGGAAGGGTATTTGAAAAGGTCGAGATAAGGTTACAACTTTTTTTTTAAACCCTAGGTTGTCAAAGTTAGAACAGTTACATTGTAACAGAGACATGCAGCAGAATGGTTTTCACTATATAAATCAATAATTGACAAATCATCAAAATAAGAGACATGGGGAAACCTGTAGTTGTGGAAAATTTGGAAAATTTTTTTAAACTTAGGGTTTGCAGGTGGGTAGAATCTCGGAAGATTTGTATTACACAAACACTCAGTACTTATATTTGGAGACTTTTCCTTTATAGGTCGCAACAGGAAAGGGAGGCTATTCACAAACAGATGTTCTTTGGTACATTAAATGTGCTCTGAATGTGCTATCTAAATTTCAAATAACCTTATTTAGATCAACCTACTTAATGAAGAATACTCAGAGGTCACTAAAACTTTGATTTTCCACTTATTTTATAGCTAGTGCTTCAGAAGCCATCTAAACCATAACAAGATAGATAAATCAGATTGGTTTTATTGGTCTACTGTGTACATTTTAATATAGGTAATGAGAGTATCCAGTAAATCAGACTTTGGAGGAATTTGCACTATACTGTGGATAGCTTCAACCTTATACTACTAGAAAGATCACCAGTTTGATAATTAATCAATATCTATTTTCATCTAAATAATATATCTGATTAAAATTTACTTTTTTTTAAGAACTTAAAACTATATGTTGTTGATTATAGATTTCTCTGTAGGTCTTTGAGTCTACTGCCATATTTTTATTAAGAGAGTTGTGAAAGGCTCTAATTAGCAGTTAAGTCATAATAAAATAATGGATTATTTTGTAAAATTAATTTTGTATTTTACATTTGAAAAATAAATAAAACATTTTTGAAGATATGTAAATAACATTAGATTCCCATGATTGATGAATTGTTTTCATGTACTATTAGAAAGGTTTAATTTGTTCTAAGAAAGTCTCTATGAGTAAAGTCTCCAAGTGACAAATATGTCAATTACTGAGATTAAACACTACAGCATTTCAGAAACTCAGTCAGAAAATTATTTAAGGTTTTCCATGGACCTGACACTTATTGCACAACATAAATATTATTTTGATTGTTGCAGAAATCTTTGAACAACAGATAATGTAGAGCAGAATAGACAAAGAGACACGTATGTAAACATCATGGATTTAAGAGTTTTTGCCTTTATTGAATCAAATTTTACAGCTTCAAAATAATAGCGTCATCACCAAAATAAAATATTTGCTATGAAAAAAATGTTTGCTCCATACTGAAATTTTCCTGCATTCTAGTGGTTAAGTCTCCTGTGCTTACATGTACAACTTGTCCAGGACAGTCAATGCCTCAAACATGCTGTGAGACACACATTTACAGTCTTGGGCCTTGCAGGATGCACAGTTACAAAGCAAGAGAGCCCCTGTGTAGCTACTTTAGGATTTTATCTCCATGTGTGACCAGACCTCAGTGCTTTCACTCATCTAAAAGTGAGTATTCCCCATCTTCAGGCTGCACATACCCTGCATGAGTCCCTGCTGGAAGAGGGGTGGGGTGAGACGCTCAGAAGCTGCTTGGCACCTCAAGCAGAGACTATTTGGGCCAGGTGGCCCCGTGTCCACCAGCACCTTATACCCGGCTGAAGGCTGATGGGCAACAGAGTCCCCATCTCTGCTATGCTTCTCCTGCAATTCCCACCTGGTGTTCTCATTTTGGGACAAATTGCCCACCAGAGACAATTGCAAAGGAGGAGATGGGGGGGGAGGGGGCATGGGGGGTACGACATATGTGCCAAGACCCAACTATTTTTTATCACCATCACATAGAAGTTTCAAGAGAGCAAAAATACTTCCCACTCTGTATGAAGAAATGCACGTGAGACTGCACTTGCACAAAATGCAGATTGGTGCATGGGTTAGTGGCAGGAATGGCAGTTTATGCATTTTTGTTTACCAGGGATTCTGTTTGTAAATTATGAACCCACATCATGCAAGATCAGACCTCTGACTAGTGAAGGTGATGAGTGAATTCTGCAACATATGTTCCTTTGGAAGTGGTTTAACAAGGAAATCTTATTTTCCCGGGTGGGAAAGCAGGATAACATACTACACAAGCCTATAGGACACAATAATCTTAGCTGATGAGAAAGATGAAATCACAGTTACTCTAAAGGTATTAGCCATAAAATTTCATTTACAATGCTCTCTTCCAAATAAAATACTTCAAAAATGTGAGCTTAGTAAGGTAGTTTAAATGAATAAATAAAAGTCCACTTGCCTGTGGTGCAAAGAAGCTGCCAGTGTTACATAAGTAAGATGAGGTTCCTCCTGCCATGCCCAATACCGAATGATAGCTGTAAACAAAGCTGGGGAAGGACTGCTGGAAGAGTAACCCAAGCAAAACATCAAAGACAAATTAGGAGTGAATAGCACCATGTGGACACCACTGGTGATGGCATGAATGACAGATATGAAAAGCTACGGAAAGGCTTGTCATAAGCTGACACTGACAGCTTAAAAGCTGCTGGAGTCATGAAAGTAATTTTTCATACAACCAAAGTACTAAAAAGGAGAGTGAGAATTTTTAGTGTAGGCTGTGAAACACAGTACTTTGAAAATATTAAAAATCCAACTATCACAGAGTGTGTTCCTCCTACATTGAAATTAAGTTACAGTAACCACTACCTCTAGGAACACACTAATTTAGGGACATCAATGAAATACTAGTATTGCACCAAAAGAGGTTTATTCTACTAGAATTTTCTGCTAAATATATATCTTCAAGGAAATTCTAGAAGACTATGATCTCTGCGTGAGTTATTTCCTATGGTAGCTTCAAACACCATGATGACATATGTCATCGTGCACTTGGAACTTCTGAAAGTAAAGGGATGTATGATAGTATAAATATCCCAGGAGCAATTTATGTTTATCAGCATCCTGTTTCAGTGAGGACCAAAGACTGAGTAGTAAAATCAATTAAAGGCACTTAGTAGGAAAATAATCTGGTGGGAAAATTAGATTAGCTATGCTGGAAACTGCCTCCATGTTGTGTCAGAG
Organism: Chloebia gouldiae; assembly: GCA_003676055.1. Taxonomy (NCBI): domain Eukaryota; kingdom Metazoa; phylum Chordata; class Aves; order Passeriformes; family Passeridae; genus Chloebia; species Chloebia gouldiae. The sequence continues at coordinate 22,597,447 of QUSF01000004.1, read as the reverse complement.
CCTCTGAGGAGAAGAGAGGTTAGAAACTGTGAGTCGCACACTCACTTGACTTAACAGGAACAGTCCTAAAGGCAAAGAGAAAAGGTAATATATGCTCTTAAACTATGCTAACATGCTTTCCAGGGATGAGGAGTATTTTTACAGATGTGATCAACTGAGACACCGGATTGTGCTGAAACCAGGCAGATTTCCCCCAATGACTCAGGTAGCTGTGCGAGTCATGGTGAATTTTAATGTGCCTGAAAAGGGGCTGATTAAAGAATCACCTCGAGCATCTTCAATTACATTTGTAAAAAATGCCCAGTGGAGAGTTGTGGCTGTAAGAGCTTTAATTTGTGGAGAGTTCAGAGCAGCTTTCCAGTTTCACATAGGTATCAGACACAAATATTTCCATAGTTGGGATTTGATCCCTGGCTATCATTTTATCATTTTAATTATCCAAGTAAAGGTGTTTTTTCTCATACACTATGGATTGTCCCATGGTTTTAGAATGCCCTTTCATTCATAAATATAGCTGTGTCTTCTGATAAGATTATAAAGTTAACTAGTGAAGAAAATAATTGCCTACTTGTTGAAGGAAGGTGAAAAAAAAAGGAAAAAATTAAATTATTCTGTGGTTTTTTTTGTTTTATTTGGGTTTTTTGTTTTGTTTTGTTTTTTGGGTTTTTTTTTAAGAGCTACAATTAAGCTTGTAGGAGGCCTTCATCACCTTTCCAGCAAACATGATAGGTGAAAGCAGGTGAAATTTCAAGTCTAAAAACAGATTATTACAAACTACTGGAAAATCCCTGTTAAGATGGAAAAGTATTACTGTTTGTAGGCATGATGATCTGAGAAGTCTCTAACAGTTTACATTCTGGCTGATTTATTAGACAAGAGTGTTTCTTGTATTCACTTGGCTTTACATATCTGTCTATCTAAGGGAGATAAATGGTTAAATCAGATCTTGGCAAAACACCTTAAAATAATTTATTTTTTAGAAAGCCAGCTGGACCTTAAATAGGGGAATATTATAGAGTGAGAAAGAGTAGCAAAATTATAAAGTGAGAAAGAGTCTGAAAAGAGGTCTGAGGAGAGCCTACAAGAAGTAACAGTGGAATCCCCTGGGAGAAGTTTTAATAGATGTTGAGAAAGATTTTTTTTAACATAAGCAGCTACGTTTTCAGTGGAATGACTTACACGCAGTTACAATACCATGTTGTTAGGATGTTGTTTGCCCAACTTTACAGGCTCAGCATGAGTAGCTGGTTTAGGTAAAGCCTTAGGCCAATAGCTCTGAACTTACATCTAGAGATGTTTTTGTCTGGAATAGAGCTCATTTTCTGAGTAATCTTCCTAGCAGCTGGTACAATGCTGTGTTTTGTCTTTAGCACAAGAACATTGCTAACACACTGATGTTTTGATTGTTGCTGGATAATTGTTATCCTAAATCTAGGGCTTTTTTAGTTTTCCGTGCTCTGCCAGAGAGCAGATGCATCAGAAATGGAAATCAGAAGAGAGAGACTCCAGGAGACTACAGCAGCCAGCAGAGCTGCAGCTCCTCAGCATAGGAACAGCTTACCTGCACAGACATAGGGAAGGAACCCAATAGGGTGGAAGGAAACCCCAGACCAAAAATTGTCATAGGACCACGAGGCATGTACAAGGGGCATGAGGGTCGAGTGCATAAGGGTGTAACTGCCCAGGGACCTCTTTCTTCTGGGTTCCTTCTCTACATGATGAAATTATATATTTTTTTACATTTTACTCACTGATGACAATGACTCCAAAAATATTAAATGTTACCAATTCACCTCCTGACATCTCAAAATTACTATATGATTTTTTGTGTTCTGTTTTTTTTTTAATTGAAGTAATAAACTGACCTGCCTTCATAATAAAAAGAAAAAAAAGGACACATGGAAGCATAAGGAACTCAGAAGACTGACTGTATGTACAAGAGAGAATTATAGACTATATCTGTAACATTCTTTGCAAAGTAAACTCAGATATAGATTCCCCACAGAAAGATTTCCATTACAAGTGGAATTTCCCCAACAGTATCATTCAAATCTCACTAAACTTCCTCCAGAATAGATTGACCAGGCATCACACAGTCTAGCACAAATGATAACTTTCATATTATTACTTCTAACAAAGGCATCTGAGATAGATTTTAAAATACTGAAAAAAGTCAGAAAGGTTTTTACTTAAGAAAGCATAAACTAAAAGCTGTTTAGAAGTACAGTAGAAAGAAACAGTCACCTACTGTGACCCACACAGAATAAGAAAGGTGAAAATTGGTAATTGGATGTTCCGCCCTGTAATGAGTTCTCTATCAAGGGATGAACTATAAAGTCAAAACAAATGTTGTTGAAGTTATTCAAGACAAAGACAGAAGTCAAATATAAAGAACTGCAGAGGACCCTTCAGAATGGGTGTTAAATAGTAAATGAAATTCAATGCAGGTAAATTTAAAATTATTATAAAACAATCTGAATTCTATGCAAAAAGAGATGCCATCACTTAGATATCTGATTTTATAGTAATTGAGAAGACTACTAAAGCAACAGTTCCATGCACAGCAGTGATCAGAAAATTGATCATATATTAAAATAAAAAAATACCAACCTTTGCAACAAAATGAAACAGTTATGTTGCTAAACCATTACTCACTCCTATTTTAACCATTATGTGCGAGTCTAGTCCCAAGCAGAGAGAGTCAGAATGCAAGATTCTGTAAGGAACAGAGCTGCACAGACTAGGTGTCTTTAGACACAACAAGAGACAACCAGTGACGAGACAGACAAAGTCATGAACAGCAACCAGCATCACTGCCTCTCGCTGCAAGGGCTTTGGGGACTACCACATTAATCAAAGGCATACCTGATCACACAGTAAATAATAATAAGTTAAGCTTGTTCCTAGACACTGAGGAAAAAACATTTTTTCCAAACCTTTTTAAAGGAAAACTTCAGCTTTTATTGTAGCAAGCAATGCGATGAAAAACCTCTAAAGAGACACGATTTTCATCTTGGGACTTTTCAAAGTCTGAAAGGCATGTAAGAGCTGCATGGAAGTTCAGAGTTGAGGTAAAACATACAAGTTTCCTTGAACAATAAATTTCATTTGCATAATAATTTGTAAGATTAATGAAAATAGAGATGACATTGAAACACTACAATGTCATTGGAAGATAATTTATCTCACCAAGGCCTGAACATTTACCTAAATACGGGAAGAGCAAGCTATTCTTCAGAGTTGATTAAGGAAGAGACTAGATTACAAGCCTCAGTTCTGGCCTGCTTGTGATAGGTATGATAAATTCTGGCCTTAATCAAAAGCCTATAGAAAATAAAGTATAAAGCAGAGCTGTACAGGAGTGTGGCTCATGATGTGATATTTTAAAAAATATTTATTCCCTTGATATATATTTCCTGTATGATAAACTACCGTGCACAATCTTTACTTTGGACAGCAACACAGGTTTACCAGACATTTGGGCTTAAAAAAAAGGTGTTTCCATCAATGGAAAATGTGCTTTATAGCAATGTTGCAAATTCAGTCAACACCTATCATGATACTCATAGACAGAAGTAGGAAAAAAGAAGCAGAAAGACAGTGATAAGTCGCTGCTGTTGACATACCTATCCTTCTGCCAACAAGCTTAACTTCCCAAAAGGCATGAAGAGCAATATTAAACAAGAAATAGAAACAGCGCCTGGGCTAATTGAATTGTTCTCTCTACAAGCATATGAGAAAATATGACAAGAATATAAACAGAAGTTTATTTGACAGCTCCTAGCATTTAAAGAACATTGGGTATTCTATTAAAATTTATCCCATTAGATTAAAAAACATAATTAACCATCTGCAATCTGGGTGTTAAGGTAAAATCACATGAAGACCTGATGTTTGTTAAGACAAACAGGTACTATTGTTTATTTCTTAACTCACTATTTAAGATCTATTAGTTAATAGGTGTTTCTATTACAAAACACTAAACTTAAAAAAAAAAACCAAAACACACACACACAGAAGAAACCCAACAATCTCCATACCTACAGAAAACAAGCTGCTTATCTTTCAATGTCTGTCAATACATACAGGTTGGCAATATATTTATTGCATGAGGAATATTCCTTTTCAATTTTTTTTTAATAATAATGAAGACTTAGTGGTTCAGACTCTATTAATATTTAACTTATAATTAATTCCACATCTGTGGGGTAAAAATTCTAAAATTCAAACCAAGTGACTAAGAGAATTCACATTCAGTAAGTGCAAGGAAAAGATTAAAAATTTTTTAGAAGTGTTGTGTCTGACGCAGGTCCCTCTGACAGGTCTAGGCATATAGCATGTAAAATCTAAAAGCTGCTGGAGTATAGCTAAATGCTGTTATCCAAGCTGTCATAACTGTATTGCAGTTTAAAGATATTTCTTGACAAGAAAATTGAGAAAGCTGTCTGGCTAGTAAATCAAAACCATCCTCCTCTTTCAGTGGCCAATGAACAGATGCAGTTTAGGTCACAGATGGTGTTTTTCACCTTTTGGTCACCACGCACAATTTCAGCACAAATACTTGCTTTCTTTATCACTAGGAGTGAAAAGTACCACTATCCACAAACCACTGTTATTTCAGAAGGCAAAAAGCTGCTGAGCAGATAAGTTTCAGGAGTGCAGAGTGGTTTTTAATGATCTCGTAATTAAGATGTAATGCATTTTACTGTGGAATATGTTATTATATGGCTATATTCCCCTGGGGAGACTTAAGAGAAGCTGAAATACCATCAAAAAACAAAAGGTATATTGGGTATATTGAGATGAATGCAACAAAACAAACAAACAAAAAAAAAAAAACCAAAGGTACAATAGGTAAATATTTGTTGATTTGAGAGTCTAAGTTAAAGCTTCCCAGTGGGTTCAACAATTCACTTATAATGGCCACTTATTTCTTTCATTTCCTTTACAGCCCATAAGACTGTTTATCTTATCTCCTGTGCTCCCTGCAAGGGGCCTCTGCTTAGCAGAGGTGTCTGTCAGAAGTGCTGGTAACAGCTGCTCTGGCCAGCATCTTCCCCTGCACAGGGGCCTCCATTGGCTTTTCCAGGGTCCCTTCAATCAGGGCAGCACAGAACCAGCATCAAACTCCAAAGGCTCTCTCTGATCTCCTGATATTGAGTTTTCAAAGATTTAAAATTCTGGACTTAGTATCAAGAAGTGTTTTTCACTGTGGCCCTGTTTTCATAAAAGTGTGTCTCCAGAATGCTTAACTTAAATGGATTTGCCACTTTATCCTTTTTTTTTTTACTTTTTCACAATGCTCACTGTTGAAGCCAAAGAAATTAATTTGCATTCTTATTGCAAAGAGTAACTTGTTGAAACCTTGTTATTTAAACCAAATTATGTTTTCAAAAAGCTTTGTATAAGGTGTCCATGAGAAAATGTATAAAGGAACCTTGAGAAAATCAGAAGTTGATAGCTATACATGACACCAGTGGGATTCTGTGGGATTTTGCTTCTGTGGAAGCAAGTGTTTAATTTTTTCTAAAGTGATCTCAGAGTCAGGGGAGCTCAACACTTTTATGAAAAGATCCTTTGTTAACAGCTGACTGAGTTCAGTGACTTGACAAGTATTTTCTGAACCTGTACTCCTTCAAGAGAGAACCCCTTGCTAGACAAAATGCCAATTTAAATTTAAACAAATCTAGAACAATTTTCATTAACTATCTTATTCTCTGCCACGAATTAATAAAAACCATTTTTGTTAAAAGTAATTTAGTAAGGCAACGAGTCTTGTGAAGCAAGAGGAAGATGAAGATCACTGATGAGCTATCAGGTGCAGCTTACTCCCAATTCAGTTTTATAAAGGGATGAAATAACCTAAGTATTCATTTTACCAGACTCAAATATTGTTAAAAAAACTATTGGTTCCAATTCTTCTTTACATAGTAGCTTATGCACATTCATTTTTTAACTAAACTTGTAAATTTTAGTCTGTATTAGTATTCTGTAGATTTCCATGAAAAATTTAGTATTTTTCCGAACATAGAGAATAATTTTTCTTTGAATGTTTTGTCCATCACAGTTCCAATAGCCAGTACCTGGACTATAAGTAGTTTAACTACAAAGAATTAATGCCCTGTGAGAGAAGTGGGAGAATTTTTGGTTATTCTGGATGATGAACTGCATCAAGAATTCTTTTCTTAGTTTTACTGCCAACATCCTGCATGAATTCTTGACCAAATGCTCCAAAATTTTGTAGTCAAAAATTTAATTACTACAGACTGGATCCCTAGAAACATTTAATTACTGAACTCATGTATACAGGCAGATTACTTCACTCAAGTCTTTGCAGAATCAGAAACAAGTAATTTACTTCCAGATCTTCAAAGAACTTTTGACACCTAATTTCCTAAAATAAAATTCTTAGTATCCGACAAGGCAACATAATGATGATGCAAGATGCAAATACATTAAAATCAATTAATAACACCAAGACTAAAATAAGTAATTGCTTACTGGTGACTTTGTGATAAACCCTTAATCACATACTCAGATGTTTTAAAAACCTAATAAATTAAGGCATTAGAATAATTTTTTAAAATACTGAAAAACAGTGAATTTTCCAGTGCCCTAGAGAATGGTAAGGAAAATTATATGGTAATGAAAATATATATGCAGTCCTATGATAAATAGGGATACTTCAGGGTCAATATATAAACAAAATTTATGTTATGGGGTTCTATTAATTATTTTTCATTGGTCTTTCCTGAATGATATGTTCATTGCCATTAGAAACAAATGTTTCAATAAACCTGATGGTTCATATTCAAAATATTGTACAGTTACATTCCATCCTGTGGAATCAAGCAATTTCTAAGCAACTGCTTTCAAAGAAAATGGGAGTGTATGAAGGGGTTTAAATGAACATATATACCTAAGTAATGCTTAATTTATGACACTCATATATAGTTCAAATTAGAAGACGTGTTTGTCCATTAATAAAATTCCTTGTTAAAAAAGTGTCCTACAAAACTAATTTATTCCCAAAAGCTATGATAGCATTTCTGGAGAATTCAAAGATTTAAACTAAAGAACATAGTCACAACAAAGTCTCAAAAGGAAACCCTCAAAGAAAAGAAAACCAACAAAAGAGAAAGAAATTTAGTTATCTTAGCTTTCATGGAAGCTGGGAAATTTTCAGAGGACTTTCTCTGACTCTATTCAACAGGCATGCAGTGTCTATTTCACTCAATCAAATGCCTAGAAATCCATTCAAGGAGCAACCAAAGCACATAAACTACAAAAAGGACTAGAGGAAGAGCTTTCTTTTGGAGATAGTGTAGTAAGAAGGTGTAACTAACATCCTTTTTTTACAAAATCATCATGTTGGAAGCTTATAACAAGTACAGAATTAGAATGATGAAGGCATTTAATTCATATGACAGACTTGAAAATACAGGGCAAAGAAACTTCCAAAATCAGCAAGGTCACACCTTTCTTAACTGTAGTCACAGAACTTCTCTCTTGCCTTTAATTTAGCAAAAATCCCACAAAATTTAAAAGAGAATAAAGAAGCCTTCACCAAAAAAAAATTGTTTAATGACTGGCCCTTTTCAGATAATCATTTGTGAGGCAAAGGGTTGTAAAGGTGCAAAAGGAGCATTTGATACAGATTTTGAAGTTCTTAAATTTTGCAAAGCCTAGAGACATATACACACACACACACACACACACACACACACACACACATTTTCTTCAGTTCTGAACTTCCCCAATGAGAAATTTAACAAAAGAACTCAGTTTTATAAGGGCCACAGTGCAGAAAGAATATTGACCTTAAAATGCCTTGGTCAAGAGTCATCAGATGGAAAATAAATCTAACAGAGAGTTTTTAGGCTGGCAGTAATAAATAGTTCAGTCTCTGGCAATGTAGATATACCTGAGCTGTCAGGCCCTTAGGAAAACACCACCCCAATCAATGTCAAGCTATGTTATTTCAAATGATGCTGGGTTTAGTTGGCTGAAGTTTCAGTTATGTTAATTTCCCTACAGGAAAGTACAGGAGGTGCTCTTAGTAATTATCTAGTTACTCCCTGTCACAAAAAAAGTACATTATATACCAATGATAGTCATAAATACAATAAAGGTGTATTTTATTTTGAGAGGAGAAATGTCTCTTTGTCTCTAGTTTGAATCTCCTGCAATTTCTCTGAGTATATATGATTTCTAATAGGCAAAATGCAATCTTTTTCCTTTTGCTAATGTATCAACCATCTAATGAAACATTTAAAAATATTACTTACAGGTGGTTACAGTGGGGATTCCTTTCCACTGTAACACATTCCAATGCAGTACTTAATTTTTCTAATATACTCTAGAAATTACAAAACTGTGAATCATTTAAGCACAGGTTGTAATATGACGTGTCCTAGTTGCTTCATCATGAATAAATCGGTAGAGTTTCCCATGGAGTTCAGTTTTTCTGTGGTAGACTTCAATAAGGGTTAAGAATTAACTACACACCGAATACTTTGTAGAATCTTACATAAGATTCTACACCCAAAAATTCGAGCTAGAAATAAGACCTTAGTTCCTCAGTTTCCTGAGCACCTTTCTGCAATTCAATCTTCAACCACAGGCAACCAAATAAGATTGCACAGGCTTCTCTTGCACCATGCTATTTCTCCCATAGTTTGTATTTTTCAAGCATTGGAAAGCCTCATATGTTTTATAAGGCTAACTCTTTAAATTACAATGGAAACTGTTTCTAAATCTGTTTATTTCAATATATGCTATTCTTAGAGTATTTTAGCTCACCTTAAGAATCTTTCACTCTGGTACATGAAGCAAAATACCATAAATCATAAAACTCTAGCATTTCTTGTAAGTTAGAACTATGATTTTCTTCATACTTCTAAGTAGGAAGAATTTTTACAATTGATTTCATGATAATTAAGTTTAAAAAGCAAAATGCAATTTAATGGAATTTAAAATGCTGCACTTACTGGAATACTTTATTTGTCACAAGGTCTAGGGGTTTAGAATTGACTAATAGACAGAGATGATGATAAATCAATGTAGCAGAGTTAATTTCTTAGAGTTGAATTGGATTTAGTCACTCAACCCTCAGAATAATGAAATTGCATGGCCAAATCCTGTGCTTCTCAGAGAATGTAGGGATAAGAGAACTCAGCTATTGTTTTTTTTTGAGAGAGAAAAACTCTAATGGTATTGAAAAAATAAACCTGTGTAAGTCACAGCAGTTTAATTCATCATCTTCCTGTTCCATTGAAATTTCAATTAAAACCACAGTTTATAATGTTCCACACACAGAATTAATTTATTTTATTGGACAATCTAAAAGTATATGTGACTTGTTAGTGTATGAACTTCAGCATACATCTAGAGAGAAGTTGTAAACAATAAACTAGCTGCTTCCCTAAAAAAAATCCTAAGAATTCTCAAAGTCTTTCAAACACTTCAAAAACCAAGTAAAATTTTTTTTTTTTTTTTTTTTTTGCCGCTAGTAATAATATTTGCATTTTGGTCTTGTATGTAGTTTGCATTAGTGAATCAAAAAAAAAAATCATTCTGTGTCTTGCCTTACTCACAGGAGAAACTAAATTAAAATTGAACCTTAACATTTCATTATAATGTTTCATAAGTTCCCTGTGTATAGAAATGTATATGCCTGTTTTATCTTCCAAGTTTACGTATTTCCGTCTAATTAGTGCAATGAATCCTAGTAGTCAGTTGCACTATCAGAGCTACTTGTGTTATGCTTTGTCTCTTTTTATTTATATTAGTTAAAGACCTTCATAATAGAACTTTGGCCAAGCCAAAATAATCCCTCCCTCCATGCCCCTGCAGCACTAACCCCAATCTACACAACCTTTGGCTAGCCAGAACAGATGAGCATGTGGAAAGTTCTGCTGAGTATGATTCAGTGGTACTCTTTTGGGGGATTACTTATGTAAAAAGTGAAA
>QUSF01000004.1:22497460-22587466 GCA_003676055.1 Chloebia gouldiae | reverse complement strand
GGGCCATGGTAGATGAGATGTGAAGAGCTGCTTTAACTGAAGAAGGAATTCATGTGGGTGTTTTGGTCATTTAAGGTCTCTATGCAAACCTCCCTTGTGTGAAATGCATTTTATGCAGGCACCTGTACCCAGTGGGAATCAGTTCTGTGTTACAAGGACTGTCGTATCTCAGCTCTTCAAGTCACTCATGTATTAAGTTACATAAGAGGTTTGTAATGTATTGTTGTTGAAAAGACACATACTTAACTACAATGGAATTGTTAGTGATGGTATAATTACACCCTTTTGTAAGCATGCCTGCAAACTTCATATTAAAACTTTTCCAAAAGGCACTTTTTAATGTACTTTAATAGAGCCAGAAACAGTTCTACATTATAATGGGAAATGCATCTCTGCTGCAGCCACTACGTTTTTGGGGATTTTGCTGGTCAGTGTTTCTACTCTTATCCTAATTTAAAATACTGTAATAAACAAATGTAAATAATCAAGCACATGTACCAAACACCTTTTAATCTCAAGTGCTACCAGTCAAAAATTTTTGTCACTTATATTTCTATTTCTTTATCCCTAGGCTTTATACTGGAAACTGTATTCCTTCTCATTTGATAGGCAGATTATAAAGATGACTCTCTTTCTCCAGCACTTTTTAAATGCCTCCAGTTATGATTTAATTACCTTTATTCCTCCTCTTCTCTTTGGCTTCATAGCCTAGAACAGCCTTGGTAATCAATGCTTTAGAATAAGCCACCAGCTTCCAGTATGAGAAATTCTTATAACTGCACCAGTCTTAGCATACTCTTGAGCACTAGCTTATAAGCAAATGCCGCAACAGATACAAGAAATTAATATACCTTCATAACCTATTAGGAAACATAAAGCTCAAATATCATATTTCATCCATTTGTGTTCAGGAAATGAGAAGCATCAGTGCATCACACCCATGTGTAATTGTGTACCGTATCCATTATAATTCCTCCACAGATAAATCTTAAAACACACACCATCTTTCAGGAGTTGCCATGTTACCTGTCTGTGATGTTTCTAGAGTTCAGCTAGCCTTGCCATATACATTCCTGCCACATTACATTCCAAGAATATTTAATTCCTGCTCAATTGTTACTTGGCGGAAGGGGAGGAGTGGAATAATAGTTTACAAATAATCCCTTACTAAAAACACCCACTGTGGTTGAAGTTCTTTTCTTCTAGGTGGTGTAGAAAAATTTTCCATTACAAATAGAGCAGATTACACATAATAGGCTTTTTTCTGCCTTTTTGTGTCCATCAGTCAAAGAGGGACTGCAGTTTATTGAAGGAGGCTGGTTAATGTTCTGCTGTCATTAAAAGAAGCATAACAGTGTGATCGCACATTTGGAAAAAACCACAGGTATCTTTGCTATCATTTTCAAAGTGGAAGCTCTGTAAGTGCTAGATTCCATCATTACTGCAGCTACTAACACTGAAAATTTGTTAAAGTTGTGTATGTGGATGAATTCATCCAACATCGAGTTTTAATAATTCATTATGCAGTATCTGCTACTAATACAGAAACAGTTCAAGTGCTCAAAAAAACCTTTCAGATTCTAGGAAAGATGAAAATTTTATTCCTTGGCAAGAATAATTTTTCACCTCAGTCAGGACTGACAGCTGTAATTCCTGTTCCTCAAAGGCAGAAGCAGTGGCATAGCCTCCCTGAAGCAAGGAGGAAATGAAATGGACCTTGACACATGCACATATTTCATAAGATTTGCATGGGAAACTATGATATTGCCTTTTTGTCTGTACCAATTCCAGCCAGGACAAGGTTAATTTTTTGCAATAGCTGGGACCCTAATATTATTCAGTAGCACCTCGAGTCATTTCCTGTGCTGGCAGAAAGGGAATCTCTCTCCCTTTCAAAATTGTTCCTTCTGGTTGAAAAAATGGGCAAAGTGTGGGAGCCATCCCAAGCTATTCTTTGTCCTGGCATCCCAGAATGTGCTGAGCATTTTTTGCATGTGAATCACTCTCTCTTGTACACTTCTGTTATTCTGTTTGTTCTCTTATCTTATTAATGTTTCCAGTCATTTGATCTTATCTAGACTTGTGTTCTTCATGGTTTCTGCCTCCAATTCTCACCTCTGTGCCACCACAGCAGGAAGGGAAGGGGAAGGGGGAGAGAGAATGTGCAGAGCTGGGAGAGTATTTGTGGTAGCCCTGAACTGGGGAACACCACTAACCACAGCTGTGAGAGAGGATCCGATCCTGGAGGGGGTGGTCATGCCTGGTGCCCTCATCAGCAAAGGTGATAACAAGCACTAGTCTAGATGATCTGAAAGCTCAAAATAATCAGCTGTGTCAAAGTTTGTCAGGTCTGACACTTCTCTTATCAAGCGTGAAGCATACGAGCACATTTGTCCTGGGATACACAGATGAGTTTTCTCATACTGATGAACTCATAAAGGTGCTGATGCATGCATCAGCAATAATAAATGGGTCAGCATAATAAAATTCTTAGTACTGACAGGGAAACATAATGATGATGCAAGATGCAAATACATTAAAATTATACTAAATTGTCCTGTCTTACGTTTTTGCTGCTCTTCACAGAAAACATTAATGAGAAAGAAAATTTACAACAGTGTATATATTTCAATTAATAAATTTAAAATTTTTTCTTCAACATACAATCATGCCATTCATAGCAAGACAAAATATCATGGAATACTAATGTAACCTTCCTGTATTCACTAGAATTTATTTCTTTTCTATATTTAAAGCCATTTTTAGTTGTGATAAGACATACATTCAACACATTCTTCTGCTCTACTGTAGTTTCACAGAACTTACAGTTACTGATGTATTCAATGTAAAAAAATTAGCAATATTTGACATTTAACTTCTTTTGCTTGATCTCAAATTAGTTATATGTTTATTTAATCTATTGAATATACTAATATTCAACCTAGTCATTTTTTCTTTATAAAACCCTAAACCTTGCCACTTTTCCCTAAATAATAGGTAAAGTGAACTGTTCATTTATTTTTCTATATTTACAGAAAACTCAAAATTCCGAAGTATATTTACACAGAGACAATCAGAACAATTCACAGCTGAAGTCCTAGCAATTATTTTAGTGCAAATGTATTATCAAAATTAATTTTAACACCTGCCACTAAAAATGCACCCTTTGTTGAACAGTAGCTTAATAACTTAGATGAAGATGGAGGTGACTTCTAAATAAAACTCTTCCAGATTGTGAAGAAAGACTGACTAAAGCCAGAGGGGAAAAAACCATCATTTGAACAATGCCCAGTAAGAACAACTGCATTATTGAATTGCAATTGCATATTGAAGACAAACCTTATTTAAAGTCCCAGTTCAGCCACTACCCCTGCCACTGCTAAGCTGTGTGCCCCAGGTTTTCATCTCAGTGTTCATTTAAGGATTAGAAACAGTTTTCAGATAATTTTTTTTTACTTCTTCATATTAAAAAATATTCAATTTATTTTGTTTTTGGTTTCCTATATGCCTATGTGGGCTCTTCATGGACACTACACAGATATTAAAGATCAAAAACATGATTTTGGACACCCTGGAGGCACATTATAACACAAATAATGTATCTTGTTCAAAGTCTTTTAGCCACATTTTTCTAACAATGAACACTGGAAATGTTTACAATTATCACATGTCCTTTCAGCACCACATTTTTTTTAACAAGAGAGAAGAAAATGCATCTACTTGTCTTGCTTGACTTTTCTTGCCTTTTTTTTTAATGATTTAGGTATTAAATTGACAGGTACTAGTAAACAACACAACTTTAAGCTGTTATTTTATTGTTCACCATTTCAGGAGACTTTTCAAAAGTTTTGGGTGCTGGGATATTTTTTAACATTTCATCAGTCAACACAGTTACCCAGATAAATTACTCAAATACCAAACGCACAAACAAATTTATTTATCAGCTGCTCACTTTCAGAACTGGAGTTTTCAGTAACCATTCCTCAGACAAAATCTTAAGGAGTCAAGAATATTGTAAATTATTTTTTCCTTTCACTCGGAAGTTTAATGTCAGTTCTCTTTCAAATGCAGGGGTCAAAAAATTGTCACTGCTGGTTTGGGTTTGGCTGTTTCCTTCAGACATATGAGGCTTTTGTTAGTCATGAAAAATATGCCATAATACTTCAGAGATTGTAATTTTAAAACTGTACATACACTAAAATGTCAACAACATTGCTACACAGAAGACAACTATGGATACACTGTCAAAATATGCTTATTTTTCTCTGTTTCCAAAAAAAAAAAAGGCATTTTAAGATCATAGTGTCTCTTTCCATCCTCAGCTCAAAACTTCATCTTATTAAATTATTATTCCATCTGATCAAGTGAAATATATTCTCAAAGCCAATTATGTTCCCAAAAGTTTTCTTGAAAATTCTATGAATAGGAACGAAGAGGATCAAATTAAGGTTTTCACATTGAAAAAGACTGACAGAACTCTGATATTGCACACATCAGCTGCCTGGGCAAGTAATTTGGGCCCAATTGCTGGTCATTTAGCATGCACATAGCTCAGTCTTATTACACCTCTTGTCCACAAATATCAGCATTACAGCAGTGAGGATGGAAAGTATTTGGATCTATAAAAAGAAGCCATCGTCAGTTGAACTGTTCTTCAAACAGACTTGTTCAGTGCTTACTCCTATACTTAAAAAAAAACCTAATATTTAACTTTCTCTGTCAGAACTGTAGATTTAATATAAAATAAAAAAAATTATTTGCAGATACCTTGATATTTTTATGTTGCAGCCAACTGAGAATTTGCTGATAGAGATAAAAGTGTCAGTTACTCTGTAATGCCATAAAATAATAAATGCAGTACATTATGCTGGATGTAGAAGGTGATTGATAATTACTTGCCATCATGTTGTGTAAGTTCCCAAGTCAGTGATTTTTAATAGATACATAAGTGATTCAGCATTCATATTTACATACTATGAAGTCCCTGTAGCCTTCAAAGTTCACAGATCCCCAGATTTTCAATAATACTCTTATTTATTTTGTTCAGAAGTTATTTTGCAGCAGCTTGGGGAATTATATAAGTTCCAGTCTTTCTAAAAATACTGTGATAAAGCTGTTTCCTGAGCACCTTTGAATTTCCTATTTCATCCAACTGGTTGCTGCAACTGTCACTTAATATTAAACTTTCTCCAATATTCAATAGTTGTGAAAGTAGTTGATTCCGTTGAGGAACATTGATGTGCAAAGAAGGGTCAGATTTTAGACATTATCTTAGTAAAATAATCCTAGGGTCAAAAAAGGGATAGAAGTAGGAAAACAACTACACAAACATCACTGCAGATAAGGGTTCCACCAATATGCCTGTCAACATTAATATTAGCCTCATTGCTACACAAGTTATTTTCCTATAGCAGTGAAGTTGGTGTTTGCAGCTATTCATGTATCTGGGCAGCACTTGCCTTATAACCTGTGCAGTCTTGGAAAAGAAAGCCAAAATTATGGAAAATTCTAATTCTTCATAATGCCTCCCAGCATTAATTGCATTTAATAGAGACAATGCTGAATAAGAAAATGTGGTGCATTTAAACTTTCCCTTGGTACCCAATCAAAATAAAACATTCTTTATATGATCAGGAAGTTAATTGTGGTCTTAATTATTTCCAAAGGATCACTGAGCTTGGCAGTGACCTCAGGAAATCATCTAGTCTTAATTCCCTGTTCAAAACAGGATCACTTACAGCTGGCTGCTCAGGAACACAGCCAATCAGTTTTCAAATATTTCTAGAGATGTTGACAGACTCCACCTCTTCTTTCATCAAACTGTTCAAGTCTTTGACTACCTTCATAATTAAAAAGTTGTTTCTCAGATTAAAACAGGATTTTCTCTATTTCAATTTGTTCCTATTGCTGAACACAGCACTTCAACTGCAATCCCACCAACCCTGAGGGGAAGAATCAACTCCCCTGACCTGTTGGTAACAATGTTCATATAAATTCAGTACCAGGAACATTTTAAGTCTGCAGCAGGAGGAATCAAGCAAGAATGCTTGATTCATGTACAAGCATTCTAATATTTAGTAACTAAAGTCCTTCCAAGACAATCTGTAACATAACATAATTGATCTCTCATCTGACTCCAATACTCTATGCAACAAAAGAAAAATTATGCTTCATATTTGTGGATTTCCTTTTAGTCACACCTTAAAAGACATTTGCTCCAGTGAATATGTGGATCCAACATTCAAATTGCTCATTAAAAGTACCTAATCAGAATATAAAATGAAAGATTAGCTTGTGATTAATATGCATTTTTTTTTGCCTACAATAAAATTTTACTACATGGAGTTGAAGCATGGAATAAAAAGTACCTGAATATGAGAAATAAATAAAATGTTATTACTAGTCATTTGCATATCCCTATGACATTTCATGAAATGCTAGCTGCAAGAGGTACAAACAACAGATAGATGGTACAAAAAAAAAACCATACAGAGGTCATCATTCCAGCAACCCTTATTCTAAGATGAATTTTAAAAGTTAAATTGCACATCATCCTGACTTTATAAATCTGTATATTAAATACATTATGAATACATTAAATTAATATTTAACCCTGAAATTTCAAAAATTTACCTGTTCTACAGACTTGAGCTAACATATTAAATTTACAATACTGAAACTGTTTCAAAGGTCCACAAACTGTATAAGCAATAACTTCCAGGTTAAAACTTTATTCTTGCTTGTTCTGTATTCTGCAATAGTGGGGGTATCCAGTCACTGTACTTCATCTCAGCTGGTTCCCAGTTACCTGGGGCAGAAGCAGAACAAACAGTTACATAGAGCACAAACTGATTAATACTTAAAATCCAAAGCTTTAAGTAAAATAAAGTGTTTCAGAAATGCAGT
Organism: Chloebia gouldiae; assembly: GCA_003676055.1. NCBI lineage: Eukaryota > Metazoa > Chordata > Aves > Passeriformes > Passeridae > Chloebia > Chloebia gouldiae. The sequence goes on along the minus strand of QUSF01000004.1, from coordinate 22,580,560 downwards.
TGCAGTTTAGAATTGCAGATTCCAACCTGCACTGGCAGAATGACAAATTTGTTTCCTTCTTCCTTCAGTCCTACACATTGCAACGTACTGGAGTTGAGCAGCCACAACACCATTCCTGCACTCTTTGTCCTGGTTTGTGCCTGTCTCCACCCAGAAAACACAAGCAGAGCACCACACCAGCAAAGCCAGAGACCTGAGGCCACGAGATGAGTGCACTCTCCCCGTACCTTCATTGCAGCAGCAGTGCCATATTGTGTTACTGCACTTGGGAACCTGATTTCAGCAGTGTACCTTGACAAAAACAAAGGCATGAACAGAGATGGGCACACAGTTATGGGGGGGTCATGATCAGCCATTACTGATCCTGAAATGCTTGTCTCAGCTCTATGATCAGTTGGAGAAGATTAAAACATATTTTTCAACTCCTTCCACAACACAGAGTTCTACCACCACAAAGAACAACTAAGTAATGAAAAGTAAACAAAATTATGCAATCTTCATTCCTGTAACAGAGACAATTCTTTCTGTTTAGAAAATTAAGAAGCATGGACAGTTCTGGTATGTCTCAAAATTATTTATTTTTGCTTTTCATTCTTAAAGGTCTTATTTATACACATTGGAAAACAATTATATATAGTCATTTTGTGTTGTTTGTCACAGGTACTTGCAGGTAATCATCAAGAGGTGTAGTGTATAAGGCATACACAGAGCTCACAGGCTGGTGGTTCACATTCCTGCCAAACACACATGACAATATTTTTGATTTCTAAGTGTGGATGAAGCATTAAAATTGCAGACACAGAGCTCTAAATACCAGGGCTTCCTACAGCTGCTGTGTAGGAGACCACAGGTAGTTGGATGATTGAATAACCAAAGCCAAGGCCTTGATCTTATCTTTTGCTACTTTTTGCCTCTCCCATACGTCAACATATGTAGAAATGGAAGCAAGAATATAAATGGTAAGACGAGTAGGAAATGTCAAAATTTGATCTAGCTTTTTATCCTCTCCAAGTAGAAGCCATATAAGAACATTGTTCAGGCTGTATCAGTGTATTCTGCCTCATATGATCATGAAAGCACCAACAGTTATAGGAAAATTTTTCATGGTGCTTTGGTTTAGTCTTTAACATTAACATTGAAAACCATGAACACCAAATATTACAGAAAAAGTATGTTTAAAGAAGGTTCTATGCTAATATTTCTTCTAAAGTTTCAAAAATACTATGAAAGTCTTTTCAAAACAAGGCCCTTTCTTCCAGAACAAGCAAAACAAGCCTGAAACACGTGTGAGAGATGCTTTGCCAGAATCAAAAATCACATTTGAACTTTAGATGGGGAATTCTGTTTCAAGTCTGAAATACCTCGCTCACTTGAGTGAGCTCTGAGTGAAATGAAATCTTCTGCTTCTGTGTGTATCTATGCGGCTTATCTTTATCAGCCACAGCTCACTCTGAAATTCATCGAGCTTGAATTAACTGGCATTCCATTAAATGCCTAGGATTTTCAAAGTATTCCCCAATCAGACCACATTAGACTAACCTGGTGTGGTCAAATATACTCTTCTGTTATTATTTCCACATACTGCACCACTCCACTCCATATTAGTTGAGTGATAAACATAAACAGCCAAATACAAACCCAAACTCCTGCAGTCAGTTAATTAAGCATCTCAACTAAGAGTGAATGATGTATGACATTTTGACCTTTGCTATCAAACTTCCCTTCCTTTTTCCTTCATAAAAACAGCATTAATAAAATAACTATTTTAAAAATCAATAAGAATAGAGAGAGCTGTAATGTTTTGTATTTCCATTTTATATGCTCCTAACTGCAGCCAGCTGACTGCTATTTTGTGAGTGGGCAGCTGACAGTTCCCTAGCAACAGATTAATTGATTGCAGCTTTAAATCCACCTCCTTCAAATCATTTCTCCTATTCCTCACTTTTGAGTGTATACACACACATCTGCCAAGTAAAAGATAGCACATAGAAATCTAAAGAACAAAGAGAGAAGGATCTGATAGCAATTATTTCCAGGAGTGTTTTACATTTCAGAAAAAATATGTTGTAATGTCAGGATGCAAAATTAATTAATTATTTCAGCATACTTTCAGTCATGCTCTGTTCATGCTATTCTTTAATACAGAGATCAATAAATCTTTTCATTCCCTTTCATAGTAATGAACACTGATTAATTCAGTGGTTTTAGATATAAAATTTTACCTAACTTGTAATGTCAGAGGTTATAATAGAAAAAAGAAATTTAGAGATAGAAGGCTGAATCTCATAAAATAGGTCCAAGAGTTAATCTCCACTCATATAACAATAATGTCTGTCCTAATAACTTAATATAAAGAAAGCATAGGGAATTTTTGCTGCATTTGTCTTAGAGCTAGCTATCTTCTATATATATTATCAAAGGGAAATATTTTCAGTGCTAAAATAGTAAATAGGTGTGAAAATGGTTGCAGGTAGGTTTCCAGGCCCTAAATCCAGTGATGCTGGCCCAAAACCCCTGCTAAACTCAATTCCATAAACTTTCTAGCTGCTGAAGCTTCTGACTTAAATGCTTGAAACTTGAGGCAGAAACAAGTATCAGGTTGCTGTTTCAATTGTGGGGTCTTAGGGTCTTATTAAAGAAGAAGAATGTAAATTGAGAGCAAGAAGGAATAAGTCCAGGACTGGTAGGGAAAAGAGCTCTAAGGAAAGCTTTGTGGATTGCTTCTCTTATGCTGGAAGCACTCTCTGCAATTTCTCTGGGAAATTGTGATTCCTTCTATTAAGAGAAAATGGAGGGAATTGTCATGTTATTAATCTCCAATAGGCAAGATCAATACATGGCATTGTCTCAACACAGTAATTATTAATCTGAATACAGGGCTCTCCCCCTTTCTAGTAGCAGAGATGCCTTTTTTCCTCATGTTGTTACTGGAAACATGCAAACCCACAAGAATGTCAGAGCCATCAAGGTATCCTGATTTAAGCAGAATTATGGCCTTTTTCTTTCCATTTGAAGTGGTTCAAAGTTTTTTAATCAGTAGCAAAGCTCAACAATTTCCCAAGCCTGCAAGAACGGGTATAACTTTCTGCTTAAAGAGTTCTGTAAAGCTGATCAGAAACAGGAGAGGTGAATTCTGTTTCCTTCCAGTTACTTCAATATTTAAATGAAAAATTTTTCATGTTAATGTATAAACAGGCCTGGGACCATGGAAATCAGTGCTCTGCACTTATATCCATAGCTACTAGACTCCAAGTCAGGCACTGCATACTAAATTTCTGCTTCCCTGATCATCCACATCACCAGAGACTATACTTCTTGCTGTATCACTATATCTGTAGAAAACTTAGAATTCTTCACTCTGCAAGGAGGAATTAGTTTTGCAATTTTGGCTTAGGGTAATCTAACATTTTAGTCCAAATTAGATCTGTCCTTAAAATATTAAGTTCTGAGACAGACTGAGCTAGAAGAAATTTGCAGCTTTGTAAATTTAATTTGTAAGATACATAGCAACAGTTTGAACTAACTGCCCAACTGCTCACGTAGGGGATTTACTCTGTAAATTTAGCCTACACATGTGAAAAGTATTTAACTTCAGACACTTTTCCACATGTAAAAAACATGAACATAACAGTTTTCAAATGCTAAGCATCTGAAGATAATGCAGTAATGTTTCCCTTCTAATTTAAAGAACCTGCGTATAAATCTCTTCCCTACTTGCAACATCCTACCCCTTTATTTCCCTACTGTTATTGACTAAATAGATGATACTTTTTAAAGTTTTTTTATGTTATGCACTGATGTGACATAAAAGTGACTTGGATACTCATTCTCTTCTTTTTTTTTAAGAAAAGGTATTCCCGCTGGGAAGCTGCTAGCATGATCTTGGAAGTAAACCTTGGCAACATGAATCATAATATTTTCAAACATTTATTTTAGCATATTGGCTGAGAAGAGACTCCTACAATCACACTGTAGCAAACAAATACATACCATAGATTAGAGAGGTATGAAAATAGTAGATAAACGGTCAATGTATTTGATGTATACTGCAAGTGCCTAATTTAAACATAAATTTAGACATTATAGGAGTAATTAGAAAGGATATATATATACATGTTGCCTACCTTCATTTAAAAAAAGAGAAGACACATATTAAGGAGAAAGAATTCCCATACTTACTTTCTATTTCACCCAGCAACATAGAATGTTTATCTCTCGAATAGTCCTTATCATAAAAGGAGTTAATTTAATTCTAAGATCAATGTGGCACACACATCAACTCATTTTTATCACTCTCCATTATGTAAATTGAAAATGAAGAAAAATCATATTGAAGATACAGAGAGGCTTCCTGACAGAGGTAGGATTTCTAGAATATTATGTCTTCTGCATCTTTTTACCAAAAATTTGAGTCTTAAGTGAAATACTTACACAACATATTTTGACATTTGGAAGTTTGCCGTATATTTTCTGAAGAGCTTCCTTGGCCTTGCATGGAAATTTTGAGCAGAATTTTTGTTGACAATATTTCATATATGGAAAAAGGATCTCCTTGAATTTCTGTGAGCCTGCACTACCTGTGATAATTACTTTTTCCAAAAATTACCTCTCAGTTGCCAAGCATTTTAACTTCTACTTCTTTACAAGTATCATATTAGTCACATACAGCAAAGAGGAATTTATACCTTCATTCCACCACCACCCACCCTGCTCCCTTAAGAGAATCCTTCCTCCTAGATAACTACCATAATCACTGTGCTATTATGCCAGTCATGAACAATTCCATATTCTGCCTCCCTAGTCCAATGAATTTTGTAAGTATTTTATACAAAGCAGACAATCGCCAGCTGAAGAAGTTAAGCATGACACAAATAGAGGTAGCCTCATTGGACAAAGTTTTAGAGAATTACTCTGTACATTTCATGGCAGAAATTGTTAATTCTTACTGATTTGAAACGTTTGTAAGACAGACATGTAACTATTTCAATAATTTTAAATCAAGATGCTCTAGGAACTTTCACTCCTGAAATTATATTTGCCTGATTATTGTCATCTTCTGTTTCCATTTTTGTTATAACTTTAAGCCAAATAGTCCATCTGGCATTTTCTCTCACTTGTCATTTTTTAAGTTATAAAAATACAGTATATTTTAAAATTCTAGATCATCAGTTTTATTTTCTCACATAAGTACTGAACATAAGAACTCAAATACTTTTACAGAATATTTTATGAAAAAACCTTTTCTACTACATCTGAGGTCTGCATCTGGACTCTGTTTCAGTATCTTACTGAGCCCCTGCTGACAATAATGGTCAGAGAGGAGCAGTGCACTGGGCTTGAACATAAATGGATGTTTCACAAAATCAGCTTTTGAAATATCCAAATAGTACAGAGGATTGATTTACCTACATCTGTCCCATGGGAATCAGCATGTGTATTCTGTGTAAGAGACAAACTTTTAGTTCTTATGATCTTCAGCATCTGATCTGCTTCAAAAATCTGCCTGCTTCAAAAAATAATAATAATAATTGCAGAATGTATTCAACAGACTGGTGTGCACCTCCATGAGCACAATCAACATGAGCTGAGAGGGTCTCACTTTACTACATGAATAGACTTACATTACATCTTGTGAAATTACTGAGCAGCTGTTAGAGAGAGAAGAAAACATGATCAGTATTCTTTTGTAGGGACTTACTGAGGCCCAATCATCAAATACACATGGTAAATAGAAATGGAGTCTTGAATAGGTGATAAGCAATCAACTACAAACAAAAGTGGGACACTGTGACCTTACATTCATCCTGAGCACTAAATTAACATATCTGTGCAGCATACTAGGAAATTAAGAGGACAATGAGGACAAAATAAATTTAAAACCAGCCATAGGCTACATAAATCCAAAATACCTCATATAGTCTAATTACAGTATATTTTAAATCCCACATACCCAACTTTGGCCATTTAATCTTTTCACCAGCAACCAGCATAGTTAAGTTTACAGACTTATATGAATAAATAAGGCATATGACATGGTCTAATCATGAAGCAGTTACCTGAAGATGAGTCAGAAAATGGGCTCCATTAACTTGATTTAACCCTTCTATTACATACAGTGCCAACCCTCAACACCTCTTCTGTCCTGCCTACCCCTCTTTAAGAGCCTGCAACCATCTGGCAGGGCATTCAAGTCACAGGACTTGTCCCACCAGCTTTCACTTATGCCAATGATGTCAAATCTCTGGGAGTGGCCCAAAGGTTACAGTTCCTCTTGTTTGTTCCTCATGCTGCAAGCATTAGTGTAGAAGCATTTCAGGTGTGGTACTTTGTAGCCAACACCTGGTGAAGCAGATTGAGGGATCCCATCAGTGCTCATTTCCTCCAGTTTTGGCATCCCACCGTACATCACTGGAGAGCCTGGTTTTGTTTTTTTCCCCTTCTACTCTTTGGCAATACAGTATAAAATTATAAGTAATTACCCAGACTTTATGCATTATGCATTTCCAGTCATAGATAATTTCAGATTTCCACAAAGAAATTTAATATAAAAGGAGAAAAAACTAGTGGGCATTTGCCTAGATATCTATATGTTCTAGACTGGTCCATAGATGAGCTGACTGATCAGTGCTGCAGATTATGCAGATGTAAAGGATGTCTGAGAGGCTTAGGATGTTTCACACTCATGGTGAAACCTATGCTACATCACACATTCTTACAAATTTGTCAGTGGGACTAGTGAGAACACTAAATCCTGCTATAAAGAAAAGAATCAGTAAGAAATCACCTCATTTTCAATTTATTAGTAAAGTTTTCTAAATCTATTTAGATAATTTAGAGACTTCATGCTGTGCATATTAAACCAAGGTAAAACGTGAGTTGGAGGTCAAAAAAGGTGATGCAAAGGAAAATCTTCCACAATTATGAGAACCTGTCAGGGTCTTTAGTTAGGTATCAGCACAGTCTAATGGAGACCACTCTATTTACATTAATGGACCTACACCAGCTCAGACAAGGAAACTTGTGGCATGCTACTATTTTTCTACTTGTAATGACATCCATCTATGTCTCTTTTGTTTGTTCATGCAGTTACTTTTTCATGCTTTTTTAAGAATAAAGGAACAAATGCACAACAGACTCGATACCTTTCCTCAGGATACAGGTGCCTTATATGATGCGCGCTAAAAGGCAACATTTGCTTGCATTTGTAGAGAGTGAAAAGAAAAAAAAACACAAAATCCCAGAATCTTCTAAGTTGGAAGAAACCCACAAAGATCTATGAATAAATTACAAAAATTATGCTGAGGTCAAGTGTAGGAGTTATTACTGGCACCTGCTTTCATTCTCAAGTCATGAGAATGAAAGTCAGAAATAATGTGATTTAATACCTTTAATAATAGTATCATTTTAGTGATAATGGTCAACAGACAGGAATTAGACAAAATTTACAGAGGCAGGAAGTTTCTTCTACAGGGTTAAATATATCAGCTGGAGAAACAAAATCAAATCAGCTCTTGAGCATGCCAGCTCTTCTCCTGGTCTTCTTAAAACATATCACATTTCAAGCATATTGGTTCAGAATCTCATTCACTGTTGGAGTGAGCAAGCAGCTCACTCTTTTTCCAGGGTCTAGAAGCTAGTCCTCATATTTCACATAAATCTCAGTGAGAACTGAATATTTAAGTTTCTCTATTTCTTTTGTGAGCTGCTACACGAAAGTACAAAATTAGAGAGGAACAGAACTTCAATGATATTTCCTCTGCTGTAACTTTGTTGACTCTCAACTTGTTTGTCCTTCACTGCTCCAATGAAAGGCAAACCTAAGTACCACTACATGTATGTGTACACGGATGTGTGCACACCTACGGACATTTTCACCATTTATTTCGAGAATGTACATTGCTCTCAGGCTAAATCATAAGCAGGATGTACCTTGCCTTCTCAATTTAAGGGATATAATGAAAGAGCTTTTAGGATAATGAACTGTCCTGTACCAGAAAATAGGGTTCATTCTTTTAGATACATTACCTTCCACACCAGTACCTAATGAACAAAATTGTTTGAGTGGATGGAAGTCAAATTGTAAGGATAAGAGGTCTTTTTATGTGTCTACCTGGAAAAGAAATACTCCGTTATGGATTTTTAATCACTCTGTGATCATATGGCTATAATGCATCCCTGGAATAGTATTCTAGGGATGCATTTTAGTTTAAATGTTCCATCCAAAATGCTGTGTGAATCGTCTTTTTTTCTCTCGGTATTAAATTCCTCTTTGTCTGATTGGAAATAAATAGCACAGAACTCTCAATAACTGTTTTGATTTCTAAGATTTTTATCATATAAGCTATAATAAATTATTTTTTGTGACAGAAAACACATCATATATTTCCTCTGAAGCTGCTGGAAAATGCAAGTGCACCCTTACTTCAGCCACATTCTCTTTGCAAGTCAAACACTGCACCTGAGAGTTTGTAAGTTTCTTCAGAGTTACAAAAATGTCACAGTTATATCAAGAGCTGCCCAAAACTTGTGAGCTTGAAGTTATAGTAACCAAAAAATATAGATTTTGATTAAAAATGCAATTTTTAATGAAATGTTATTTTGTTCAGAGAGAAAACCTAAGGTTATAAAATAAAATTTAAAAGTTTCATTCCAGTATTTACATAATGAACGACTTTGATGTTGTTCAGACATGCTCAAGAAAGTGTGCCTGCTGTGTTCAATTCCATCTCAAATATGCAATAAATTAAAAATATGCAATCTGCTATTGTGAATGCAGTCCTTGGTTTGACCTGGAGATCCCTCTAAATCATCAGCAGCATTATCAATAACACCATTTTTACCTTTGATCATATAAAAGCATACCACTGGAAGTTTCTTTCTGAGATTTTTGGAAGGCTATAGCCATCTGAACTGCCAATCTCCCCTACTGGAAAAGGAGTAGTTAGTTTGTTGAATGGTCTCTTTTACCACACTGCACGTTGTTGAAATATTGTCAACTGGTGCAATAAAAGACCATTCTGTGATCTTCAGCAATTAGGTCTTTGATGTCATATCTGAGGTAGAAATTCCAGCAGAATTATTATTTGGAACATAAATGGCAATAAAATAAATATATGAAACAAAGTTTCCAGAATATATACTCTTCAGATTAGTTTCAAAACTAAGTTATAGCCTTTAATTTATCATTTTCTTCACTCATAATTTTGTCCTCAAGTGTACTTGCTTGGCCAACTGTCAGATAATTTACATACATCCAATGTATCTGAGAAGGAATATTTTAATGATGTTTTTTTCTCTGGAGGACCAGAATGTTATTGCTATGAACCAATATTTTCCATTTGGCTATAAAGAGCTAAAACTAGTTCTTAATATGTGCACACCTCACCTTGCAGTTTTACCCCAAGTAAACATGGTTATACAGAAGTATAAAGCCGTGACATTGAAAGTGTGCAAATCTGTCAAACAAGTTCAAAGTATCTTCAGAAAGTGAAAAAAATAGAACAATGAAAGATTAGTGGACAATTATGTTTGCTATTTTAGTCCTATTAGTAACACTTCCATTAAGAAAGAAATCTGGGGTTGGATTGCAGGGTATTTTTTCCATCTTCCTTTCCTAAGGGAAAGTATTTATGTTTTGAAAAAAGAATTCACACTTTAAATTTTTCTACTAAAAAATCACATGTAAAACAAAAATATGTTCTTTTACATTTTCCAACTAACACATAGAATATTTTAAGAAACCTAGAAAATTTCTGAAAAAATTTCTGTGATAAAATTTAATCACAAATCTATTGTTCTGGTAACAAGGTTTCCCAGTGGATGTAAGTTATAATTTAGCTGGTTTTACTTCTATTAAAGATTTTTTGAGTTCAATGAGGGCAATGACAAAAATGGCACCTGTTTATAAATCCTGCAAAAAAACCTTATAGTTCTTGGCTCTACAAACTCTGAATATAAACACACAGAAATGAATAGTTTGATTGAAGCCTTTCATTTTTCAAAGTGCAACTATTGGAAAGCAGTAGTAGTTTTCTAAACACTAGCATGAAAATTTCATGTAATCTATTAATTTTATAGAATTCTGAAGATACATAATCCTTCCTATTGCTACTTTTTAAAGTAATTGTTTTAAGTTTCTATCTTGCTTTTCACCAAATTGTCAGTTTCAAGATACGGATTAGTCAATGCTTGTTTCAAGTAGTTCTTCTTTTGCTTCGTTTAAGGCTGGAGACACTTCTTTTCCATCCTCATTTAAAACATTTTCTCATCACATCAGCACATTCTCTGAATATATATTTAGATATGTCAACTCAGGGCAGTGACAGACATTTCCACAACTGTCTAATGAGGGTAGATATAAGGCTTGTCTACATATGAAAGTGAAAAGATTAAGCTACTTTGAAGTAAGGCAACTCGTTTTTCATGGGTGCCTCCAGACTTCAGTGCAATTTAGTTTTTACATATTGACTTCACACCTTGACAGTCTTCATGCAGTCCTGATCTCAAGCAAGACTAACCATAAAATGTTAAACTATTATTCTGAGAACACTGGCACTTTACAAAGCCCTTTTCCAAAGAGATTTGTGTCTCAGTGGTGCTCCTGTATGGATTTTTTGATACCAGATTCATTTACCCATTACATTCATATCCTCATGAGAACATTACTAAGCACCTTTTTCTATTTAGACATTTATTCTCTCAAAACATATAGAAAATCACTATCTTTTCAGATACTTGATGTATTTGTCTGAAACTGTGCAAAAGGCTAAAATTAAAGGTAAGGTGTAGACACGAGTCCATACATACATATATGTATATATATAAAAGCAACCTGCTAGATTACTCTAACAAAACAGACTGAAAATGAAAAAAACACCTCAGAACTGTATGATGAAGTAACACAAGGCTCCTTTCTTTTGTCTGCTGGACTTACTGTACAACCAGACTTTTAATTAATTTACATCTCTGTAAAACTGCCAAAATATTTCCTTCATCCAAATCTTGGTATATCCCAAATATTTAGTAATTCATCTTTTCAGAACATTAATTATTTTTCACAGCAAAAATCATAGTTTGGATCCCCACAATTTCAACAGTAATGTAAGTATTTAACATATATAAGAAAATTTGTATATTGTAATCCCCTAAAATAAAAGAAAAAATGTAAAATTTCTACTATACAAGTATTTAACTAAAAAAAAAAAAGAAACAAAAACAAGCAAACAAACAAAAAACCTCCATAAGCAAGCAAGGAAAATAACACATGGTGTGGGAATAGTACATGCACAGAACTTGATCTTGAACAATTATTTCTATTTAGAGCTTCGTAAATCATTGACATGTGGGAAAGCATTTAATTCTTTGCCTGCCCAGCCCCTAAATGTGAAGAAATAATAGAGATGGCATGGATTTTAGCTGGAATTAGCTATGCACCTGTTTCTATACAGTGTAAAAGTCTATCATTTCTGGAAATTATCAGAAAGAGGATCCAGCAAAAGACATTTCCTCTTTTTGTGCTGTGTAGATTGGATTTCTAGGTTGCTTGAAGGAAGTTTTCTGTCAGACCATATCCAGGCAAGATCTAAGAACAGAACTTAATCAGTAGGAAGAGGAAAAACTGTGTAGAAATGTAAGCTTTTAGGATCACTGAAAAATGAAATGGTTATTATTATGTTCTAAATCCTCATCACTTTCATGTGTGGAGACAGAAGCCATCATCAACAGTAGAAGCTATACCTCTTGTGGATGAAATAAGGAGGTAACAACTATATCAAACTGAGGCCCTTACTTTTTATAGAATGGTTGGAATTGGGTAAACTGGGGACAACAAAGGGTGATACTGTTCTTGCAGAATTTCTTTATACTTACAGGAGGAGGGCAGTATCCTAGAGAGCAAGCACTTCCCAGTGATGGAGAGTATATGTTTTGTGTAATTATTCACAAATGTGAACTAGGCTTGAGCCAGGTTACAAATTTTTGATTCAGCAGTAACTGAAGATCTGAAGCTAAGAACTGATAGAAGCAAATTTCTGTTGATTAATTGTTTCCAGGCTCGGTAATATAGCACTTTGAAAGGATTTAAGTGTTCCCTTTTTTCCACAAGTTCTAAATAGAGGACAAAAATGCATTATTTGTCCTGATAACAGAAAAGGCTGTATCTAAATGGTAAGATATTTTCACTCTGCCCTGCTTCCTGTATTGCTATGGCCCCCAACTTAAAATCAGAGGTTTATTGGTATATAGTATCAAATTTAGACATAGTCTCATTTCATCCCACTTCTCCACAAATTCTTTCAAAGTAACTTCATAATAACACTATTGAAAGTCTTTTAAATCAAAATGCAGGCTTTACTGGAATATGAACATTTGAAATTACCTGAAATAGTATATCTTTGTTGTTTTGTTTTCCAGACAAAAATTTAGATGTGTCAAAAACCAAAAATTTAGATTTGTCAAAAAGCTACTGTCTAAAACCACTAATGTGTATATTGTCCCTATGGTTAAGTAAAAATAATTTTGAGAAAAACAGCCTGTATTTTCAATCATCCCCTTTCTATTGATATATTACTCTAGTTAAAAAACATGGTTAATAGTGAAAATTAAATGTTCCATTACTTATACAGTGATAGAGCCTACTTTTGTTGCCCTTTGTGGGCTTTGATCATTAAAGTAATGACCACAATTAATTTTTGCCCAGAAGGGAAATATTTTTCTCAGTGCTGCGCTGAAAGTGCAACTTTTACAGTCTCTGGTGGTACAGCTTGTATATTGGATAAAGTTAGCCATAGAGGGTATGCTCTTAGCTATATGGTTTTCTCTGTGTCAAGTGTTATTGGCATAATGTCTATCAAAAAAAAATTTAAATTCCTGAAGAATTAAATAACAACAGTATAGGAGACTACCTTGCCCTCTCCTCACAGTATCTCATGATACTCTCATGTCAATCAAGTTCAGAGCTGGGTTAGTGGTACCATTTATTACCAACTCTAAAAAAGAAGTTCAAGGCAAACTGCTGTTTTGATTCTCTCAGCAGGGAGCAACACTTTTAATAGGCGTGTACATCTGCTGCACATAGAATGAAAATATCCTTGGCTAGCTGCATTCACGCCCATCTGTCGGGATGGCGCGCTGCCTGCTGACAGGTCGGTCACATCATTGCCACATGGCATAAATGCCAGCAGAGGGACAACTTATTTGGCCAGCCTGCTTGTCACTAAAAGTGAACAGAGCTTCTGCAGGACATCATTACAAATGCTTTGATAAAAACTGTTCAAACTTGGTGTCCTCTTAATATATTGTCATATTGCAGCACCTAGCCCTCAGATATTACCACAAGTGTCTTTCACACATGTAGCAATCAGTCCTATGGTGAAGACTAACTTAATTGAAGTATACTATGAAACATTTCCACTCTCCTTTTAGCACAAAATACGTACAAAAATAGTAAATATTTTTATGGTAATTCCATACCAACGACATGTACCTAGTTGTATAGATATTAAGTTAAGCCTTCCACTCTGAAGCTCATTTACTGCCTTCTGACTCTGAGGAGTTCTCTATCTTGACATTTACCAAATTACAGTTTTCTTTTCTGAATAGCAGAAGCAGCTATTTTGTTTTATTTCCCAAAATAGCAACATTCCTCTTTGATCTCTTATTATTGAGAAATGCTGACTTTTTTCTGAGAATAAACACAGATGATCTTATTGTGTATTTAATTTGGATCAAAAGATGAATAAAAAGACCCTTTATAACAAACTTTTGGACTCTCTTATGGCATCACTTTCAAATAAAGTAGACACAACATCAAATTTCCCATTTTCAGAAAATGATTTATAGAATAGAATTATTTTATTTATAATTTATTTTTACAATTCATTTTTTTATTGCCTAAATTCTTTCTGATACTTAAAAAATTCTAGAGTGTCTGAGGAAGCATACAGCTCCAACTAAAGATGAGGTATATATTATTAAAAGTTGAAAATGGCAAAAATTAATTATTTATGTAGGCAGGAATCTTTTTCTTGAGTTTCGGTATAAAGTAGTGCGCACAAGGTCAAAATCATCACTTAAGTTGAAAAATACATCGCTTAAAACAAACTCACAGAATTTCTCAGGACCATTATCTCATTATTCATCATAATATGTATAAGGAAATATACCCAGAACTAATACTGCACTGCCCACTGGACTAAGATAGGTCCAAAGTTAAGGACCTATCTTAGTAAGGTAATATAATATTTTTCTCAGTATTATGTGCATTTTTGTATTACTTCTCTATCATTGTGGTTTCATTTATAGGCCCTCATCTGTTAAAAAAAAAAAAACAATTAAAGGACAAAATAAATTCAACACCTATGTGCTGAGTGGCTCATACTGCCAAGTTGTAGGCACACAGTTTGTGGTGATTGGGAGCGGGGCTGAGCCTCATCCCCAGCGGGCTCAGCTGTGAGCAGCAGGTGAGCAGCACTGACAGCAACGAGCCATGGAGTGCCCAGCACTGCCCAACCACCAAAGGGAGCAGAGGGCACACAGGGCAGGGCAGGAACATGAGGGGATAAAAGGCTGGGCTGAAGAACAAGAAAAGCAGACACTCTTCTGAAGTGAGATGATGTTGCTCTGGCTGGGCAGATGCTTGAAGCCTTCTGATGTGGCCTGGTGTTGCTCTATATAGGTGAATGCTTAAAGCCATCTGAAACTGTATAGTGGTACTCTGTATCCATGTGTGGCCATCTGCCATACCGCGTTATGTACTGTGGTGGTGCTGTGAAACATTTCCATGGAGGTTAGGCAATGTCTGTCTGGGTGTGCACCTTCACTACTGCCCATCAGGGAGATTTCATTTCCTTCACAGGAGGCCATTCCAGTCAGAGTTACCATCCTCACCTCCATTCCAGACAGCTTTCTTCTACTTGCTGTATAGATTGCTCATTAGCATGGCAGCCTACAGTGACTTCAGAGTCATGCTCACTTAGATCTATGCCAAATTACCTCTGAACACACTTTCATAACATAGACTGAAAATAAAGACTGAGCTCAGAGAAGCATGAGATAGCACTTTGGTGAAACTATGGATTAAAACAAATTTCATTGTGAAGAAAACATCAGTGATAAAAGGAGGTTTCAAATGTGAACAGGGAGAACAGAGTGAGCTGCAGAATGAAATACGCTATTGAAAATGGATGGCAAAAATTGTCTATGTAGATCAGAATTTACAGGTGGGAAGGGTTTTTTTCAGCCTCGATTAGAACTTCAGTCTATCTTCAGCACTGTGACAACATTACCACTATGCAAAATTAGCACAGAAAAGACAAAATACTACTGTTAGGTAATGGAAGAGACTGATTTATGAGTTGTGAATAAAAAAATATAATCCTATAATTTTGCTAAGTGATCACCTACATATTGTTGGTGGATACAGGCACAGAGGAAGGAAAGGAATTATTTCAAGAATCACAACAGACCATTACTGCCTAAAGAAGTAATAGCTTACCTTGAGAAAAATATAATTTTAGATGTATATTAGAAAATACTTTCTGATCCATTAGACTCTAATACAATCTTCTGAGGAAAGTGCTGAAATCCTGGTTATTTAAGAAATTTAGCAATTAGATTGAAAGGAGTAACAGGCATATGCTAAGAACAGTAGAGAACCTGTAAGAAATTGAAAAAAGTTCTATCAGGTCATCTAATTCAACTTAATTTCTATGAAAATTAATGTTTGCTCTTTTACCTTGGTTTAAATTTTGCTCATCCAGTCATGAAACCTTTTAAATCTCTGGACTCTAAAAATGTCTTTCATTCAGGCAGCAGTGCCTCAAAGCTATTCAGGCTAATTAGCCAAGGTCATTTAAATACATTTTTCATGAAGTACCTTAAACTCACTGTGCCATTTTATATATTTATCAAATTGCTAATCAATATGCTATACCACAGTTACCACTGGGCCTCGAGTTACACACAGAATGCTGCACGAATTTAAATTGTGCAAGCTGCTTTCTGCATAAATGAAATTAAAGTGTATGCATTGATCATTATTCACAATAGAAAAGAAATGACCTAAATATATTCACATAAGAAACCTGTATTTTAAGTAAATCTTAACTGTATTGTTGGCTTCTTTTTTCGTATGTTTTTTAACAAGCATTGTATTAGACTAGCTTCGATTTCACTTTCTTTCTCCAGCATATTACCTCCACTGTATTGGTAAAGTAATTTATTCCATCCTCTGTGGAGACCCTGGATCTCATTTGCCAGCATATTTATCTTTCCTGCCACTGCACTGTCATTCATCTGCAATCTCCACAGAATACCAGACCTGTGCAGAATTTCAATTAGGATTGATTCAACTAAATCCAGGCCACAGAACTGAGGCTGACAGGGTGACCCCCTGAGAATTTAATATGTTGAATTCTAAAAAAAAAAAAACAGAAATACTGCAAAACAGAAAATAGCTCAACTTTAACACCCTAATTCATTAACTCCTCTATACACTCAGTTCAATCTGTCTCACAATAGGTTTTTTCAAACTCTGTGTTGTTTACAGTAGTTTCGACTACCACAGGAAAGATAAAAATCTCCACTTTTCCTCTGAGGTCTAATCAACTTAAAGTCAGACAGCTTGTAATGAACAGAGAAATTATTTCCACAGAGGCTCAGCTACCTCAGCTACCTTAAGCTTTCTATTCTGTATATACAAATATTAAAAAATCAGTACAGTATAGGTATACAGGTGAAATAGCTTTTATTGGATCCTTGACTTCACAGACTTCCAGTGCATTTCAGTGTAATCATTGACAGGTTTCATCTGCTTGTCAGTTAAATGTCCTAAAAGAATTTCTTAAATAATATGTGGATATTAGAATAAAACTGGAATTGGGAAATATTGGCATACACACATATTAATGTTGAATAGAACATGAGTCTGCTGGAACTGGATGAAATAATTAAAAGAAGCATTGATTTGTTTATACATAGAGATGCAAGATCAATGAGTCTAGTGTAAGCAAAGAAATTAAGACATTAATTGATATTTGGGAGGATGTCATATTATTTTAACTTGACTTAACTTTAACTTAACTAGAAAATATTTCATATATGACAAATATTTTGGAATCTTTCATCTGAATCTTAATAGTTTACCTAAGTGTTAATTTGTCACAGTGAGAAATTTCTCAGTGTACTGGGATTATTCTGAAGAAGAGGCACAAATATCACCAATTTAAAATTAATATCTATACAATGTCCAGAAAGAACCCCCCAATAAGGTGGATTTCTTTCTGAAATTTGGTCACAAGATCCATGTGCCACTTCAGTAAAGAGGAAATTGCATTAATACATATTTTATTGCATTAATATATCTGTGCCTTTGGTCTGTAATCATAGTGAAGGGTAGTGGAGGTACAAAGAAAAATTATGCTCCCAATATATTCTTCAATAATTAGTGTTTTCCAAGGCTATTTTGAGGTACCAGATTATGACTGTAATAAATTAGAATTTTTCTCCAATACTACATATATATAAAAATGCTACAATAAACACATAAACACAAAGCATAAATATTTTACGTTATCCTTTCTTTGGGGAGTGGATAGAGAAACACAGATGTGTTGCTATACTTCTTACAGCTGTCATGTGGATACAAGGGAGAATTTTAAAGTATGAGAACATAATGAGATTCAAATTAAATTGGAGAGGATACCAGGGAATTTTACTATCTTCCTTCATTTGTCTAGATTTGATCCATTTCTTCACTGATCATAAACCAGATTTTCCATACACTCGACATTTTTATGACTAAGTAATTTATTCCTTAGTTCATAACCTGAAACTAAGATCCAGTTGTCCTATTGAGAGGGTTTTTTCAGTACTTGGGAGGGTTTCTATGTGTTATAGTTAAAAAAAATAAGAAAAATGCTAACAGAAACTACTGCTGGTCGAAATTTTGGCAGCTCGTTTACTACATCATGTTTCTTGCCTTATTACATAACACCAGATATGAGATCAAGCCTTTATTTTCCCACTTGTGATCAACTTATAGTTAACCTGACCCAAAGCCCCATTACTGAAAGTCACCCTCGGTAGTGTCTCATAAACTGTGTAATCATTTGACTTACCTACATTTAATTTCACCCATTCTTCTTCTATTATACTTCCTAAAACCTTCAAAAGTTTTAAGAATCAATCACCACAGATCTTTCTACAAATACTGTACAAAAAGATCTCCATACGTCTGTCTTCACTATGTTGCCCACTATTTTCTTTTCTTTCTGATGGTGAGGTATTTTGTTCTTTCAATTTATTTTTACAGTCTTTCTTATTGCACTTTATTGCTTGAAACTGTTTCTTGTGACTTATCTGGTCTGATTGGTCTATTATTCTTATTCTATCACCTTAAATTGAGACCTTTCCCATTCTTGTGTAAGTTCTGTTTGTTTTCCAAGTCCCTAAAGTGATCTAATAAAGCAACACAGATCTTTTTCCGTATTTTCTATCTATATTTCTCACCAGGAAATTTTGCTGTTATGCTTTTAATAAGGTTCTTTACTTTGACTGACACTTCAACTATTCTATTTCACCCTTTTTCAGACCTTTTTTCATTTTCAGTGATTTTATTGAGATTTTTGTTTGGGTTTGTTGTCATTTTCATGATGCCACTATATTTAAAATACTCAGAAATTCCACTCCTTCCTTTATAAATCAAAGTAAACAACCTAATTCTGGTTAAGTCTCATTATATTTCTATTACTCTTGTTATTTCAGCCAGTTTCTGATCATATATTTTATTCACAATAAATGTCACTTATATAGGTCATTTTTAGAGGTTTTTTGCAGTTACTGTTTGTTCAGAATGGAATTTTCAAAGATAGGCCGACACTGTTTACTTTTCCAATTGAAACTCACTTTATTGCTGAATGCTTTTTTTATTTTTTTTACATTAAATATAATCTTTTCAATATAAAGGAAATCCTTTTCTTCTTAATGTCCGCAACAATTTTACATTGGCCTTGGTGGCCCTGGATTATGTATCTTCCATGAGGAAGTTGTGAGCAGGTAAGGATGAAGTAAAGATAATGACTGAAGCTGCAAAGTTTCTAAGTATTTTGTCTACTAGCAGCTCTGATCAATCCTCATTGCTCTACTCTTCCTTTAAGTTTTAAACAGGGAGAACAGTGAGTTCACCAAATGTGCTAGAACACCTTCAGAATACACTGTATAATATGTATGTTCTTGAACTCTGTGTTAGCACAAACACGTTTCCTATTTGAAGTCAGGCTGATAGATATACGTGACATAATTTCTGTCTCGTGACTTTTTTATAACTGTGTAACTTAATTTCATTCTAGAGCTTTACCCATCTATGCAAACCCTTAAAAAAAAAAAAGTAGGTGCATTATTCTAGGCTGTTCTCACTCCTACAGCAAGAATAGTAGAGGGAGGAGAGAGGAGCCAGAAATACTGCAATGATGGACAATTCAGGACATTGGACATCTATTGATTGGATCTAGGATCATTATTTCTGCCATTTACTGAATGGATTGTTGGGGATAGTTTTCCTTTGGAGATATTTTCAAAAATGAACGATGCAATTATAGAAATAGCTTTATGATGGCATGGCCCCACCTGTTATTTGTTCCCTGTCCAATACTTAAAGCATCAGAGTTTCATCATTTTACAGTTTAGTAAGACTTTATTCCTCACAGACTGTGCTCCAAAGTACAGACTATTTATTTCATCTGAGCTCTGGAAACAATTTTTGCATATTATCATTTAGCAATGCTTCTTCAATGCAGCTGGCAATGTGAAAACTCAAAAATGTCCAAGATGTCAATTAGACATTATTGAAACATATCAATTATCAGGGCTCCACCACCCCTGTCAATTTACTCACACATTAAGAAAATATGTCCTCCAAAATCAAATCCTTATAATCTTAATAGACAGGAGGAGATGCCTCCTGAATTATAAGACTATAAATAGTCAAAGTTCCTCACTAAATCTACATTAATTTCATGGTGATTCATATATCTACATATCCATAAAACACCCAGATTAAGATGTATATACTTAAACACTGCATACTTCAGTAACATATTATTTTTTCAATTGGATTTTTAAAAAATCAATTTTACCTGATAGTAAATATTGTGAGTTTATATAATAAAATAATAAGGAAAAAATAATTTAATTCTATAGTCCACCTTCTAGTGCAGTTGTGCCTAGCTTGACAGTTAAAGTGTACATCTAATGAAAACAAGCTCTTTTGCTGCAGCTAAAGAAACAAGGAAGAATAAGTGTGTTTTAAGATTAAATCCTCTGTGAAAAAATCATATGTGCTTTCTAAGTTTTTTCCTTAGTCACATTACTGTAAATTAAGCTCCAATGTGAATTTACAGCACACTAATGACACTACAGTGATTTCCCAAGAGGATATTAGAAATTCAAGTTAACAGTATAATAAAAACAAATTGAATTGAATCTTTTCTCTGGTAAAACAAAATTTAGTAGAAGTTGTCTTAGCTAAAGGAAAAAAATACAGAGAAAAGGGAAAAAAATCTAGATTATTTACATAAATTATTTGAGCTTCTAAAATGTCAATTGAATAATACGTGTTCATTAATAATGTATTTGATAACTAACTGGAAAAAAATTAACTTATATATTATTCACAAATATTATTCAAATATGTCTAAAACATATCCTGCACAAAAGATATGACTTTAAATCACCACTGTGGTCTGCAGTGCCACATTCTTAGTTCTGTGAATACTTACTGCTGCTGCTCCTTTAGCTTTTTAGGAGTTGACACTAGAGAGTCAGATGGGTTCTAATTAGTGAGGATCCATTATAATACTAAATTCTGTTAAAAAAAAACTCAGGGTTTGGCCCTCCATCTTCTAATATTTTGCACTCAGAATGGTGCTATGCTTAATATATTTCAACAGTTCAATATATCTTCCATCTTGTAGCTCAAAGAATGTAAATTTTTTTGCATAGCAACAATACCAAAGCAGAAGAAAGTCATTCAATAACTAATAACAGTGCTCACTTATTGCTAAAAAACACTTCATTTCAAATTCTTTACACTTTTGATAGAGCACGCTCATATCATTGAAATTTTGGACAAATATTTTCATGCTTATTATTCCCACCTCATTAAAGGGAGTGTAATTCACACTTTTAAACAAGCTGGTATCTCTTTAATCAGTATCTTACAGCAAAAGTAGCTAGAACTTATGCTGTGTCAAGTATATCCCTCCTAAGCATAGATTTTCCTGGCTTATGTTAGCTCTAGCTAATAAAAGTCTCTATTATAGACATGTACGTGCAGACCAATTTTCACTCTGCAGAGATTATTCTTCACATTATTCTGACTTCAGAATCACAGGGAAACCTTTGAGATTGAAGTGCAAAGTGAGATTTTCCATAAATTGTTCCATACACACACATATTCAGGTAAATACACAGTCTTTCACCGTCTTAAGTGAAATTTAAACATTCAAAATAGCTGAATTCAGCCCCTCTTCTAGCTAAAAATTATACATATTGGAATCATGTCAAACTTTGTCAAACATGAATCAATTATGTCATTTATATAAATGTATATACCCTCCAGAGAATGGAAAACTCTTTGCATATAGGGAAATAAGGCCTCCATTCAAAAGGATTTTTTAACCTTGGCCCTAGAATGAGCTCTATGAGTTCCAGTCTTCCCAGGAAGAAATAATGCTATTATATTCCTTGGGATTATTCACATTTACTCACTTATTTCTAGGCAGTATATTTTAGAAGCCAGGTAAATCATAAGCAGATGACAGACATAACTAACGTGTGAATAAGCTAGCACTAATGTTCAGCACAGATCTGGCTTGCCTCTTTTGGACCCTTTGGAGGTTGGTGTCAGTGAACTAAATTCCTCTCCTTCTAAATGCCCATGCAGTGAATAATGTTTTAATTTTTCATCTCATTCTCATTTTACGAAACTGTCATGGTAAAGTGCAAAGGAAGAAAAATAACAAGAAAATTAAGCTGATGAAAATTAATTTTTGAATGCTTGCTTGATCAGAGAGAAGAAAAGATATAACCAGCATAATTAATAATCTTATCTTTAAAAACTTTTAATTAAAGTTGTGTATGCTATTCCTGAATATAGGTAATAAATATTAACGAGGCACACAATATTCAGTAACACTATAATACTGTATATGGTTTAAACATCACAAATTCCTCAGGATATACATATTCACATCATGTCTGAATTTATCCCCAGAAATGTAAGATGGTTTTGATGTTCCAAATATTTGTGGGAGGAAATACCTAATGAAGGATTTTGAGAATCCAAAGATGACAACAAACATATTGTAGAAGACTCAAACTTTGATAGGAAATGTAGGGAGTTTTTTGCTTTGACTGATTGGATAGCTTCCACATGGATGAAACACATGTTAAATTATTTACAGATAATTACATCTCTGTACTGTTGCTAAAATATTAAGACACCATTGTCCCACAGGAGAAACTGTGACAGACATTGGCACATCAGCTAATGAATAGCTGTGGGGTAAGGGAAAAAAAGAGCTACCACTAGACCTTGGTATTAGGAGACAGAATGTCTGTAAGTAATCCACACTCAGAGAAAAATGACACTTTCTTTTTCCCCTTCCCTCCTACTAATTACAAATAGAGCAAATGTTCACCATTTGGTAGAACTTGCTTGAAGGTGATTTTTTCTGGAAATAGTCTCAAGGACCTCTCCACTCCCTTTTCATTATAGCAAACTGTGACCTAGAAATACAGAATAATTACCTTCAGCCAAAGATATTTTCAAATATAAAAGACTAGGCAGTGGTTTTGGAGAAAAGATGTATTACTTCTGACGTGGGGATACAGTTCTCATGCAATTTTTGGAGTTATGGAGGTTGTTGTTTCACATCACAGAGTGAAAAAAATTAGAGAAACATACTGAAGATATACAGGCAGTATAAGACCACAGAATTGAACACAAAGTCTGCATTTTAAACAAATATTTGAACACTGAAACTAGCTATCAACCACAAAATTTCATTCTTTCTTTATGTCAATTGAAAAAAATAGTACCTGGAATATTTTTACTGAAAAACTACATGGAAATTATTGAAAAGTAAGATTTGTAAGATCTGGTTCCTCAACAATTATTTTCTTAAGAAAAAAAAATCCTTTACCCTAGAATTATGGTTATTGAATATTGAATATATTGAATATATTCTGAAGGTACCCTTTAAAATAAGTGCCCACTTCCATAGAGTATACTGCAGTAAGGGAGAAAGGCACATCACTGATAATAAATAATCCTCATAAACTCTGTCTAAATCTGCAGAACTGTGATAATCCCAAGGATCTATGTGGCTTCAACTTGCCATAAATTATAGGAATCCATCCATAATTTGTCATTTATCTAACATAATCATCACCTGCACAATTATAGTATTAGTACAAAAACAGTTCATAAAGATGTCATCTGTTCATCAGACAGATTAAACAGAGCCTCTACCAACAGTAAAGCAAATTAGATGTAAACACATCCTTGAAGTATATGCTTATGTTCTTTCCTGGGTAGAACTTGAAGGCTTAACATGTTTAAATTTCTGATTTAGGAATTTAACTAACATTTTCTAAAAAAAACACCAAAATATACCAAAATGCAAATGTGCACTGAGGCCTATAATCCCCCCTTGGGAATTAAAGTAAACTGGTCACCCAGCATCCAACTATTCCTTTAAATATATGCCTCTAGCAAAGCACATTTTTGTGGTATTGATCTATACTAATGTGAAAGGTGTCACTTACAACTCTGAGTACAGATTAATGAGTTTGGACTACAGTGTACGATATTACAAAGTTAGAATTATAGAATCAGAATATCCTGGGTAAGAAAGGACCTACAAAGATCATTGATTCCAGCTTCTGGCCCTGCACAAGACCACCTCAAGAGTCATACCAAGACATTTCTTACAAAAGAAAATCTGGAGACAGTAGAGATTTTTACCACCCATTCAAAATTTGATTGTATCTTCTTACATTTTTTGCTGTACATGACATGCTGCTTTGAACTGAGCTTTATGATGCTGTTTTTTGTCTGGTGCATGTCATGATAAAATGTGACATGACTGTCAGTTTTGTTAAGTCAACAGGAATGAAGAAATATTCACATGGTTTGAATATTTTTTTGACTTGGTAAATATTGGCATATCCATCCTTGAGTAACACAAAAGAGAAGTTCATGCTTCATGGGGCACTCACAAAAATGTTTGGAAAAAAGCCCTTTAATAAAACTTAACAATGAGTCCTTTAAAACTTGACATTTTTGTCCTTTGTCCAAGCTGGAATGAATGATAACCATAATTTTTTCTCCAACTAGAAACTGTGATACATGTTAATGGCTAATGACTTCAGTTGAACATAAAGTAGAGAGAACAGATTTGTTCTCAAGGAAAAAAACTCTTACCTGTAAATATTTTTGCAAAAGAAGCAGCAACAAATGGAATGTTTTCTCATTACAGAGTCAGATTCATTGCAAGAAAGAGTTTGCCCACGAGCTGAAAAGTAATTTCCTGACAATTTTTACCATAGGCTTCTCAAAATTGTCTACAAAATGAATGATCCTCTACTTTAGTAAAACCTCCCAGACAGGACAGAAGTTCAAATGTCTTCTACTCTTCCAAACAGATGCTTTCAATGCTTTGTCTGTGCTGTTTAAAAAAAAAAAAAAAAAAAAAAAAAAAAGAAAAAGGTGAGATTATACTGTAATACTGTAATTCTTGCATCAGCCAGCTTACTGAAAGTCCTCAGGGAAGCCAGGCGCTGCAGTTTTAAATGAGATAAACCAGCAGTGAGAAGAAGTGTTGACACCAGCTATATCACAGAGAAGACTCTGGACGTGTGACCTTCACCATGATTTCACATAAGCTGACAGAGGCCAGTTTCCCTGTCACATCTCCACCATTTACGGCCCTCTGGAAAAAGGGACACCACATCGGCCAGTCTGAGACAGGACACATTTGAAGTGAGGCAGTCTGTGCCCTGGCAGGATCTAAAGCTCATGAGAGCAGGAGAAATCAGACTGCAGTCAGTGCTAATATGAAGAGATCTATGCCCAGACCTTACTTTCCTTACCCCTCTCTGAGCCTCTCATTAACTCCCTGAAATACAGCTGCTCCCAGTGGTTGAAGGTAGTACAGTCCAGGCTTTATTTCACTTTTATGAGTGAGAGAGAAAGACACTTTGATAGTTTTGTTCCTGCAGTTTTTTGCAGACTTTTAGGTATCTCAAGCAATGTTTTAAAACTAATATTTCTAAGACACTGGAAACATATCCTGCCTGAAAGTCAATTTTTGGTTTTGAAGAATCTTTCTCCAAAAGTTAGGAGTCAGGGCAGCTGGTTTTATAGCATTCATAGCTTCATGTATGTTCCATTTTCACTGTTCTGAAAGCATGACATAGTATGTACATGGTCTATATCTTTTTTTCTAAGTACAAAATCACCCTGGAAATTTCATTACCACAAATACAGAGCAATAGTCAAATGTACCCAGATTTAATAAATGTGAAAGAGAGAAGAGGATAGACATGTAGGAACATAATCAGGACTATTTTTGAGTGGGTATTAAAGTCTAGAATGAGATTTACTTGTCAGTGTCACTGATAAAAAGGATAATTATTGACTCCTGAATTTCAGAGATAAAGGATGTTGTAGAATTTTATTAATTTTCTTGGAATAAGGTACAATAATATATTAGCCTAGTCTGAAGTTTTTGCTGCTGTGAAATTCTTTCCAGCTATTGCCCTGCATAAAAATACCTAAAATCTACAAGCAAAATTCATAGAGTGCAATTTGCCATAGTGTCTGGCATCTAGCAATAAGTCATTTCATTGATGTTGTTTAAAATACAAACACAAAAGTGAGGATTGAAAGCAATGAGAGCAAAGGGGATTCAAATAAACTTCCTACTCAAAGCAAAGTATTTTTGATCACAAAATTTGTATAATATATTTGTAGATTTAAAATAAAATTACATGAAAACAAACTAATATTTTTCTTTCTTTCTGGAATGATGAAATAGTCCCCTTAAAGATAAAACAAAATTTCAAACACTTGGCTTTGTTTCTCTGACTAAATTCAGAGTCAGAATGCAGATTCTTATTTGAATCAACTAACATCTTAAAATAAGAAACAATAATTAATTCTTTTAAAATAGAAAAGTAGTTTTTCTCTTCCCCCACAAAAAAAAGGGTTTGTGTGTTAAGAAAAGCATACTCTATCATTTTGTAAATATTCTAGTAACTATTATGTTATTTATATCTAATTTTTCATGTTTCAATGAAGCTACATTTAGAAAATATTTTCCCTTTCTCTCAAATTTCTTTGCTTTTCAACACATTGAAGCAGTTATAAAATCACCATGTCAATTCATGTAAAACCATGTTTCCAAAAGTGTAACTATAAAGCAAATAAAAAGCCCTGTAGTTTTTATTATTTTGTAATGCTCCTTCTAATTTTAGTTCTTAGAAACAACTATACAATTAACAGTACCTGTCCCTGCATTTAGAAAGAAGGAGCATCAAGTTCATTTAATCTATTAATTTTCTGAGCTGTGTGTGGTCAGATAAGGTCAGTTGCAGTTTTCATGAGGGCCAGGTGGATGTGGCATGGAACCAGCCAAATGCATGTTACTGGATGAACCTGCTCTGCTCCCCCATTCTCCCAAGCTGGCTGTATCTGATCTTCCACAGGTGGGCTTGGTTTGTTTTCCTCCAGTCTCTGCAGCACTAGGCCACTACAAAGTAAACACAATGGTCAAAAAAACTGGACAGCTGTGGGCAGAGTACAATGGCCATTGCATTGAATAAAAGAGAACAAGGTCTCGAGTTTGGCACTTATTTGGTCAACAGGTAACACTGACTTGGGTATAACTCAAATAGTTTATGAGAAATTTCATCCTTGGCAGGTGATTCCAGTTTCACCATTTTTTTATGTCATTAAAATATACACCTGTGTAAAAAATTCACAAATTAAACTTTTCTAATGCCAATGTTTTGTGAAAGACTATGATCCAGTTCTAGTTCTGCCAGTATAATCACAAATTTAAAAACGTGGTTTTTTACTTATAATCTGTAATCCTTAAACATAAACTCTACTACAGATCTTTCCTTATTGTCTTATACTTCATAAGCAAGTTATTTCCCTTGAAAAATAAAAGAAGACCCACACAGAAATCTTGATTGCTTTAAAATAAATCCCCACAAATTTTTATTATAAAAATTGCTAGAAAATATTAAGTACCAGGAATGAAAAGAAACGAAGATGACAGACAAGAGTGGCTACTCACTGTTTATGCAATGACAATGCTTTGTTTCCACTTCACAAGCTCAAGATAATTTCCCTACAAATAATATAGTAAATCTTCCATTTTTCTTTCATTATAATCAATAGAAACTATAATCACTTCAAGTAGATGATAAGTGACTCTGTCAAATCACATTTGTTTTGATCAGTTGTTATTCTGGGAGATTTCTTGATCCCAACCTTTTTTTTTTTCTGCAGGTAATAATCCTTTTTAATTTGCACATCACTGCTTTCATACTTGGTGGCCTCTCAGTTAATGCTCACTAAAACAGATAAATCAATTCTGCCATGTTGTTCCAATGGTGACAGTTTTTCCTTGTCCTACACATAAGAGCATTTTGTCTCAATTCTATGCATTAATTGACCATGGAAGCACTTTCACAGCCCAAACCTAATTTGTTCAGCTCAGATAGGTTCAGCTGCTGGGGCAGAAACACGAATGTGAGCAGAGTATTTAAATAGGGCACCCCACAATGTCTGAGATGTTATTTCTTCAATATTGATTGAGATAAAGAACTCTAAGTTGAATTCAAACATAACTGGGGAACTTCAAGGCGATTTTTGAAACCAAAAAGAAGACCGTTTCAAAAGAAACATGAAGCATGAAAATTTGTAACTGTGGAAAAAGATCTTGGAGCACAAACTGAAGGAGTGACGCAGCACCCTCAAAGCCACCCTGCAGAGCCAGGCTGAGCAGTCTCCCAGTCCTGGCAGCACCAGGGAGGGATGTAACAGGAGCAGCATGGCAGGCCAGGTGTGCCTGTGGAGGGAGCAGAGAGCAGCAGCAGGAGCACTCCCCCCTCCCAGCAAACAGGGAAGAAGGCATGTGCTCAATAGGGTGGGCATGCTGCTTGCCCCCTCTGCCAATGATGGAGCGAGCAGGGGTTGCTTAGAACATTTTGGTATTAGATTTCAAGGTTGCTTAGAAATTCGTAATGCTTTTTAATAGCTTGCAAGTACCTTGTATTTTCATTTGTCTGCTGTATTGCTGATACAGAGCCTGAATATGTAGTTCACTCGTTGCTGGTTAATTGCATGTCAGTGATGAATCAATAAACTGCTTTGATCATGACTGCATGAACTGAGCAGTGTTTTCCTGCAACAGCTGGTATCTTCCTGTCTGTACTGAACAAACAAGGAAGTGTGGAAGGTAACTTTATTAAGCAGAATACTGAGATTTAAAATTGGAGGCGGCCTTCCATTCATTGTGAAGGTCTCATTAATTATCCTTTTAAAAGAATACTGAAATACTACAAAGTGTCTCTTTAACAGCCTTACTAAAGCACAGAAATATAAGGAACTAATTAGATTTGTAATTTTATCACAAATCGTAAAATATATTAATCCCATGAACTCCTATTCTGTGAATGAACCTCAAAACCAATAATTTACAATAAATCTACATAATCAGTGAGATATAGTGCAAGTCAAGAGTGTTTGTACCTTGAGGTTTTTTTGACCAATCAGTGTTCAAACCCACAGTCTCCACATTCACAGTCTATTATGGGAACTACATCAGTCTTCCTTCTGAGTGATGAAATAACCAGTTACGACTTCCCTCCTAAGACAAGCAGCCATGGATGACATGGGCTGTACATAAACATGCTGGATATAGTTCAAAATCTTACTGTGCATAGAAATTATTTTTTCTTTTTCAATCTGACGGGTTAAAAACAATTAATGCTTTAGCTAGACTAGAAACTATCATTTTCCAATATAAAATGTTTTCTTAGTTTCAATGCTAAATGTAAATAAATAATAAGCTCATAAAACCTGACATGGAAAACATTATCTCATTTTTCTTAGTTGAGGATGTACTCTAAATCATATATGTTATGTTTGAGACCTGAATTAAAATCACTTCTCTGTCTAATTTAAAGAATATTATTCTGCCAGGGGGATTTTACTGAGACATTCTCCATATAAAGTAGTTCAATGTAATTCCTTAAACATTCACCGGACAAGAGAGAAAAGTATGATTCAGACACTGCACTATGGGTATTAGCAAGCTCACCTCAGGGATGGGACCTGAAGTAGGAGCACATCTTGGTCATGACTCTTCATTATTTATACCCAGATCACTAGGCAACTATATTCATTCATGGATATTGCCCACACTGATATACTGAAAATATAGCTGCAAAATATTGCCTTTATACAGTTTAAAGAGCCTCCATGGTGATATTTTAATACAACATTTGTTTACCTTTCTTATAGATGCCCCATGAATAACTGACATGTCATTTGAAAGTATTGATGCAATAATATTATACTATGTAGATATTATATTTATTTTATAAACATACATTTTAGATAGTTCTTTGCAAATTGCAATGATAGGCAACTCCTCATGCTTCTGTCTGTCACAACCTTTAAAATTTTAACAGAATTGAAAACTAATTCAAGAAGCTTAATTGCAAAGGCAATGGGTTCAGGACTGTCATCTCAGTCCCTCAGCTCTACTGTGCTATTAGATTGTTCCTGTACAAAAAAGTAGAATTAATGAAAGCTCTTAAGTTCATGGGATATTGACCTCCCTTTATAAATCTACCATGAGCAGAAAAGATTAATAAAATTAAGATATTGAAATGCCTAAGAAAATTCTCCTCTATGCATCCTCAGTTACACACTTTGTTTAGCCAAATCTGCCACCATGTAAAGTCAGCAGATTGCAAGTGTATTATAGGAATTACTCATAATGTGAAAAAATTTAGCCTAGCTGCACATTTCTGGGAGACTAGCATACAGAACATGAGGGAAAATGAACCAACATATGAGAGGTATAAAATGTGAAATGACAGAATTATACTGGTCCAGTCATATGTGCAGTAAAGTGAGATTTTTGAGTGTGACCAACTCCAAAACTATCCCACAAAACATTATAAAGTATTGAAGAACAATAAAGAATGAGCTATTCAAGGTCACAAAGGACATTCCCCCTGCCTAATATTTCCTAATGGCCAGTTATTGCACTGATACAATCCTGGAATAAGACATTAATTAATATACCTCAAGACAAACACAAAAAAGGGCATGTGGAAATTGAAGGCTGAAATAGAAAACTATTCTGATTCATGGTAGACGTAATTCTACACTAAAGGCCATGTCAAGGTCAAAAGCCTCCTTAAACAGTACTGAAGTTATACCTTTGCAGGTGGGAAGGGAGGGACTCTATCCTGATGAAGTAATTCCATAATTTGGAGTTTGTGGTGAGCAACTAAGTCTGACCTTAAACTGTAGGATCGCAACCGAGACCTTAACACAGGTTACCAGTAAATGAATAAGAAACTAGTTAGTAGCCAAATAGATGAGACTTTACTCCTTCCTATGAAGCAGGTGAGATAGATATTGGAATATTGTATTCTGTCATAATTCTAAAAATATTGAAAAGTAAGGAGATATTCAAAGGAAATTGAACAGTGTATGCGAGGACTTCACGAACTTTACAGCAAAATACAGTTTGTTCTCTCATCATGCAAAAAGTTTCTTAGTGTAATAAATAGACACATAAATGTTTCATCTCAGAAAGACAAGATCAGATCAATTCAAGTTAGAAGTGAGCAGTAGTATTCCAGTGGTAAACAGAGTTCACCAATATTATAATTAACAGCAGAAGATTTTCCATTTGTCAGGAGTTAAAAAAACCTGTTTTTTATCCTAAATTTAATAAATTAAAATCTTGATTCTTTATTTTTAAAATATTTTCTACTTTGTTTCCTTATTTCACTGTTCAATATTTTCTAAACTTTCATGTCAATTAATGACCATTATCAAAACTGAACTATTTAATTTATTAGAAACTAAATAAATATATTAATTTTCCAAGATACTGGTCCATTTCCTATGCAAATCTCTATCTATAACTTACATAATTTTATACGTATGTGTTTTTTACACCTGGACTTAGTGTTGGAGCAATTAATGTGAATATATGTCTTGACTTTAGCCATGATAGAGATTTTTGTGTGGAATAGATAGGCCATAAATTTTTGCAAATATAAAATACAGGTGATCTCCATATCCAACACTCAACAGGCTTCGTTTCATAACACTCTCAAATGCTCATGAAACTTGGGGACTCCGCATCCCACATTATCATAAATAACTTCTATTTCCTGCCTTCAAAATAATAACATGTTGTAAGTTTAAGATCTTTACCACTTGATAACCATATCCCCAACCTCCCCATTTTGTATTTCTGCACAAATTTACTCAAATCTAAGCAATCTACATTTTGCAATTTGTTTATCCATGCTAGAGGCCTTAGGATTGACTTATACAGGGTTTTTTTTAGCTTTATTAATTGCTCTTTGGAAGAAGCAGGGACATAAAATAGAGTGATTGCTGTTTTAACAGTAAGAGATGATCTGTTCTTAGTTGCAAAAGTCGGCAGGATAACAGAGAAACCTCCTGAAGAAAAATCAATCTAGCAAGACTTCTCTACATTTGCCCACCACAGCACTTATGCCAAAAGCCAAAGAATTTAAATACACTTATAAAAGGTGCATTAATTAAATTTTTAAAATCATGTTTTTAAGTATAAGCTGAGGAAGCTAAGCAGGAAGGAACTTAATAGGATCGTGCCATTACCCCTGAGGAGTCATCATGCCTCATCAGCAAAAGGATTGAATGATTTCTTTTGTTGGGGCCAAACTTATGGTAAAAGTACTTTGCATTAGCATTTTGTGTGTCTCTAATGTTGATGCAAAATGATTCAACTTTCTTATATCTCTTTAAACTCGAGAACTTGTTACAGATAAAATGTCAAGCAAAGAATTTACCTTTAGGGCAGTTTAAAAAAAAAATTAAGCACAACCAAAATGCAACAAACAACTACTACTATTAGTCTAGTTACAGAGGTATGAACACAATTGAAATAAAAAAGGAGGTGCTTAATGTTGATACAGTTAAAAGCTGTTACCCAGCAAGACTTCCCGTTGTATACTTCTTTTTTTTTGTGTTATCTCCACTCTTCCACTGCTCCTTGATCTTAAGGTCAACAGATGTGAAGAAGAGGGAAAATGTTTGGAAATATGGCAGAACCTTGATGTCTTCAGCAGGAAGAGAGTGGTGATATTGATTGAGGCACAGGATGTTGCTATTGACAGTTTTCCCTTTCTCCTCACTCATGTGTCCACTTAGGCACAGTTTTTTAAGGGGTTTTAGACCTTGATCATTTTTTACTGGTCCATAACTTCATGTTACAAACAATTTTCTTTTATAATGTGCATTGTATATGCTAGACTATTATTATTATTTACACTTTCTGTTACCCAAAAGTTACTTTTGTTCAGCTTCTAAGTTTGTATTTCCTTTAGTAACTGTCCAGTGGTGGATATTCTTGGAGCCTCTGTTTGTTAGCCTATGTTCACTCCTACAAGGTCTCTGCTGTCAACCCTAACCTTTACACTACACCACAGAAATAACTCACTCTTAGGACCGCAGCTACTTGGTTTGTCTGCTAGCTCCAAAACTGCAAACGATACTTATACCATGCCATTATGCAAAGGTAAATAGAACTAAATCTGGATGCCAGCCACCTGGTCATTAAACAGCTATTGTTACAGCTAAGCAAGGTAAACCTGAACTCTGAGAGAAAACACAGCAGACAAAACAAGTCTGACAGCCACAGGTATGCTGGTGCCTGTGCTGTTCACTGACTGTCCCTCTGATAGAAGGGATCTGGGTTCTGTCATACATAACCACACATTTAACACTCTGATATATGTGTTCATAACAAAGCTAATCTTAATGGAAAAAAAAATACACTCTGCTATTCTTCATTAAATGAATATTTTGTATATATAATGCTAAAGGCATTCTAGCAATTTATCTAAAGCCATGATTTGGGGTTATTAAAAAGTACCATAGAAAGTAAAAATTGTTGTGTTCAAAACCCCTTATTTGATTTAAGGATCATACCAACATTTTAATTAAACAGTTCTGAAGCTGCTAATAATATCTCATTAAAATGGTCCCAAAGAATTTAAATATACCTATTAAAGAGTGCACTGATATTAATTAAATATGAAGATCCAGTTGGTAAGTACATGTTTAAAAAACTAAGCAGAAAGAAACTGAACAGCATGGTGCTGGTACAGAGTCACCACACCTCCTCAGCAAAAGGACAAAATAAATTATTTTGTTGGACTACAGGGACCCTTCTAATATTTTTCCTGTAGGAAATGGGTTTGTAACAAAATAATTTGTTACAAGTGTAAAAGCATTCCAAGCATCCTGTGTAGGTGAATTTCAATAAAGTCCCAGCTCTTTCCAGGTTATAAACTAAGTCTTCACCATGGTCCAAGCTCCTTCATCAGGTCTCATAACCGAAAGCTAAGACCTGATCTTCCAAAACTATTGGGAACCATCCTCACTGTTTAAGGGGATATTGTCCATGAGTTGAAATAAACTTATCTGATAGATTGTTCAGAGGTCTTCTTATTGGCAAATGTTAATAGGCAGTGAAGGCAAAACACCTGACTAGTCCTAGGCTAATTTTGTTTCACCATGGAAAATCAGACTTTTATCTGGATTCTTAAAACACTGGCAACTGTTTCTCACAACATGGGCTCCCACCAGCACAACATCCCTATATGTTTCATGCAGACTTGAGGCTAAAAGGTAGAAAAGAGTATTAGCTATTTCTGCTTCCCTGAAGTAACATCAGATATTCTACTCTATAGATAATAAGAAAGGGATTTGGGATTTTGACTTTCAGCTTAAATTTAGACAGGTTAAACCCTCTGTTCTTGTACAGACACTATATACAATGTGGAAAAGCCTCAGAATAAGCCAGAAAAAAAAAAATCTGCAAACATTTTACTATCTCCTGGGAGATAGTATAATCTCTCTGCTCTAAAAATTTATGAAGCAAGTTTGCAAGAATATTCGGGCTGTACAAGCAATCCATTGAGTCCTGCTTAAGTAAAGATGTGGATAGAATGTCCTACAACTAACACGGCTTTTCCATTACTAAAATTTTTTTCAAGTGATGACAAGAGAAACTTGCAGAATGAGAATTTCAATAACCTCCTCCATATGTCTGAACAGAAAAGAACTAGAACCAGAAGGAAATTAAAATTCATAGTGTTTCCTGTCTTTACTTCAATATTTGCAACCAGAAAAAGGCATTACAAAACAGGGTACAAAACTTTTCCTACATGCTGTTCTTGACATTTGCAAAGTTTACATGAATCTGCGCAGGACGAGCCAAAAGCCTGCAGTTAGGAAAGTTCAAGGCAGATGCTACATCAAGTATGTCAGCCATGTATTGCCACACTGAGCCTTTTGCAGAGGTCTCTGTAGGAACAGCCTGGTTAAGGGCAAATGGTGGAATGAACATGGATCTACAAGAAGTCATACTAATAAAATAGTTGTGAAGGCTGGGACTATAAACCAGGATGGCATACATTCTGTTAGGTAAGGTACTTAACAATGGAAAAATAACTGATTTCTGTTGTATTGCTCTGGGGAATGGTTTTTCCCTCCCCAGGGACCCCTGTAGATGTGACCTGTTAGTTTGACCCTTCCTTCCTTTCCTGACTCAGTTGGCTGGGAGCCAAGTAGCCCCTCCTGTACAGAGCCTACATAAGGATCTGTCCCTTCCTGTTCACTCTTTTTCCCTCTTGCTCCCATGGAATAAGCATCTTGGAACACATCGGGGGTTGGAGCCTCTTTTGGAATCTTTGCCTTGCTCCCAAGGCCTCGCAGATCTGGGCTAGCCTGGTAACTTCGGGGGGCTGCAGGTGGTAGCCGTGTCAGATTTCCTGATAGCAAAAAGACTTAGCTGTAGCCTTTTCAATCCAATGCCAAAAAAGAATTAATTTTAGCTAGTCAAGGCAGGGGCTTCTCACTTTTCTTTAAAATTTAAACTAAGAAGAGGAACAACTAGTCTGCTTTTAGCAATCAATGACAGAATAATGCATAGCTACCCTCACCTTTTTAGAGACAGTCTGGGCATGTTCAGAAGAGTTGCCTGGTTTTTAGGATATCAGTAAAATCCTATCACATATAAGCTTGAATCACTTTTTAAAAATACATTGAATATTATACTCAAGTTAATACAGTCTACATTCTAATTTAAAAGGTTGGATTTTAGAAATTAGCCTCTGATTCAACTAGTCTCCGTCATACATAAACACACATATGTGTATTCATAACAAAGCTATATCTTCAGGCAGAAAAAATACATGCAGCTCTTAATCATAGATACCTGCATATACAATATCAAATCATCCCTATACTTTACCCAAAATCATGACTTAAGGTTGTTTATTTTTTAAAAAAGGAAACATCATTGCTGTGTTCAAAAACCTTTATTTGATTTAAGGATCATTCCAATTCTAATTAAATGGTACTGTAGCAACTAATTACATTTCATTAAAACAATTTCATTAAAACAAAATAAAAGTTGACTCTGCTGGGGATAAAGATGCATTTGGAATATGTAGAATCACATCTCTCTGTCTGTTTTCCAAGGCTTTAGAAAAGATTTTGTACTGTACATGGACCAGGAAAACAACTTGATGTTAAACATATGT
This sequence comes from Chloebia gouldiae, assembly GCA_003676055.1. Classification (NCBI taxonomy): domain Eukaryota; kingdom Metazoa; phylum Chordata; class Aves; order Passeriformes; family Passeridae; genus Chloebia; species Chloebia gouldiae. Next base: position 22,544,635 of record QUSF01000004.1, on the reverse strand, counting down.
CACTGTAACAGCACAAGACATTCAAGGTGAATCTTTCACAGTGAACACTTCCTTGATAGCATGGTTAAAAAAAAATTTTGTCATCTCTAAGAGGAATTGGTAGCATTTTCAAATCACTCAGTATCATCAGAACCCTTGTTTTTTGCTCAGCTGTCTTGAAAGCAATTTATTCTCTCAAACCCTTCAAGTGACATGTCTAGAAGATCACTTCCAAGTTTAAATTCAAATTAAACAAGACTGGTTCCTTTTAATAAATATCAGTAAAGAAGGCACAGGCATCCCCACAGATTATTCATTTTGTTTGCATATCATTCTGCCCTTATTCTGAATTTTTGGGGCTTAGCTTCGAAAAGCTGTGTCCAGTTGTGTTAGGATAAATATGAAACGTGTAGGATCTTTTCATTATAAAGTCAACAGAACTAAACTGATCTGTTATTGCCTCAAAGTAATCCATGAACACTCAGATGATGAAAAATGTTGAAAAATATTGTCTATTCATGACAAATTCTGGGGGTTCTAAAAAAATACTGTAATTTTGGTATGTGCTTTCATTAGAAAGGGAATTTAAACAAACAAACAAAAAGTCTTTCCAAGAAAATTACTAGTAATAGAGTACGTATTTTAATATAACATGTTCTTCTTTTTGTTTTGCTTTGAGACAGGAGTTTTTTTAGTAATTGTTTATAGGGGTCAATATGTGTTAAAGGTCTTTCACACATCAGTTAAATCACAGATGAGTTAAAGAGAGCACAGTTCTATTACACAAGCTGGAGAAAGTGTTTGATGCCCGACAATTTTGATATAAGCCATCAGAAATGCCCTTCAAAAACCATTATATTCTTAGACTTGCAACAGTTCTTGAAGTCAAAAAGAAATGCTTTATTTCAGAGTAGAAAGGACATAAGTTCCAGTGGCTTGAACTTTTAAATACCTCTTTTTAATAACCTCCTTCACTCTTCTCCGGTCAGTTTTTATGACCTGAGTAAAATAATGATAGCCTTAGCCCATAAATAAGAGCAGTGATTTAAGAATTGTTTTTCTTTAACTCTGAAATACAGTATACCTAATTATGATCATCACTATGCCTTTTCCTTTAAAAGAAAATATTGACCTTTCTTGTAGCTGACACTAGCAGAGCTTGGGTGCCTGTAGTGGCAGCTCTGGGGCACACAGCATTCAAAGGACCACAGATCAGAATTCAGTGAGAAGGAAAAAAAGGGTAAAATTAAACATGAAAAGCAGAGATCTGCCCAAAGTCTCGACAATGCTGCATTCACACTGTGATGTGGGAGACCCAGCCACAGGTGATAGAAGCTAACCTTGGTCCCCTACAATAGCTGGTTTATAATAGGGGTGATGCCCTCAATCTCAGAGGCAGGGATTTGTGTAGCATCACTCGCAAGCACTCTCTGGGAGCAAGTGTGCTGTAATACTCTGATCTTTCAGAAGAGTAAAAACTCCTGCAAAGGTAAAACTAGCTTGAACAATCTAGTTAAATGTATGTAATGCTAGGAAGAAGCATTAAATGAGAAGATGGCAGTCCAGAATGAAGTGGTCAGAAAATGAATGGTGCAAAGGAGATCAGTGAAATGCTCCATGCTTTGAAAAGAAACTTTCACAAATATCCCCTTCCAAATCCCCTATTACCAGAAACACCACTGTAAAAAAATAAAATAGGCAGAAAGCAATAGTTTTAAAGGAGGTCCTCTATTTAATTTCTTTTAATACTATCTATAGTCTGCCAGAGGATTTTTTAAATCAAGTTCACAGAGGAGAAAAATGCACAGATATTAATTTAACTAAAGCAATTCTTGCATCTTCTTCCTTTCAATAGTGAGGAGTTTTAGGCATGTCTTAGAGGAAAATATCATCTGTGCAAGTAGTCCACAAATTTTTTAAGTGTTTGCTTTTACACTGTGGAGCTTTCTGACACAAGAGCATCCACAATAAATAATTTTTTAAATGTTTCAACCTCATCTCAGTTATGTTCTTAACACCCTGACCAACATCCATGCAGCCAAAAAGATGTGTCATTACACACTCAGGAAAAAGGAATGAGCACCTGGATACGCATTGAGCAGAACACGATATTCAAGGCTAGGTTGGATGGGACTTTGAGAAATCTGATCTAGTGAAAAGTGTCCCCGCCCATGGCATGGGGGGCTGGAACTAGATGATGTTTAAGGTCCCTTCCAAACCAAACCATTCTATGATTCTATGATAGTCTTAAGCTCTTAATACTGGTGGGTTTCTGTAATGATATCTGCAAAGTAGGAATAAAACCTAGGAGGCAATTTACAACACAGATCAGCTTCTTCATCTGTTGTAAATCACTCTAGCCCCAGGTCAGGAAATGTTTCAAATAATTTTGCACCAGATATGAAGTTGATAAATCTTATTCTGATATATAAGCTAACAATTTCTTTTGAGAGCTTACTCTGAAAGATCTGAATTCTGACAGCAGGTGGAAAATACCACTGAACTGAGAGCTTGCTTGATAAGTTACAATGCATGGTCAAAGACAAGACATATAAAAATAATTTGAAGTTGTAACATTCTAAAATAAATTCTTTAACCATCGAAGTCCAGGACATCCCTCTGGCTGCCCTGGCTGTCTTGAGACCCTGGCAGGGGTCTCAGAGACCTTGTCAGGAAACTATCTGTCACTACGATTTTAGCCCATGGAAAACTGCCAATTCTGTGTGAGGAACTGAAGGCCACAAGGGTTTGAGCAGTGTGATATTTGAATTAACATAGAGCAGAAAAGTAGAATTTTGGGGCTTTTAGAATGTGGTTCAGGTGGTACAAGATGGAGGAATTTGGGCCTATCCTAGCCTTCTTTTCCTTCTTCTTGTGCTCCATATCTTGGTGTGATGGTGACAGTTTCCTATTGGTTTAAGGTAGAGACTCACTGTCCAATATCTATCATTGGCACGTTATTGTAAACATAGTACACATCGTTTTTAGTATAAAATGGTAACACCACCCCAAGGGGGAGGGAGTCTGCCACAGACCGACCTGCTGGACAGACCGCAGCTCCTTGAGAAAGAATGTTAAGATAAGAAAAAATAAACAACCTTGAGAACACGATCCGAAGCATTCCAGACTCCTTCTTTGGCTGGGAGGGCTAGGAAGCAAAGACTTTTACAATCTCAGGGTCATTCCAAAGCAAAGCAGCCACCAAGATTCAACTCCTCATATTTTTAGAGGATTTGCATACAGAAAAATTATGCATCCTTTTTATCTATTTTGATGATGATATAAACCAAGTAACTCCATTTTAATCACAGTAAAAACCCTTTCTTAAAATAAGGCAAAGAGTTTTCCTGTTTATTCCACATCTGTTCCTAGTTTTCTTATTTAGCTTTAGAATATAAAGTGTCTTAATTTTTGGTTTTTATGATTAAGAAAATTATTTTTTAATTTTCTTTAAAAAAATATAAAAACAAGATAGCCAATTCTTATACTCAGCTCTTCTCCTCAATCTCAGAATCTCTAATCCATTTTTGCTATCTTCACCAGTTATGCTTGCTTTACTTCAGAATAGGGTTTAATTAAATATTCACAATATTTGCTATAAAAATATTCCATAATTTCTGTGATGGCTAAAATAAGATTATAGTCATCCAACCTGTATTTTAGTGAAATGTTTAATTATCTCTGTACAAACAGGTGAAATCATAAAACATACTTTCCAAAGGAGATAACAAGCTTTAATTCAGGATATTTACAACCAAGGGGAATCATATTAAGTGCAAATGTTAATTTACCATAACAAGACAGGTCTACTGCTAACTACTCCTTCTTTTAAAAAGAAAAAACATTTGAAATAATTATTTTAACTGCAGGTGTTGATAATGGCTCAGCGGGAACAAAAGTATTTAAAACCCATCCTATCTTTCAGCTGTGTTTGCAACCACAGCTTTATTCATTCCAACAATAGAAAAAACATTACTAAAAGCAGCTTGTTTACATCCTTGTCAGCAGCAGAAAGGCATCATTTGGGGCCCGTGGCCCCGAACTGTGTTTATTGTTCTGACTCAAAAGCCTTTCAAATATTCTGATTGAAATGAACATAGCCAAAAATCTATGGACAGAGAAAGAAATTATTTTTTGTTTTCTAGTTCTTTATATTATCCACTCATTTATATTGTGTTCTGACACCCTCAAAATTATCAGTTCTAATTCATTGATTTTTATGCTGGGTTTGGCTTCAACTTCATTCTGATTAATATGAAAATGAATTTGTTAGTCTCATGCTTATCCTACCTGAATGCTAGCTGGAAAATTGGTCCAAGTCATCACAACTGAACGATTCCTCTGAGGAGAGAACAAAGAACTTGCAAAATTTTTTTTCATTTTTTTCTGAAGAAAACCAAAATGGAACCTTAATAACATTCTTAAAATTATTTACTATAAAGGATTTACCATTAGTAAGGTAAAAATTTGCATATGAAATAAAACTTTTAACCTGGAACATGTTTTCTAATTAGAAAATATATTTCTGCACAACTTCAGATTGTCATGCCAATCAAAGTAGCAATCTATTTAACCATTAACTTGCATTTTCTAGCTCTGGCTAAAGCAGCATGATTTCTCTCATATGACCTCTTTTCATTTTGTGTACTTGCACATCCTGGTCTGACCTCTCTATGTGTTTTTCTAGTCCCAAAGTTAGAAATAAAATAGATTTGAATGGAAACATTGTCATAACTATGAGAACATAGAGATTTACTTGTATTTCTTATCCTCCAATGACAGGAGGATATATATCTGCTATAGTCACACAGCATTTCTTAGCACTTTTCTTATCATGTATAAAATTAAGCTTTTGATAGCTGTAAGCATTCAAATTTCACATGTCAGTTAGTTTGGACTTCTGCAGATGACTAACACAAACCACAGGTAGCAATCTTAATAAGGAAATATTTAAATAGTAAGAACAATTGAATTAATTATAATTTACTGGCACTTGTATTCTTTCTCACTCATATCTACTCAAAATTAATATGGGCATAGAAAATCACAGAGTTTTCATTATTAACATTTATATGACCAATCCAGCATTTGAAAATCTACTGATGTCATTTCTGCTTCACACTTCATCATCAATAATGTCACCAAATTAGAACTTCATTTGAAACCCAAGAAGTTGAACAAATTATAGTTTTTCTGCAGAATAATAGATCTACAGAGTAAGACAGCACCAAAGGTACAAAGTAATCAGGAGTACTCAGCAGATATGAGCGGGCAAAACAGAAGTGGTAAGAAGAAATTTTTAGCAACTGCGAAAATATTCTTTCCTCAAGAAAATACAAACCCACCACAATATCTGTCTTGCTCTCTGCATTTTGCTGCTTCAAATCTGACTTTGATCTCTATCTCTTTTACCATATGTTTCTTTTCTCTATTAAGAAATACAAGGAAGCAGAATTAATTTCCAGTCCCGCCTGAACAAAATTCACATTAAAATGAGTATGATATTCTGTGCATTGGATATGCTTTGAGATTATTATTCGCACAGTTTATTGAAGTGACTGCAAAAAATTACTTACTCTTATTGCTATAGTAGTTGAATCAATAATTTTGCTTGCTTTTCAGGATCTCAAATTTAAACAAAATAAATAACTATTTTTGGAGTCCACTCTTTTCTACAGCCCCTGTAGAACCTCCCGTTCTCTTTCTTTTTCATTGTTATTGAAAAATAGGTACGATTTCTGCACTGTTTTCACATAGTGTAGGATATTCATTCTCCCTTCAGTGGTCCTGGGTGTACTATTCTGTTTTCCCCAAAGCAATCAATGACTTGAATTAGGCAAAGTGGAATGCTACAGTAATCAGAATCTCAGTTACCTCCTGCTAACCTGGATGCATTCCTAAATAGCTCCCACTATGGGCTTCAATCACATCTTGCATACCCAAATCTGATAGCCTAATCTCTTAACAGGTGGACACATCTGTTCTATCCTGCCAAATTCAACTTACAGTGATTCTGCTTTGAAATATTTGCATACTTTTTTCCAAAAACTATGCACATCTGTTATGGTTCAGTTAAATAAAAAGTGACATTTTTAAATTTTTCGGTGCTTGCACATGTGTACATTTCAAAATGCCCTTCAAATGTTTTAAAAGTGTTAATGTTTTATGTTTCATGACCTTTGGTTTTGTTTAACCACTGAGTAGGTTATCTTCTTTATTTTAAGAAACTAAGAAGTACAAATAGAAATAATAAATAAGAAATACATATCTGCTAATAAACAGAGAAATCACCTATCATATAAGAATGTTAATACTATATACAGAATAGCTTGTATGCTTGAATATTGAGATTGCTAGAAAGGATAATTTCTTTTTAAGTTATACCTAATAAGTGGAAAAGCAATTGTCCCATGTATTTTAAATTTTTCTGAAATATTTGACAGGTAGAGAAACATGGCTAGATAAAGAAACAAGGGATGAATAGGAGTAGAACAGAAGCAGTACAGAATATGAGGAGTGACTTTGAGGATGTCCATCATATTCTTCAGTGAAAAAAGATACTTTTATCCAGATATATTTTGAAAGATATGGCTGAATTTATTGGTTTGGGGTTTTTATTTATAGTAACTGAAGAGAATTCAATATTAGATCAGTCACTTGGCAATTCCATACTTCTTCCTATTGAAAGATATCATAACCAGTTAGTGAGAGGAGTGTGAAGAGGCTGTAAAAATTGTGACCTGTGGGCTTTATCAGGCTGCAGTTTGAAGCTTATGCAAGGTATGAGTCTCATTCACCAAGACAGTTCTTACAGGTCAATTAATACTTTGGAGATCAGATAGGATTAAATCCACAGAACAATTTAGTTGCGTGTTATATCAACCTCACATTTTAGGTGGACAAATAAAGAACTGCAAACTTAAAACCAATAGATTTGTTGCTACTCTACTCTGCAGGCACTTAAAACTTCTGTTTCCTTAGATCTTCAGGAATTAAAATTATATGTGTCCAAGATTTCCTTTATTTTGACAAGGTTAGTGGTCTGGTATTTAAATTCTAGTCAAAATTGCAAATAAAACTTTTCTTTATTTATCTTACTAGGAAAGCCGCATCTGAAGTAAGTCTAGTAGATTTTGTCTGGCAAAACATAGCATATTTTAGGAATCTTGCTTTTTCTAATCCAAAATATTGAAGGTTTCTCCACAATTATCTCCCAGGCACTTGAGGGCCAAAGACAATTTCTCTTCTTGAGACAGTGCATAAAATGAAGATAATAACATACCTACAATATTATTGTATAACTATTATGTGTGTAGTAAAGAGTTATAATACTAGTTAATATGATTAAATAAGTGTGTCTCCCTGAATATAAAAAGCAAGCAGGAATCGAGTACTCTTTATGCCAGGTGCAAGGGCTCTTGCCTGGGAAGAATTACATCTAGGTATTGGCTTGTGCTTCCATGGGTACCTGTACATTATTCTTTGCATATCATGAAACATGATATGTTTTTATGCATATGTTGAGCAGTCTGAATGTTACAAATTCTTGCTAGTGGTTCCTCCTGCTCTTTGTAATTATTGTCTGCTAGAAGGAACTGCTCCAACAGAGCAGTCCTCAAAGGTACTCTTGTGAAAACCAAAAGTTTTAATCTTATCACACTGATACTTCATAAGTGTCATATACTAGGGATTGCTTAGAGAAAGGCAGGCAGGATTACTAATGGACTGAGGAGACTGGTATAATTCCCTGTGAAAGTAAAGAACTCTCACATCTAAGAGCCACAGCTTAGACTGGTGGATATCAGAACAAAAGAGAAAACATGAAATATTTTTACATCTAGAGATGTAAAAAAGGAGGGAGAAAAGGGAAGGAGATAAGATGTGCAAGACTGCTCACACTACACCCATTTCCTAGCAACTGTATTCAGCAGGTTTGATTTTCTCTTAGGCAAATCATTGAACCATATATTTTATACCTCATTTGGGTAGATCTGTCTTAGTAGTAAGGTGCTAGGAAATTTCAGCAATAGCAACAAGATTTTGCAGTCCTGTTGGCAAGAGCCATATTTGTATGTCAGAATCTATACATTAAATCTCATATATTTCTAGATTTAAGGAACTATCCCCTTAGTAAAGTGTTAGAAAAAGAAATATTTTTTGACAGTTTCAAAGTCTTCTGATGTAGCTGAGGATGCACAGCTTTTTCATTCTTTAGTATCACATCAATTACATATGGCAAAAAATTCTGAATGTACTCCTAACCTAGCTTGGAAACCAAACTATTTAGAAACCAATATTCCAGGCAAAAAAAAAAAAAAAAAGGGAAACGAGTTTTCAAAAATTCTTTGCTCTGATTTACAGCAAAATCACAGTCTTGGAAAAATTTTTTTTCAGAATTTGTGAGAGCTGACTCCTATCAGGGTCAATAGATTTCATTTATAGTGTAATAAAATAATCATCAGTGGTGTCTCAAATTCTAAGATATGTAAATTAGAATTCCAGGTACTTTTTAAAGTTATTTTCAGGTAAAAAGAAATCTTTGGAGGGTGAGGGAAGAAAAAGGGGGCATTTATGGGACAAATTTCATTTTTAATAGATTTGGGAATATTTGATCCTTTGAAAAGGTTGGAGAGTGTTTTGCCAAAATAATTGTTTCCAAAAACTTTTGATATTTGAAGTACTTCAGACATCAGAATCTGAAGCCTGTTCAAAATGTATTGTATAACTTCAAGAGTTTCCTGTAGATCTCCAGAAGCTGACTGATGACTGCCACACAGGTAGCTAGACAACAAACTTCAAACCATCAAGAGCTCTCTCTTCAAGCTACCTGGATTGTTGCCTGCTACTTCAGCCAAGTTAATCCATTATACTACATATTCTAAAGATCTGCATTCCAGAGCAATCATTTTCTAATGAAAAATGAGAAGTGACTGGATTCCCACATACATAGAAGGAATAATGGACAGGCTGCTGTATTAGCACAAGAATCTCTCAAAAATTGTATGGCTGAACCAATTGGCTCCTCACATGTTTTATTTTTGGCTGCTTGAAACATCTTCTCAGTTTTAAAGTGATAATTCTGTGTGTTTATATACATATGATACAAAGGAATTAGAATAAACTATATATTCCATTATACATTACATAGAGAAAACAAACCCTTTAAAAAGCAAAGCTTTTTATAAATTAAATTTTTAAACTCAACATTCTAAAGAATTAACATCCTATTAAAAAATAAAATTTAAGACAACTAAGCCTATGAACAAAGCACTTTTCGTTTTGGGTCTAAATTCTGTATATGACCCACACTCTACTACACATGAAAAAGAAATCTAACAGAAGAATTGTTTCCCAAAGTCCTAATCTTATTTTTCCTACAAACCTTTTCATTTAGAGAGGCAGAAAAATACATATTAATAATTATGACTGGAGAGAGTCATAGGAGCATTCACCTAGTTTAGATTCTGACATCTGTCAGTATGTCATATGACATAAATGAATCACTACAAAGATCCCTTGAAAAGCTACTTAAGGAATATGACATAAAAGAAAATTTAGCAAATATTTCATTTTCTTTTTTTTTAGTACAGAGCTTATGTTGGTGTTATATATGTATACATAGCTATATACATTAATATACAATACACTAAATATAATACTTATATTCCCTGTGATCTTTGGCTAGATGGAAACATACATTTACCATGCAATAATATTTTTAAAGGTCAAGAAAGAAATCAAGTTTCAGCTAGGATTTTATCTTCCATGGAAAACATTTCCCATTACTGTTTGGAGACATCACTTAATGTTAGAGCTGTGAAAATCCAGCACATATTCACTATCACAGACCATTATTTGACAGTGAGATATATCACTCCTATCTAATGCCTATATTTAATTTTCTGAAAATCTAATAACTCTCAAACCATTCCTTCACTCTGATAGCATAATTTGTCGATATATAAAAGAAACAAAGAAAAATCTAGTTTCAGAAACTGATAAGAATCTTTCTCTCCTCATTGTCCATCTGTAATAGGGATTTTTCAATACAAGCTAAATTTGTTAGCTCTTCCTGCTGGAATCATGTCAAAGATTAGAGGGTATTTTTCTATAACTAAAATAAAAAAGAAAATATGCAGTGAAAATTAGGCTTACATCCACTTTATAGAAAAACCAAAATCTTTTCTCAACATAAACTCTCACACACATATCTGTCATCACAAGAACTAAAAACATTCAGTAAAGGATAAGTGACTCCTTTCTGTCAAAAAAAACTTTCAATATTTTATGGAGAAAGAAACTCTGCTGGAACGGATCCCCAGTGTTGTATTAACTCAAGTTTCCCACTGTATTTTAACACTCCAGCTTAGTATCAAACTGTTGAATTCCCACTGACATTTCTGGTATAGAACATGTGGCACGTTTCATGTCACCAAATGGTTGTGAAGGTTAGAAGAAAGTCCATGACTACTCTGTAGGCGCTCCAAAAACCAACAGAAGCCTCCAATTTTTCCACTGTCTTTTGCCTAGCTTGACAAGGTCAAAGTTCTACCGTGTCTTAAATACCCAAGAAAAGTCTACAGCTGTGCACAAAGCCTACATCTCAGCAGCTCTGGAAGCAAAACACTCTTTTTCCAACTGTGATTTCTTTAGCACTTTACTTTTTATATGGAACCTGCTACAGCCTGAAATACGTTGGAGAAAAGTAGGTAACTTACCTCTGCAAAGAGTTTTCTACAAGAATTTTAGATTAAAGTAAAAATGATTAAAGGAAATTTACCTTCTGATGTGAATGCAATTACAGGTCTAATTCTGCTTTCCAAGCTTAGAATTTTATAATTCCTTTTAATTCATTGTAATGATGATAAAATAAAATTGGACTAATAATACACTGGAGATGTTTGCACCAGTGGAATCCCTCAATACTAGTGAAGTGAAACAGGCAATTATTGTCTAGCTGCTCGGAAGAACAAGGAAGGTAGAGATATTATTTAGAATAGATTAATAATGCTGGAATTAAACTGGAAAAAAAAAAACTTAAAGTCAGGCTTAATTTAAGGGAAAATACTATAAAGACTGTCGGATACCTTAACAAGGGAAATTAAACTGTCTTGTGAGACTCTCTGGACAAAATTGCTACTGACTTTTTGTGTCCATTGTGGAAGATCATCTTTTAAAGATGTTCAATAGCACATTGTGAGGAATGTTAATGCCTACAGATTCAAACACACCCATCACCAGAGGCTACAGCTAGGTATTGAACAAGACAAGGAAAGAGACTGATAAAAGGCAAATCCTGGATGTGGGATAGTGTTTTTATGCCAAAGTCCTTAAACCAGTGACTCAGCTGTGAAAACTCCTCTCTGGGGAAGTATGAGGACATCCACCTGTAGGCCTGAAGGCATTAATTGCTCCTGAGGGGGCACAATTGACTGAAGATGCTCATATAAAGGCAGTTGTAACATCTTAGACAGTGACATCAACTATTAAAGATTCCCAAAGTGTCTTGTAATCCACAGCATTACATCATTCAGTATGTAAACTCCCCGAGCCAGGGAAGTCACTTAGGCATTCCCACGGAGCCCGAACATAATAATAACACTCTGGACTTTGTGTTTTGTGGGTTTTCCCCACCTGGAACAGATCAAGATTGTGACCATTGCTTTAGCAAAACTTGTACCATCACCTCGACCACCAGACACAGTTAAATTGCAACAACCAAGTCTCATTGCTAAACACACAGGTGGTGGCTATTTATCCTTCCTTCCTTCCTTCCTTCCTTCCTTCCTTCCTTCCTTCCTTCCATCCTTCCTTCCTTCCTTCCTTCTCCCTAGATATTTGTCTCCTATCCAGCTGGGAGCTAGATAACAATTGAGCAGAACTGAAAGGGTTACCTGGCCACTGCTTACTCAAACACACCTTCAGACCTTAGTTCTCCAACACAGTAGGGAATAACCTCAGATCTGCAGAAACTGAAATTTATTGTGCTCTATCTTTCCTATCTTTTCTGTCTCAGAATCTTGGTAACTTTTTGCTAATTTAATTTGTCGTGATTAATACATTGTACCAGTGTTTCCTGCTGTTACAGCCTGCAAGAGAATTTAGTTATAATGATGGCTAAACTCAACAGCGAATTTTAACAGCAGGAATTATGGCACCATTATGCAAAAATGTCTAGGAAATTATGCAATTGTATCTACCACAATATAAAACTCAAATATAGTAAAACTCTCTGTTTCTTTGACACTGTTAGCCTGGGTGTCAGCCAAAATGTAAAATTCACAAAGGCTGTTTTTTTAAATCCTGTGGGCATTTCAGAAGACTGTTATCTGAAACTCTAGATCTGAATATTAGCACTGCTGATAGAAAAATTGCATTTGTTTATACAAACTGGATGCTTATCACAGATAGTAAATATAACCCAAATATGATTCAAATGTCTTAGAAAATATTACTAATAAGCATATAATCCAAAGTGATTTATAATGCATAAAACATATCAGATTAGCAAATATGAGAACATTTACAAAATGAGTCAAAAAAGTAGAAAACACTCATCAGACACTGAAAGGCATAAACTCTAACAAGCTTTCATTAAAAATGCATATGAATGCAAAAATAAAGAAAATAAAGGAATGTGGGACTGTAATTTGACAACACTGCAAACATTAAATATTGTGCTAAATAATTTGCCAAGAAAGTGACGCATGTTGCAAATAGCAAGAGACAAACTTCAAAAGATTTTCCAGCCCTCTGTGCACAAAGCATCCAAGTCTTTAATCAACTCTCTTCTACCCACTTTCCTAATTTCCTTATCCTAAACTATTTCACACTTTACTAATCCCTACAGCTTGAATTCACTGGGTTTTTTTCAACCCCAAGTTCCTTCTACTGCCTTGTTCCCCTTCCAGCTCCACCACTCCTTTCATCTTTTCAAAATATTCTTACTATAGGTCATCAACAGAGTCTGCAATGACATTTCAAAGGCTCCAAGAGGCAGGTGTTGCAAAGTTAAACTCTATGCAATTCTCACACTGCCACTGTCAAAATGCACTGCATGTCCCACAGCACGTGAGAGAATGGGTCTGGGAGACGACAGAATGGCTGCACTCTTTCAATCAGATCTACTGTGTCAACTTTTTCTCTTTTCTTCTTCATGTTTTATCACCATCTGGTGGCAGAACCTCAAAACACTGCTCTGAGTCATCGTGGATCCTACAGAGCAGTTTGTGCTGTGAATTGGTTGGGAAATCACCAACTGCATATCATCCCTGATTTACTTGTGGTTCTTCTGCTGCTGGCATATATTGCAGATACAAGTAAGATCACTTTCCAGAAGAACTATCAACATCTAATTCTGTATTTTATCTAATCTATCGCAGTCCAGTGAGGACCAGTTCTATTCTTCACAAAAAAAAAAGCAGAATTAAAGGAATACAATCATGTATTAAACACCACAGCCTTTGCCTCACTCTTCCAAGTTTTCCAGATTTACAGTGCACACTTGATCCCCAGCAGAACATGACTTGACTTTCATCTCTTCTTCCAACTGAATCTTTTTCAATTACTAGCAGTATGAAAGGAGCTGTGTGAAGTATGAAAAGAGCTGTGTGTAGAGAGGCAAAAATAAAAAAAACCAAAAGGAGCTATGATGTTTGACAGATGGGACACTTGTGATAGAAAAAACATTTATATGGTTGAAAGATACATGAATACGAGATAAATTGTAAGATTAAGTAAGGATAGTTAAATCTTGTTTTTATAGATGTGTACCAGACATGTGTGTGCAAGTAGCTACTCAAAAAAACATATTTCCACAAAATAGTCTGTGTTTCAGCCTTCAATCACATTTCAGGTGGCTTTCCAGCATGGGAACCAAGGAATGTTATTAATTTCAGGTCACTTCAATGGTGGTATTTAGACACTGTTTTTGTGCTTACAGTGGTTAGAAAATATCAAGTGCAGCAGTTATCTGGATAGATGAATTTTAAACCTGTGAAACCATTTATTCACAAATCTGTGCATTCAACTATTTTGGAAAAAACTCAGCAGATTTAATTAATTTCCTCACTAAGTTACATATTAGTACTATCTCCAAGGACTCATTATGGGCTCTTGAGTACGCACTCAAAGTAGAAACAAGCACGTTTTCTTACAGAAATACCACACTCATACTGTCTCCTGCAGAGACTGTTATAAACTACTATAATGATTTATTGTAACAATTGTAATTTCTTGTTTAGATTAGAACTAATTTTTTAAATGTTATAAAAATTATAAAGGTAATTCAAAGTTCTGCACTGTCAAAGATTCTGTTGCCCAAATTTGTGAAAATCAGTTGTTATTTACTTATTAAGATTAGTCATTAGGAACAAGCCTTGGAGATATGGAGCTTTATCTCTGCCTGTATATTTGCCTTTTAAATAAATCTAATGCTCCGGAAATAACTAGGGCTTGGAAACAACTATAAAAATCATAACAGTCTCATTTCAAGAAACTTTACTTAAATCCATATACATAGTATGGTTGAAACTGTAATATAGCCTATCGGCTCTGTCTATAAACATTCGTCTTATGTCAAGTTTCTAGTCTCCCTTGGAAACTTGATAAATTGAGTGAGTAGAGAGAACACCAAGTAAAGAAAACTGAGTCTTATAGGGTAGCAACTGCACAGTTAACAATATGAATAAACAATAATATTTATCATAAATTGAAAATATGTAACATGAAAAAAATTTCTCATATACTAGCCTGTATGGTGAATTAAAAATGAAACATGTAAGGTATTGATTAGACAAAAGACATTAAAATTGGCATCCTCTCTTTTTTCCTGATGGCTGTTGGATTATTGTTGGGTTTTTTTCTCAAAGAGGAGGTTATGTAATTATTTTACATGACTTTTCATTGACCCTGTGAGATTTCCTGGATATGAATAATCTATTATTTAAAATTTCACATCATTGACTTATTGGTTCAGAGGAATTATATTTATTTCTCATAGATTTTGAATTCTGTCATGTCTTTTTTAAACTACAAAAAATCAGCTTTTATACTACATTATTATTTATCTCATTTTATGTTTGAACCATAGGAAGATAAGTACATTTCCTGAAGTAAGAAGTCTTGTTATTTATTATATTGTCTTTATTATTATTTATAGACAAATCTAGAACCTTCTGAAGACCACTCACAGACAATATAAAGGTAAGGAAATAAAACTCTATGAAAGACCCAAAAAGACCACCTAATTTTATGTAGTGTTGATAAGGCTGTCTAACAGGGAAGAGTAAGATCTCAATCTATAAATACTTTCTTCAAAATTAATGAAGGAAAGAGATTGACTTATATAGATGTAAAGAATAATTCTCCCCACTGAATGAGTCACTGGATGAAATTCTACGACCTGTGTTACTCATAAGGTCAGAGTAAAAGTTCATCATAATGCTTTTCTGGTCTTAAGCCTGTAAATCAGACTACCTAAGGATGAAAATTCTAAGACACTTTTATACCTAAGGAGAAAACAGTTTAACTGAGATTGAAAAAGAAAAACTTCTTAATAGTAAGAGTCTAGATATCCATGTGTTTTACAGTCCCTATCCTTCCTCCTTACTAATATTCAAGTTGAAAGTATTGCATGTCCCACCTTTACCAATTTAGAATTAGAAACCATCAAAAAAAGGTTAGATTTAGAGGTTAGTAAGTATGTTGTATGAGTAACACTGCAGAAAGAAAAGGTCAGACTAGGTGACCCAATGGAATTTTTTCTCTGCTTTTAATATCCATGATCACTGACCTGGCATTCTTCCAAAGACACTTCAACAATTCTTTGTTCTTTGCTTCCATACGTGTAACCCAAAGGGAAAGCATGTGACAATCCCAACTACAGAAAGAAGAAAAATCAGAAATATTGTACATGTGGAAAGTGACAATACATATTTAAGTTATAAATCAGAAGACAGATTTACAGAAGTATTTTATCTGCCAGAAATGCAAATATGTGCTTGCTGAGATTAATAGAATTAGGTAACTGGATACTATTGAATATCTGTGCCTTAATGTCTATAAATACTGCTGTTAATCCACTACTTAGAATTTAGGGTTTTACCCTTCATAAAGAATTGACCCTCTCTCAATGTTTTTGTGGTAAAATAAAGTGAATTTCAAATGGATGAGTATGTGCATGTTCATGCAACATGTCTGCTTTTAGAAAATAGCAATATAGTGGGATTATATAAATAATAACTGTGCTTGTAATATTATTTTTAATTCATGGATGTAATAGCGACCGTCAAGCAAGGAAATAAAATCCTACTCTTAGGTACATATCCCTCTTCAAATCAGCCACAGAAACACAGCCTAACTTGTCTTAACACTCAGTAGTTTTCTGAAAGAGAAGAGTGAATTTAAGAGCTATGGAAAAGAACTCCAACACTTAATGTAGTTGTTGCAGTGTAACACACAATTATACTTCCTTCATGCTCAGAAGTACCAGTGTAGTGTAAAATACAACTGCCCAGACTTCAATCGTTGGATACCTTTGCCATGTTATTCTCTCAGTTTTACAATCTCATCTGCAGTACAAGGCAATCATCTTTTTACTTTTAATTACAAAAAATTACAAAAGAACAGCTTTTATACTACATTATTATTTAGCTATTTTTATGTTTCAACAAGAGGAATATAAGTACATTTCCTGAAATTAAAAAAAAAGAAGGCTTATTATTTATTGATTGAGTATTTCATATGCAAAGCAAAGGAAATAAAGACATCTCCACGTTCTCTCATTTTGAGCAGGATAATCTCATGTTTCTCAAGATGCTTTTTAAAGGCTAGTTTTCATGGTTCCTAAAAAACACTACAATTAACAGTTTCTTCTTAGCTTGATGTTCAGTCTGCATTTGCCCTTTCCCACATTGCCTGCATCAACAGCTACTACCCTTTCCTCTCAACAAAAGAGCTTAGTAGATGATTCTTTTGCCTGAGGAAGTTGCATGATCTTCTCTTTGGGTAACCTGCAATGCAGTGGGACACACTGCAGCCTTTTTCTGCTAGAACAGACTTTTTTACTGTAATTCTTTCCCTTTCTTCATGTAACTCTATCCATAACAGGGAATAAAAGTGGCTAGAAAGCATCTAACCTGATATTTTGCTTTTGCCTGGCTGCTTGTAATGTCTGCCTGATTTTGTATTGCATGTTGATAACAAACTTTAAGATTAATAGGTGCTTTGCATAGTGGAATATAATACTTTACTATGCAAACTCAGTCTACTTTAAGTCTTCAGCCTTTTTTTAAAAACTGTTCATTTTTGCAAAACATGGTATTTTGGATCTTTAGTTAGGAACAAAATTGCTATAATTTGACCAGCAGATGTAAGTCCACTTACAGGTCAGTAACTAGGTTTCTTTCAACAAAACTTCCTGAAAGGTCTCATCTTGTACATGTTCCAAGAGCTTTCTTAAAAAGTACTAACACCAGACACAAATCGTGCTTATTTAGGATTTTGTTTAAAACATATCTGGATATTATGTCAACCTTTACAAAACAATAATACGGTAGACTGCTTTTTTAGAAAGGAGGAAAATTACTCCACTTCTCCCTTGAGCCCTGGGGAAAATATCTTACAGCCACATTTCTCATATCCATGGGAAGGCTGTCCCTAGGTTATAGAGTTCACTTTTGCAAAAAAAGACTGACCATCCCCTTATCCCTCCTGACTGACACTGTGCCAAAAAAATACATAAAGATTTCTTGTATCTTGGTGATGGATAGAAACAAGGAAGACAAATGTGTTTCTGCAGTGTAACATTTAGCCTAGTGGACAGTGGTGGAAGAATAAAAACTAAGGTCTCAAGGTACATTTCCTATGTAACAAAACATATGTGTTAGGAGCAAGCATCAGGATAAAGGCATCTGCTCCAGCATAAATAAGATCTTTGCTTATAGAGCCCCCTGACTGTCCCTTCTTTATTTTCCATTCCAACATTTTTTACCAAACTGCAAAGGTGACATATTACTTTGTTATCTTTCTCCACAGGTCTTGAGCTGAAAGCAAATAAGCTGATCATGAGGATAAGACTTTGACACACATATTAAAAATCAAAGTGATCGTAAATCAAAATAACTGTTTCCTTTGTCCCAATAGCTGCAAATATTCAGTGTAACTTAAATTGCAGAGAATTACTGAGCACTGCACCTGAACTTTATTTCCCCTAGGTGGAAGGTTTCATCTTTCATTTTAAAATTTGCCCTTGTGATTGAGTAAACATAGATGACTTCTACACCTGCTTTGGAGGACTCTCCCCATGACTGAAAAGGAAAACACCCGGTTTTCACATAAAGTGAGAACACTCTCTGTGGAGACATCTTTTATCATTGTCTTTCTGCCACAACATTTTTTCCTGTATTATTTAAGTTCTGACTGTATCAGGTCATCAGCTGTGAAGTCGTTTGTCAGAAAGCTGGCTTAAACTAATCAAATACAAAAGATTACAGCCTCAACATTAGGGAATATCAGTGCAGGAAATCTGCTCAGTGCCACCTGTTCTCCTACAGCCATATAGCTCTGGAATACACCACTGTCATTGCTAGTAGAAAGCCATAAGATTAGTACTGAATTTGCACTCCCTCAGGACAGAAGTTTGCCAGGCTTACTCTGTCCAAGCTTTTCTGACCTATCTGCAGATTTTGTTTTTCTTGGTGTCCTGGTTTCACTAGGGTAGAGTTAATTTATTCTTAGCATCTGATACAATGCTGTTATTTGGATTCAGTATGAGGATGATGTTGATAACACACTGATGTTTTAGTTGTTAAGCAACGCTTACCTAAAGTCGAGGATTTTTCAGTTTCTCATGCTCTGTCACTTGAGGAGGTGCACAAGAATCTGGGAGGGGCCATATCCAGGACAGCTCAACCCAAACTGGCTAAAGGGATATTCCACAGCACAGATTAAGCCCACCATATAAACTGGGGAGAACTGGCCAGGAAGTGCTGATCACTGCTTTGGGACAGGGCCAGCATTGGTCAGTGGATGGTGAGCAATTGTACTGTGCATTACTTTTCCTTGAATTTTACTCCTCTCTCTTCCTCTCCTTTTCATTATCATTTTTACTATCATATTTTATTTTATTTCAGATGTCTATTAATATATATTTCAATAATTAAATTATTTTTACTTCAACCCATGGGTTTTATGTGAGGTGTGGAAAAAGGAGTAGTGAGCAAGCAGATGCAAGGTATTCAGCTGTCATTTATTTAATTTTTGTTGATTTTTGTATGATTTCACCATAGCTTTACAAACCTAGCATAATAATGTAACATAGAAAATACAAGCCTGCCATGCAGACACCTTAAGAGGCAAAGACAAAGAATGTGATATGGAGGAGAATAGGATGAAAAAGGAAGGGGCACAGACTAGCTCTGGAGGCTGCACAGCTGTAAACAATTCCTCAGTACCCCATTAAAGACATGCAGACCTAGACATGGCCTAAACGAAGCTTAGTAGTAGATCAGAATACAAAGAAATACTGTCTAAAATACATAAAAAGTACCAAGTGTGGTAAATTGTGATTAGCATGGATCTGCAGACCAGCAAAGAACCAAGATGTACAAGCATGTTAGCTAAAATATAAAAAGATACAACTGCATCCTTGAGTGAAGAAGAAATCATTATCATGAACATCACACCTCAGTGATGGACTTCAAGTGCTGACAACTCATTGTTAACCTCCTTACTAGAATAAAAACACTGACATTAGGACCAGAGGAGCAGCAGAAAGGTGAGTATGACATCAGGCACAGGATAGAAAGCACATGTATACAAGTTTAACCATCTTATTATCTCTGCTTTTATTGTAATAGCTACATCTGGATTATTATTCAATTCTTAAATTTCACTTACCTAAATACCTTTTGGCTTTTTATATACTATGCATATGCGTACCCCAGGTGCATTTTCTCTTTCCCCATGAAAAGAGATTTTGAGTATATCATGGTTTCTGAGAGTTTGATTCTCACTGGGAGTACCACCATGGGTTACACTAGTTTACTGGAAAGAAATTCAAGTAAAACCAAGAAAACAAAACAAAACAAAAATCAAAATTATTTCCTACTGCAAAAACAAAAAGTACAAACAAGTATTAAAATTCGGGCACAAAAGTCCAACACTGTTGAATTTTCATAGTAAATATTTCATTTCCTCCACTTTATAAAAATCCTTCCATTCTCTTTTAAGTGTATATTTAAGATTAAAAAATTCTTCAGTAAAACAATGCCACCTAACAAGTCCGTTTATTTTGCTGCACCAGAATATCCCTACCTGAATGGCAGTCCCATAAACTGTAGGTTTGATACAAAACCAAGAGGGACTGAGGTTCTGAGAGTTCTTCTGGAAATGTCAATGGCCATGGAAGCACTTTATTCTGGGCCTAATGTTCTAGAAATGAAATCCTCCCAAAAGTCCTCTGGTAATATTTATGTCACAACATGTGTGGCAGGACTGAAGGAAGGAAACAATCCTTAGACTAGTTTAATCCTGCTGAATTGAACTAGTTTCATCACTGTGAACTGCAATCCAAAAGTCATTAGGGCACCAGAAAGACATGTGCTGCCATCCCTAGTTCTTTGTCAGAAATGAGAAGCTTCATTTTAAGCAGCATTCCAGAAATGTTTGAAAAAGGCTGATGAAAGCCCATGTAACAGTTAAGTCCAGTGACAGCCCTAAAAACCAGTATGGTAGCCTCAGATTTCTCAGTCCCTGCTTAAGATAAAAAAAAAAGAACACCAATCACAGCTTTAAAAGAATTCACAGTTGTCAAGAAAAATAAGCCAACTTTTTTTCTTTTTAGTATTTGCATTTTCTGTAGTCATTTACATGAACATAGCATGGTGTAAAATCACCCCAAATGCTGAGGAAAAGGAGAATTTTAAATTGTAGCCTTGTTTACTGATTTTGAATAAAACAAAAGTACATGACTGTCTCTGGAAAAGCAGTGAAATGCTTCAAAAGCACACACATATATTCAGGTACATAGTGAGGCACTACCTATAATTTTAAGACTCAAGGGTAGACTTCAAAGGAGTGCAGGTTCCTCATCTAAACCGTAAGGAAATGGGGGGAAAAAAAAAAAAAACTGGTCTTTCTGAAGAGTGATTGAGAACATTTAAATTAAGCCTAGCTGTTGCTTTATTTGTGCACCTTTAATCACCTTTAAAAGGACATATCCCTGTGCTCCACAGAGGACACGTGTTACTGAGGTACCAAATGTGGGTATCATGACAAATTTTGTCTATAGGTACTGAAAATAATTCTCTCATTCTGCCACCATAGTACCATAGTGTAAACAAACAATCAGTTCACTCTGGATAAGAAGAAATTGTAAGTAGCATTTTTTTGTTATTTAAGCACACAAGATGGAGATGAAAAATGCTTATATATTTCCATCTTATATTATAGAATGAACATTTAGCTGCTTCAAGCAGTGGAAGTGCATTATTTCCTTTGGAAGATGGCTTACAACATAAAAGTTTTTTGCATAAAAGGTGATTTTAATTTCTGTTTTCCTATTTAATATAATCACAAGAGATGTTCTTTTTATCAAGAAAAATAATTCCAGCAATATTTGTTGTGCTAATGAGCCTATATTTTCAGAACTATATTTGCATGTACTCAACCACTTTTATCCCTTATCATTTAGAAAATTTAATGTTCTATAAATTTTCCTCATAAATCAGTTCCTTCTATCCACTGAACCAACCTATTTTAATATAAGCCAGTTTTTATCTTCTGTTATGGCATGTCCATCAGTCTACCTTTTGCTCAAAACACAATGTTGCTACAAGCATTTTGGGTTCCTCCCTGTCTGGTTTTCTTATATAAAGAAAAGTTGACTGCCTGTAAAAGGCAGGAGGACCTGTAGGCTGGGGTAAGCTGTACATGGTGGAGTGTCTGGTTATAGAGAGTGCTTCCCATTTTACAGCTCATACAGTATTAACATAGTCTGATGAAAATCCTTTCCATAAAGTAAAACAAAGTGCAAGAATCATCCCTGGCTGTAATATTCACTTTAAGCCAGCACCCCTTACCTCAGCTATCCTGACATGCAGGATCACAGTGCTTTCAGGCCTCCTGCTCTGCAGTGAAAGCATTGCTTTCCTTCCAGTCTTGGCACAGTTAATATAGTATTTCCCCCTTCATCCTGTCCTACAGGACAAGGCACTGATACAGGCTACTTTTTGCTCTCTTATGAACACTGTTCATAAAGGGATGCCCATGCCACTCAGCTAAGTAGTAATATGTAACAAATCAAGACTGCAATCTACTGTAGAGGGTACCAGATAGACAGCATATCAAGAATTACATTTAAGGGTAGTGCAGAAAATCCTACATTCACAGAGATGCTTTCTCATATTATTACCAGTGTCAGAATATCCAAAATATTAATTTAGTCTTCTTTTCCATCATTCCATCATTTTGTTATGGATGATCAAATGTTTGCAGTATGATACTTCATGAAATAATGCATACTCATTTAAAGCACTATGGGGAGATTGCTGACAAAATTATTTCCAGCACAAGATAGGAATATTCTTTTTTCTGCTACTAATATTGCTTTTTTAAAAAATATCATTCCTTTATCAGCTCAGAGTTTCACATGACTGAAATTAGCAGCATTAATCTTCTTCTCTGCAATAAAAAATGTGTATAAAAATTACACAGCAATACCTGTAATACCATCCATTTTCCAATTCAAATGCTAAACTAGACTCACACTGCTGCTTGGACACATTACTCTAGCATGGCAAATTTGTCACTATAGGAAGAAAAATGCTTTTCTTTTGTTCCTTGACTCTTTTTTAAGTCAGCTGAGGATCACGTTATTTCTTCCCATTTTAAACACTGAGGGGGAAAGGGAAATGTAGGGTAGAGGGAAATCAACAATTTTCTTTTTTTCTAAAGTGTGCATTAAAAGATTAGTGGTGCACAGGAGGAATGGCATGATGCTGTAAAATAGCCCTGTGTCTTGTATTTCAAAATTAAAAAGACTAATACAAATTGATTCTATTAGGTTAGCTTGCTTTTTCTTTCTCAGATACCAGAAGCCAGGATTTGCATAAAATTCACTTTTGCTTTGCCATATTATGACATTCTGTGCCTAACAAAGGCTGCCTACGTTTTCCAGGTCTTTTTGCCCTTCAAGTAAACTGCAATAAGCAGTGGGAAGATGCGTACAAGGGCCCCGCAGTAAAACACTGCTCTGCCTGAGACAGGAGGAGATTGCCATCTGCTGGTCTCTGGCCTCTACACGAAGTCGGGCAAAGGGTATTGAGTGAGGATCTCTGCAGAGACTTTTTTTAAAAGAGATATGTTTTTTCTCCCTGTTCTTTATAAGCATATGTTTGCATAAATAAGCATGTATTTGAAAATAAAGCCAGGCTCTGTGGTCACCTGCTCCAATCTAGCTGTGCAGGATGCTGATGTGATAGATGGTATGCAGCATCCATTTGATGGAAATTTTTGCCATTTCAAAGACTAAATGGCAGTGGTATAAGTGTACAGAGATTCTGATACATGTATGGATCACATCATACAACTCTGCTGAAGTATGATTCTTCTGAATGTGTCTGAACTGTTGTGTCAGTTGTTATGGCAGAATACATTCAGCAGTATGAATGTATTCCCACACCCACCACAGCTGCCAGGTAACCTCCTCCTGCTCTTGTGCAGTGATGCATTAAAACACCCATGACATCATGCTTCTGCATAACATATTCCTGCTGAAGCTCACCTCTCTTTTGGGCATCATGTCTTTCTTGCAATGCTGTCAGGAAGGCATGGATACCCAGTCCCGGTCTAATTAAATTGCCCACGTAAATTAGGATAATGTTAAAACACCGCACTGCAAACAGGAGCAGCTGACACACACATTCCATCTCACCAGCTGCTGACCTCTCATGGGGTGGGCAGGCAGTAGAGCAGCTCTTAAGCTGGCATGACAATGGGCCATTGTCCTGGCAGAGAAGAGCCTAGCAGTGCTTTGGTCCTGCCTTGCCCCTGGCAGGGTTGCACACAGGCTGCACAAAACGAGGCAGACATACACACGCTGCCCCATGCTAATGCAGCACAATCCAGTTTTCTAGTCCAACAGAAAAAAAACTTGAGAGAGCACAAAAGGCTCTCTCTCATGCAGAAACATGAGAAAATATTTTGCATTATGAGAATCTAAAGAAGAGGGGCAAACGAATACTTGGGCAGCACTTGACCATCTATATAAAAGCATGAATCTGGAAACAGCTAACAGGACTAACACATCACTAAAATGTACCCAAGAGCTTAACTTGGCACCCTCTGCTTTCCTCTGCTCAGCAGGAAAACAGCCTGAAAGAACTGAAAACCAGAAATGATTTCTTGACTATTCCGGTAGTTTAGATGTAAGGAGTTAATCACTAAATGCAGTATTCCCTGCATTGAATTTCAGTCTAATATGAGTATAAGCTTAAGGCAGCATCAATACTCCTCCATCTGTAAATTATGTACACATCTGTATAGCTGCAATTTCTGGTCTGGTTTTTTTTTTTTTTTCTATCTAGAGCAGTCCCATTTGAGAGAGTAGATTCTGAAAAAACACACATTTCCATGCAAGTGTTAAAGGCAATATTTCACTGATATGAAAATTATATTTGAGCAATTATTATTCCTGTTTTTCATCCACTGAGGAAAAAAATGCAAGAAACTGAATTTCTGTTTTGAATGAAATTTCAATCCAGCTTCTATGATAGCTATGTTGCTTTCTCTTCCCCAGTATATTGTTCAAAATTCTTAATGCAACAATGCACTGGAATTCATGTTTAGTTATTTCTCTATAACTATTTCATCTCTTTCCTAATCAGTATGCTGGATGACTGCATTTTTAATACAGATCCCTTACACTGATTCCTTCCTCCCAGATGAATTGTTTAACATTTTTCTATGTTAAACTGCATTTTCTACCTGGTAGTTCACTTAAATGATCCCAAATCTTCTGTGTTTTGGTTTGTTTTTTACCACCTGTAATTTTTTCTCAGAAAATAAAGGAAAAAAATAAACAAAAAATATAGAAAAACAAATTATAGAAAAATATAAATAAATCTAATTACAGCAACAAATATATTACAAAATGTAGCTGTTTCCAACAGCTTCTGCTTCTTATCCATCCTTTTCCCTAGAATAAGTTCACAATGCTAGTTTTCATTAAAAATTAAATTAATACCTTGAGTTAAATTGCCTGTAATAATATCACAGACAATTATAAAATAATGTAGTCAGACATAAATTAAGTGAATGAATGTATATCTCTTGGGTTTGTAAACATGCATTTATGATCTAAAATAAAAAAGTAAGATCATCCATGACCTTTATGTAAATAATTTATAATTTTGGAAATTGTTTAGAAGAGCAACATGGCATTATTTTAAAATGCACATCTGACCAGCATTTGTATATTATAGTGACATTATAATATAGCAATACCTTTATGATTAATCTGATACAAGACAGAATAATAACTCCTGCCCTTGCCTGGTCCCATATGGAGTATACTTAAAACAGTATTTCACAGTTTATTTTTGAGAAAAGCAACTTATATTGTGGTGAATATTATCTGATTAGGATGAGATTTTATTATTTGCAACTTTCAGTTGCAGCAGTGCAAGTCCTGTTTCTAGTACCTTTTCAATTTTAGTTATAAGGAAGCTTTATTTCACTTAGAATTCATTAAAGGGATGAAGCAGAAAATTCTGTCTATAATAGTCACACCACCAATTACGTATTAAATTGTTTTCTGGGAGATGTATAGCTCCACCAACCAGACCAATGGCCTCTGAAAGGCCACTTTCAAATGGTCTTTCAAATTTTTGTTGGCCCAATAGTGTTGCAACTTTTTACAATGTAGGTGACATTCACAAGACTTAATACAAGTATTACATGAGCATGAGCACCATCGTGGCCTTCGCCATATGCCAAAACAGCCTGTAGCATGTTTTAATAACCCAATTGCCTTCATGCCTTTACAAAGGCATCTGGTTCTCTTTGAATCTTACTGGTTTGATTTCTTATTGCAAAACCTTCCCTACAAACATGTCATCACTGGCAGGTGAGTGTTGCAGGATGGAACAAGTTGTAATTTCTTATAATTATGCTCCCTGCTTTAGCCAGAATGGCATTTATATAAACCACCCCCTGCTAGACTTTATCCTGTCTTTCCAGAATTCTTAGATCTAAAGGCTGAACTGGACTGAATATATGTGTCCTGCATGTTCCCTTTGCTCCTGTGCAGCCTTGTAGAAAGATCATGGTATGGATCCCTGCTGTCTCTGTGCTCACTGTAACCAGAGGAGAGAGACCCCACTGTGCTCAGAAGTCCAAACACACACATCCCCTCCTTCACACTGCAGTGCAGTAGCCGAGCAGTTTGCAGGCTGCTGCGTTTTTCCATCTGTGCTACTTCACAGAGGTGTTACTGGATGTGTCTCTCTGACCATAGTGAGGCTGTTTGAGATGTTATCCACTGATCTACGCTGCAGCCTCTCTTACTGCAGCATCTCGACCTTTGCTGACTTTATCCCCACACTTCTCTAAGACTGGAAGAGTGAAGGGAAGAGTGTAGCATAAAGAGTGAAATAATTGTGCTGTCACACAGAGGTCTCAGTCAGAACAAGGCAGGGTTTCAGATGTCCAGCATTTTAAACCAGTATTCATGTCACTTCCTCCTATTTCTCAGCACTGTTTTCAGCACAAATCACAGAGTTCTACAAGGGACACACAAGGATTAGAAAAACAGAGGGAAATACATGCCTCTGTGTGGATGTCATGGAGATTAGGTGCTGACTTGCGTCTGAAGGACAGAATTTCAGCTAGTGTAAACTGGCCTGATACGATTATTGATATCAGTGAAGCTGCATTATTTACACCAGCTTAGGAGCTAGTTCAGAAGATCCAACCACTGAACATTTCCAGCCAAATAATAAGGGGGCTGCCAGGAGACTGGTTTATGGCTTAAAGATAGTGAGCAGTAAGGATGCCACAAAGATCTAGGTAGTGATTAGTTAAGCTATGAGGGCAAGACTTAGAGCAAAACTGGGCTGAAAACCATTTGCATCCAAAGACTGCTGTCACACCAAATGAGCTACCTAGCAACACAAACAGACTCCCCAGTGCTAATGAATTTAAACACAGCATGGATGCATTACCACCTATGGCTCCTTCCCTCCAAATCACCCAGATGAGCTGCAACTCAATAAAATGAAGTCAGCAAACATTTCTGAATCTGAAGCTGCATTCAGTGTTCAGATTTTTTCATTTTTACCCTGAAGTTCATTGCAAACTGAACCTACTGACACACAATTTCTTTATCTCAGAACAGGATCCTCCTGTCAGTCTTTTCACCTCACTCCTGCCCTGCTCTGCAAAACCAGGTTTGACATGCAGCAGCATGTTAGTGGAAGGAGAGAAAAAGGAGACCTCACAAGAAATCATTTCCCTTTTGACCTGAGATTGTAAATCTTAGGAAGCATCTGGCACTGTGTAAGGTTAATACTACAACAAATAGCATATCACAGCAGCAAATATAAAACACTATCTTTTTGTCTGTCTGTGCATTGAGTGGGCTGAAAGTGTTTCTTTCATATTTCATTTACACCTTGCTGAGTGATGCCATAGAAATGGCAGAAGTTTCATCTCCTCCCACTTCTGCAGCAGCACAATATGTGTAAGAGCAACAGCTCCCACACTGAGCACTGGGAGCTTGAGCCGGATCATTTCTATTTTTCCTACATGACATTCTCAGATGCTAGAAGATTTCTCTTATTTTTGTATTAAAGCTTGTTGCAGAAATAACATCTGAGCAAAAAACTACCTGGGAACTTTAATCATGTAAACTAAAACCACTGAGGTTTTCTTCAAAATTTCTTCATAAGGAAAACTGGGAGACCAAATAAAATGAAAATCTGTTTAGGGGAAATGGAATGAAGAAGACAAGAATCTGAATATAAGATAGACCATCTCAAGCAAGCAGAAAGGGGTAATGTTGCATATCTTTTGTTTATCAGCATATCAAAAACTTTCCAAAGAACTAACATAAAATTAATGCTAAACAAGGTCAGCCAGTACCATTCAGAAAAAGAAAACATAGAGGACTTAAGTCATGAGCAAGCCCAAGAGTGCTGCAAGATGCTCAAGGCCATCACTTTGGTTATAGTTTCAAAGATAGATGATAAAGTCATTGAAAAGCCAGTGGTCTTCAGCCAAGATGTACTTCAGTCTAAAATCTTCAGAAAGCAAGCAAAATGGCCCATGAGTTTAGTAATGAGCTCAGAATTTTTTTTCATTCAAGAGAAGCAGTTTGAAGTTTGTTAATGTTGGATGTTACTGAGTAGTGATACTTCTACCCAAACCAAGGTGTTCCAGATTTGCCCTGAGTTTGGTTTGTCCATTAGTATAGAAGCATTTCTCACAAGTTACCAGAGAAGATTTCATTAAGTAGCCACAAGCAGTTTCACTGAAGTGACCAATGTTATTCAAATAACTTACTCCCATATCATGTCCATGTGAAAGGTTTTTCAGCAAACCCTCCACGTTACCACTCTACTGTAGCAAAGGACCCTCATTTCAAACATAGGTGTCAGTGATCCTTGTCTGTTGTGAGCAGGAGGGATGACACACCTGCCTGTGCATTACAACGAAATGATGTTTGTAGAGATAAGTAGCAGAGATAGAAGCTCTTCAAACATTTGGGGTATTCAAAAAATATCACTCCCTCAAATATAAAGACAATGAAAATCTCAATGTCTGCATGAGGAATTATCTATACACATAAAAATTATTCTCTAGGCAAAATTAATATACTTTGGTTAGACACATTTTTTGCTTTTAAATTTTTATTTAGTCTAAATTAAACAAAAACTAATTTTTTAATTAAACTCTTTTAATTAAACTCTCTCAAATTTCCTTAATTATAAAATTGCAGGTATTTTCACTATTAAAACCTTTGTTTTCTAACAAGTCCTTATATTGGGAAGTTTATCAACACTGAATGTAGGCATCAAAGTCTGGTTTCAATAAATAGTAATTCAAGGAAAAAAAGTCAGCTGTTTGTCAGAATAGTACCGGCTCAGTTTAGATTTTATCCACATAAGCAAATATTCTTACTTTTCCAAATTATAGCTGAAATAAGTTTTCAAGCTATTGCGAAGTACTGTATTTAATAAATTACAGAATGAAGAAGGTTCAGAGGTTTGGGGTTTTTTTCCTAGTCAAAAATACTGCAGATTTAGGACTCCCACAAACTACAGGAGCCCTAAACTTAGTTTTTATAAAATGGCATTCTAAAGATTAATGACTCCATTACATTGGTATCATGATCTTTTTCAGGATATAACCACAAAGTTTGTCAGTAGCATTCTGTCTTACAGAGTTTCAGGGCCTTAACATGCACAGCAATACTTCACTTCTCAGCACACTGCAGGGGCAGCCACATTTGTTTCATATCTGCAGTGAGAGGTATCTCACAGATCTCGTAGCTGTGTTCCAAAAAAAAAAGCCCAAGAGCTACTTTGATAGACAGACCTTGAGTCTCGACTGTAAAAGAGCACTGCTGCACTTCAAGACACATGCATGGCAATACCCTGAAACTTGACTTGCCTAAATCAAAGCCAGATTGCTGACAAATCTGGAACAGAACCAACAGAAGTACATTGCATATTAGTGAAACTTTGAGAGGCTGATATGTCTTGTGTCTAGATGTAATGTAATTCTAAAGCCTAAAAAGAGTAATCAGAATTCCCACTGCAGAAATCAGAGAAATTCTATTGATACATACTGTGTGGATTTGAAAGCAGAAGCTGCTACTCAGGTAGCATGGACTTGACCTCCAGAAAAGTTAAGGGTTCCACACCACTTGTGCACTGTGCTACCAAATCCCAGCTAGAATGGCTCTTACCTGAGCACACAGAATATCTGACCATTAAAGAGCAAGTACCACGTAAGAGTAATTGGCAGCTGCTCATGTTCCCACTAGCAGAACAGACTGGGAAAGGAATTGCACAAGACAGGGGGTTGGGAACTGGATGATCTTTAATGTCACTTCCAATACGAACCATTCTATGATTCTATGAAGAATTCAAGGACATCTCAGATGAGGAGGCTGGCAAAGACAGTAAACTTAAGTCAATAAGTCAACCAAACCAGAACACATGTAAAGAAGCAAAGAAGAATATCTGTGAAAAACACCATCAGACATTTAAACGGTTAACCAATGTGGAAAATCACTGGTATGCTCCTATCATTCATTAGACTTTATAGAAATATTGATCATAGTAAGCCTTTTAGAGTTTGATATTTTTAGGCAGAAAGAGTTGACAAAAGTTTTGGAAAATAGCAACTTAAGGACCATGAATTAGATGCACTGAAAGCAAATTACTTTAACTCTGTCAAATGATTAAGGCCAGAGCTGAGCCAAATGCTCAGTTGAATGGCCAGAGATTTTAGGCTACTGAATTCACACCAAAAAAAAATTGAAAGTGAACATACCAAAGTTGCTTCTGACTTTCAAATGCTCCAATCTGGACATTTCCGCACTACTACAAAATCACTTGGAAAGGTATTAGCTGATATTCCTGATGTTCCAAGACATAAGATCTTTCAGAATTCTTCTAATTTCAACATGAGACAAATGGAAACATAGAGGATAGATTTACTTTACAAGACATGTTAATGTAAACAGCCACAAAATTCATTTCTTAGTCCAGGTGGTGGGAAGGATGTTGCAAAGTCACTGAAGGGCCAATACAATTTGAGAAATAAAAAGCAAATAGCTCAAGTGAAAGAGAATGGTTGAAATAAAAATAATCTCACCATGTGAGGTTTGACTTAAGTTCCAATGTTCACATTTCTGATTTATTCCATTTGCAAGCTCTTTTGGTCTTCCTATGTGTTTTCAGCTTCTATAACAAAAATGATCCATTTCCAAATCAAAGTAAAACTAAAAAACAGAAGTAGCAAAACCCTGCTTAACTCCATTTAATTTTGGGAGCATGATAAATACCCTACTTTCATGTGTTCTTTCCTAAAATAAGCTCAGTGACTAAGGCAAGGAATACATTGTAAATGGGCTGAAACACAATGATCCTTTTAATAGCTGTATGGAGAATGATACCTAAGTGCTTCCTGTGGACTCAAAATCCATTGAAAATGTCACAGAAAAATAAATAAGTGCATGGAAAGGCTGAAATGCAACAATACTAAGACTATAGCTAGTCTGTGCTTTCAAAGAATGTTGCTGTTTACAGATTCTTCCAAGTTATGTCTGCTGTCTTGGATTTGTGACTTTCTCAAATCCTTAATGTGTACAAGCATGAAAACAAGAAATATATAGCATGGAAACATCACTTATATGATTGCATGTACCGTTGACTTAAAAGAAAAAAATAAAACCTTGACAAAGACAGGCAATTTCCCATTAAAATATTCAGTTTATTTGAAAGCCATTTTTATCATCAATAAAAACAAAATTTCAAGATGTTGTGAACGGCAAGTTTTGTCTTGGCTAATCATCACCTCTTCCCACACCCAGGAACAGCCACAGCAATGGATGGCAATGCAATCTGAAGTTATGATGTTACCATCTGTGCCAGAAAAAATTGTTTAGGAATGTATAAGCCAGAAATGAGATGGCTGTAAATTACTTGCAGGCTTATGATTTCTCTGTAATATTTTACAATTTTGAGAATAAAATCATGTAGTTAGAAAAAGATTATGCACATACTGGCTGAATGGCACATACACAGACACGTGTAGAAAGTTCTTGTTTCTCCCATGTTATCTTGTTAAAACATCTGAAGTCAGAAAACACACGAAGAGTCAAAACATTATAAAAATAAGCATTAAGACCTGCGTTGTATTTTAAAAAGAACAGCATGTCCACAGTTTTTGCAAATCAATATTTTTATAAGGAAAAGCATCTTTTCTCCTATATATTGCATTATTTTAACTTAAAATAGATACTCTTTACTTTCACGACATAAATGACTGGAAAACAAAATTAAATCCCTGTACTACAATTTTAAGGTCACTGCCATAAAATGTTTCTTCCATATTCCTAACAGCAATTTCCTGAAAGCTATTACTAAAATGAGAACAATTACATACAGTTTTACAGCATGTGGATGCAAGAGAGCTTCTTATTGGTGTCTAGACACTGTCTTCCATAGAATTCATGGGCCTACGTGCTGCCTCTGAATGCTGCATTTAGCCTTGGGATCTTTGATTTAACTGACAGATGGGCATAATCTCAACCATTGGTAGCTCCCTCACAGCTAAACAGGTCTTCAGATATATGTGCCAAAACTATTCCAGCTGAGGAAGCAAATTCAGTTCATTACATTTCCTCCAGATCTGGATGTTTTAAGTGGCATCTTAATAAGGATAGAAACTCTAAGGATAGAAGCTCAACTTTACTCCTCTTGCTGGATCCAGAATCCATTTCTGTTTTCCTTCAGAGACCACTGATGTCACAAATGTTTGAGTTCAGGCTTACATTTCTGAGAGCTATGTTTATAAGAATCTAAAATGGAGTTTAGCCCATAATATTTACCTTTTCTTCTTGGAACAAATGTTAGGCTGGATAAATAACACTTTGCAGTAATATACTCAATCAAGTATAACAAAGTAAATGCTGAAAAGGTAGAGTTATATGGAAGAGCCATGTAGTGGGAAATGACAAGGTACTTTGTTCTATGACAATCATAACTCTGAAGATTGTAAAGGTTTATTTTCTTCCTTGCTTAGGTTCACATTTCAAAAACATAAACTCACGTAGGAGACTGTGCATAAAAGCAAAATTTTAAATGATTATGCACTCATCAAACTATAATTAACATCAAACACTCCCCTTGTCAGATATTAAAGTGCTGATGAAAATTAGTAGCTAAGTAGAAACCCAGAAAAGTCTTCTTTACTGAAACAGTGATTTTTATATTAACTCTAAGAAAACTAGTGATTGAGTAAATAAAATTTCAGTTGTAACACAAAGGCTTGATCTTCATTATTGAAGCCTGAAATAATATTAACAGCAGATGAAGTTTCTCAGTAAGTGACTAGGCTGACAGTTAAAATTCTTTTGGGTTTGGTTAAGCTGGGAACTGGCTCTGTCGTGGAACCCTACCACATCAAAAGAGATGTAGGGAGAGGCCATCCAGCTGCAGCTCCTGCTCCTGCTGCAGGGCCTGAGGCAAGAGAGGTGAATATTCTGAGCCACTCACCTGGTACTAGGAGCCCTGTTCCCTGCCATGCTCCAGGGCACCCCAAACAATCTGAAGGGGAATGAAGAGAGAATGAGAATCTGAACAGCAATGCCCAAGACTGATCACATATGGGATCTGAACAAAAAGCTTTTCATGTTAGCATTCTATCAACTCAACAGATACCACTTCTTCACAAGCCTGATGGGGATCTGAATATTGTTGATAACCCCATCTCTGGAGCATCAGAAAGCAGGCTTCTGGACACCCCTGCAAATTACCACTTGTAGACCTTGGGGATCCTTGGGGATCATTTGTCTCCATCCCACACGCCAGGGCATAACTCAAGTCTTTAGAATTTGTCACTGCTGAATTCAGGAATTCTTGTTCCAGCAATTACAGATTACATATTAATATTAAATATTATTATAGTATTTGTAACAAAAATAATTTTTCCTGCTGTGGCATAGTTCTGATTTCCTTCCAAAACTTTTCCCTACTTCCATGAGTTTTCTACAATGCACATGCACTAATAAAAAAAATTTTAAAAAGCACATTCAAAAATTAGAATTTTATAAATGTGGTGAAATTAATTCAGCTCTACCAAGTCTCCTGTACTCTGTTGCCAGCTCAACAACAACTAACAGTCAGTCTCCTCATCAGTGGAGACCCAAGGTAGTGCAGGCCTCCCACTATAGGCAGAGCCTTGAAATAAATATTTATCATGCAAAGAGAGAAAATAAATTATTTAAAAATATTTTTTCACTAGTCAGGCTCAGTGTGTCATCAAACTCTCATAAAAATTGATGTTTCTACACAATTACTTGTACTCTGAACTCAACTGCTTCATCTAATAATTGATGCCTCCTACTCGCACATGTTTGCTTAAGTTCTTAAGCCTTTTCTGCTAGGAAGATTGTAAAAACTACACGTTGTGGATATGTAGGAGTAGGCATATACATATACATTCAGGACAAGAATGATTATTCAGAATAAATTATTTGGCTCTAAAGGAAATGAATTAGGATGGATAATTCATAATACAAATACCTCTAGAACCCCTGAGGAAAACAATATCAGAGGTAATACGTGTGAGTGCAATGTCTTTTTTCAAGCATTGTTTCTCAAAACTCATACAGACTGCTTAGCCAGAAAAGAACAAAATTTCTCATCCAGATTTCACTTTGTTTTCACTGAAAAGGCTCGTATGATAAAAAATTATGGGTTTATTTTCCAAGCAGCTCCACAGAAAACCATTTAATCTCTTAATTTTGGAAAGACACATGTTCTAAAAAACCTTGAATGTAGATGTATGAGGGAAGAGAAGGGGATTTCATAATAAAAATTGGGTTTCTCTACATTCATCCTTGACATGACTTTCATTTACACCAGTACATTGACCTTCATCGAGACATTCCTCCCTCTGAACTCAAGTACTGAAACGTTATATAAGCACTCATCACATTGCCAGAGGATGGGTAAATGGCTTGGTTGTATACACAGTCCTTTTTAAAAAGAGCTGCAATGGCCAAATAAAATTACTAAATTTGTGTTCCATAAAGTTTCACTTTCAAGGAACGCAATTAGTCAATAGCCACCGTTAAGGCAAATGCACAAACCTAATTATTTCAATTTAGTTTTGTTCATTGGTCTTATCTGTATTACTCAATATTTTAACAATGTGAAAGCAGCAAGCGTGCCCGGTGTTGTGTAAATACAATAAACAGCAGGCAGGCTCTGCCCTGAACGGTGTCTGCGCTCCGCGACAGACACGGCAGACAAAAGGCAGAGTCAATCCAAGCGCACGAGGCGACGGAGCGGTGCTTGAAGGTTAAATTTCCCGACACGGGGAAATTCAGTGCTTTAGGCGCTGAATTCGGCGCCTTCGTCCCCATGGATGGCCACCGAGCTGTTTTCACCGGGGATGTGCCTGCGTGGCTGGGGGAGCGCGGCGCAGCCGGGCGCTCACTCGCTCAAGGGCGATGGCGAGTTTGGCGGTGCTCGGGGCGAGCCCCCGGCCGGGGCAGGAGCTGCCGAGGACTCGGCGTCCCGCACCGGGCCGAGGCCGTCCGCGGCTGCGGCGGTGCCTGCGGGGCGGCGCTCCCCGGGCGCGCCCTTCTCCCGCCAGCGCCGCCGCGCTGCGAGGGCAGCAGCGCTCTCCCCGGTGCTCCCGCCCCGCCATCGTGCCCTCTCCTCCAGGGGCCGCCTGCTACTCATCCCGGCAAAGGAAACGATGCGCATTTCCAGTCCCGTTCCCGCTCCTCAGCGCCTGATTCTCGGCGCGCCGCGGGAAGGGCTCGCAGCCGCGGCGCCGTGCGAGGGCTCGCAGCGCCATCTCGTGGCCGCCGCTGGAACGGCAGCGAGGCCGCTCTAACGCGTTTTACCCCGCCGAACGCCTTCCGAAACTTTAAACGCTAAGAATATTCTTACGAAGCTCCACGTTCCTCTTTTTCTGATGAAACCTATTCCTTTTTTCTGTTTTTTTTATTTGTTTTTACCCGTGTTGTAATTTTATGAATATGTTTTTCTTTTCCACTCCAAGGAAGTGCAAGATCTTTAGTTTCATGTAAGTGCAGCTAACATATACTCAGTTATAAAACATAGACATATGAAAACCACCAGCTTGTGTGGTCAAAAAGTTTCCTTTGCCTGTTTTTCCTCAGGAACAGAGCTTTGTATATATCTTTTCTATACTAGAGAAAAGGGGATGCACATTACAATCAACTAGAAAAGATGACTGTAACTTTGATCAAGCAATGTCTGTCTTAGTTTTCAAAATAAATTTTATTTAATACCAATAAAAAAATATCTGATTAGGGAAAAAAATCTTTGTTTTTGTTTTTGTTTTATTTTAAAGAACAAAAATAATTAGCTAAGATTAGAATTAACTCTTAGCAACAGTAAATCACTTTGTGGCTATGATTTTGCAAATGGATCAGCAAGGCCTGGAACAAGTAGAGTCACAACCTGAATGTCAGGTATCTATTTTGGGATAAGGGTAACACAGTGATGCCACTTCAATTGGGTTGAAGCATGTTTTGATGCACCACATGACTGCACTTTAAGGTGCAGTCTTTGCTGATTTTGTCACTTCAGGTTTCTTCATAGTTTGTGAGTTCAGAAGTTGCAGGTTCCTGCCAGTGGACATAACTGTGTCAGGACAAAGCAGAGGCTTGTAGTAATTACACTACTCCTCCTAACAGCCCTTCTGCTACAGAGGGTGGCCTAAACCCAGGTTTACTCCAGGGAATATGGTTTCTGATAGAAGAGAGGGTGCAGAACCAAATTTGTTAAAACACCAGTGATGCAGACAAGGTCAGTTGGGTGAGGGAATATGATTCCAAGTTTGTCCTCAGCACCATAAGCCACACTGTTAGTTGGTGGAAAAGAATTAAAACTTCTAGCATTCTCAAAGCTTTGGTTTATTCAATAAACGCTTTTAAACCTCCACCTGATGGAAAGTGGGAAAAATGGCAGCAGTTTATCTGAACTGACAGCGCCATTGTTAAGCTGATAGGTTTTCCACTCCTCATGGGGTACCAGCCTACAATTGACCTGCACAAAGACCTACTCAGTGACTTGCCAGAGCAGTTCTTTTTCTGCTCAATAGCTACATATATTGAACATCAGTCAGTAGAAAAAAGGTTGTCTGTCTTTGAAGAAATTCTAAAACAGAGCAACACACAAGGATCTGAATGTTTTGATAAAGAATTGAAGAGTTTGCCTGGTGGAAAAAAAATTTACTCAGAACTTCCCACCATATTTTCTTGGCAATGAGCCCAGCCATATTTGAAATTACTAACTCCTGAGTACCAGAAGCATCTACTGTCTTAGAAACAGCTTTGTTAAATTCCCCAGAGAACAAGTATTGTGTTGTACATACACCAAGGTGTCACAAGATGGACTTAGCCTGGGAAGGCAGACAGCCTGAAGTGCACCAGCTGTAAAATCACAGAACTGCAAAAAAGAAATCATGGCCTGCAAAGTACATACTGCATCAGTTGGTATTAAGGCATTAATGAGGTAAAAACCCATTTGATCTATCTTCACCAGGAAACACTGCTTATTCCAACCAAATCTCTAGAGTTATCAGATTAATTAGCTAAAAAAAAAAAAAAAAAAAAACCAAACAGGATTTCTCAATTTCTACTTTCAAAATTCCCTCTTTTTCATTGAACAGTTTTGACAGACAGACATACCATGCAACATACCATTAGTATTTATGCATTGGAAGGAAAACCCTATTAAACTAGTAACATGAAATTATTGTCACTGATAAATCTACAAATGTAGCTATATGTAAAATATAGATATGTGCACAGCAGACAGACATGCCTATATGCAATACATTTATATACATTGTAGTTGTATAAGTCTATCACTGGCATTGCTGATTCACATTGACACCAAAGACTGCAAGAGCAGTACAGTATGGTTAGTGTGCTCATGGAGCTGCAAGGAGTCTCAAGTTCCCAATCTTTCTCCATATGTGCTGCTGTATACTAAGCAGTGTGAAGTATATGATATTGTCTGAAATTTAATGTCGCACTCTCACTTGGATGCAGAATAAAAATTCTAACAGTTCTAAGAGTTTTGCACAATGTCCTCAGTGCTAAATAATTTCAAGAGTTGAGAGCATAAACTGCTACAGACTAAGCTAAAGAACTAGCCTTGCTAGTTTAAAGTCTAGAACTAACTCTCATTCTCAGAGGATTGATAAAGAGGTGATCATGTAAGTAACCCTGTCAAATGAGTTTCACAGGGAAGTTATTTTGAGAGGATTTTCAAAGATAAATTGAGGATATAGCAATCTACTCCCTGGCAGTTCAGAAATGAAAGACACAAAAATAGCAAGTTAAATTTGTTAACTATGCTATTTGTGGGTCTCATTATCCCCATGGTAATGCCATTCAGTTACAGAGATGTAATATACATATATGTATATATGTGTGTGTGTGTGTGAATGTGTGTATAAATCATATATATGTGCATTATACATTCTTGCTCATACTTTTTTATCACAAAATACTTTGAGATCACTGCACCTATCCTTTTTACACCAATATGACGTCCTTATAGAAAACATAGGCTTCTCTCTATAGTTCTTTATCTCACTGAATGCATACATGTCTGAAAGCTTTTCAGGATTAGGGCCAATATGCCATTTTAGCAGCAATGTGCTATCACACATGGCAAGCAGATCAGCAACTGAATGCTATAATGGCCTTTTGAGCAAGGGGCTGACTCAGCCTCTTCCGCAGCCTGTTGTAGAGGATTTGCAGTCCAACTCCATATTCTCCATTCTGGTGCACCATTCCAGTGGTGACAGGTTTCTGGGTGACTGTTCTGTGGCTCATGATCATCTGGAAGCTGGCAGAAAGAAGTGTAAAGAAGCTCTGCTCTGCAAATAACATGCTGCAAAAAGAAGCCGACGTGAGCAGGGAGTGTAAATAAGATGGGGAGGAGAAGAATGTCTGCCAAAAACAACATGAGGCTTTAAAGGTCTGGTTTCACTTCTAAAAAGTCCAAGCCCTAGCTTCTCCACCTCTAACTGTACCAAATTCAGTCACAGCTGATCCCTCTTACTCTGTTCTTTCTCACACATCAATCTCTAAAAATATCGCACATCTTTTTGAAGCTTTTAACAAAAGGGTAGTCAGTGTGATTTGAAATAAGCTGAGAAACACCATCTTCTTAATACCAGTGCCACTGTCATTCCCAGCATGCAGGACAGCACCCCGTGATTAGTAACGTCTTGCTAGAAGGAAATATGGACAAGTCAAAAATGTTATCTTCAGTAATTCAAATGTTCAGATTTTAGGCCTTGTTCTCTCTTGAAATGCTCTGAAAGCTCTGTTCTTGTTTATTGTTTCAAGTGGATATGAACAGTTTATGCAATCAAACAACAACTGGACCCTGGAAACAAACACAAGAATGATATTCTGTCACATATGTGACAGAATCAACTCCAGTACCCTACCACGCTCTGGAGCATCCGTATGAGTGGTGACAGACCATTTATCCCCTTCTGTATCCTTTCCATTGTCAAGGAACCTAATTGATCAGATTAGCTCTAGGTGAGATTTCGGTGTATCATCTGCATAATTTAGAACATCCTCTGATTTGTTTGGATAATTGCCAGGCTTCTCAAAACCTCCTGCACATACATTTATGAAACACCAAGAAGTAGAAATATCATATGGACTGTGTATACTTCCCATTACAGACATCTAAATGAGACCAGCTGTCCAGCAAATAAGAGCTGAAAAGAGAGTACTACAACTTGAGCCTGAAATGCTGAAAAGTGTGGGAGACCCAGTGTCACTGTGACTCTGGGAGGAACTGCTGCAGAGAAACCTTCTGGCATGGCAGGAAGCAAGGGGGAACAGCAAAAACTAGACTGTTTCAGTATAAGATGCCATATAATTATGTACTGATTTGTTTTATAATGTCAGCAAGCAAGTTTGAAGTTCAAAGGCCTAATTTTTGTAGAAACAAATACATCTGCTCCTTTCAGTGGGGGACCTAGCAGGAACCACTGTGCTGATCCTCTGGGGATAAAGTTTCACATGCCTCTTATCTTGTTGAATCTTCCCTGGCTACCAAAATAAGTATTAAGACTTCTGCATAACAATTTTCCCTCAAACATTCCTGAAATTCTATTACAGCCTTCAGATATTATAGGCATTGGAACTAGAAATTCAACAGCTAAGAAATCTTACATATCTAGGCAGTCACCCTTCATTTCATGCCTGGATTGCTCTGCACCTACATGGAGACTTAGAGAGAGAAAAGAGATCCAGAGGGAAGATGAAATTTTGGATGCCGTAACCATTGAGATGGTCTGCCATTTTTGCGGCTGCCTTAGTAATTTTGTATTTCTGCTTATGTTACTGTTCTTCTGCACCTTTGGCTCTGACTGCTAGGAAACTGTGCTAAATAAAACACCATTTTTTTCTGGCATCCTACTTACACTGGTTTTCTCTAACTGTTTTTATGTAACAATAAATATCTTGCCTTATTTTCATAACTTCTTGGACTGTAAGGGTCATATCACCAACAGGGATGCTTTCTGATTTTGTAGATTGGCAAAACAGTTCATCAATATCTCAGTTCTACTTCAAGAGTCTTCTGCGAACACAGCAGGCACCAGACCCCACTACAATGTTTTGCAAGAATGATAGCTAAATAATTTGCAATGTCATCTGGTGTTCAGTCTTTCCTACAAGCTATTAATTCGCAACCCTCAATTGCCTCAAATATTAATGAATGCTCTGGGTAACCATATAAACTGTCCAGCCAAGATTTCATCACCCACAGACAGAAGAGAGCTCAGTCCTTCAAAATAAACTATGGCTGCCCATGCCTAGTGCTTAGGTCATTAGGAGGAAATGGGTTTGTAACCTATGCAGAAGGTAACTGCTTCATCTCAGAGATACAGCATAAGAGAAAACATGCCACTGTTTGGATCAAATTCATTTTGTTGAGCTACAAGCACCACCAAAAAAAGTACAGAAAGTACATGATGAAGGATGAGAAGCAGAGCTTGACACACATGATGAATATGAATATGGATCAGGCTGACTTGCGTGGCCTGAGTTCACAGGGTAAGTCACAGAATACAGCCAACCTTGTTACCATAGATAGGCAGAGGAATCTTCTGGAATATTTGACAAAAGACTGCCAGATCACTTAAAAGACAGATTAAATTTCTGAAAGCTTCCAGAGTCATAGTGCCTATTTAATAGATCTTTTTTTCAGGATGTACCTTCTTTCGAGCATTTTGTTGGTTTTCCACTTTTGTAAAGATAATGCTACTTTAAAACCCACTGTGATTCTCTACTTTTGCATAATTTGCCTGCTGAATCTCCATGAAATACAGCAGGCTATAATGAAACCTATTACCCTTTAGAGACAACATTGAGCAGATGAGCAAAAGGTGACAAGTTATCTTTATTGCACTGCTATGTTACTCACTCATGCCAATTAGTCTTTACTGGATTCATTTGGTGCAATAATATAAAGCTCATGGCATGGAACACATGAAGTCTATCTCTTAGACACAGTTCAGGAAGTTCTTATTATTTTCCTAATAAAATTTCAGATAATGTCATGAACATTGTTATTAGTAGCATCTCAGGGATGGAGCATATAAATGACTTTGCTTTGAATCCTGTGCAGTTATTCCTAAATTCCTTTTATTTTAAAGAAAAGGGGATTCAAAAAATAAGGAGGAATGTTATCCTGAGTTGATTGCAAGGTGATAGTGTTCATGAATACCACCCATTGTGTCAAATGACTCACACATCTGTCAGGTGTGCCTCATTAGCCCACAGAAAGCCTTTTGTACATGTTGTGTCCTATTAAAAAAAAAAAAATTGCATTGTCTCTTGATGTCAATCATTCTGATGGATGGGCCCAAGGTGTTAATGAGTAAGTTTTAAAAAATATTTATTCTCTGCCAAGTCTCTGCATCACGTCAGTAGGCACTAGGCTAGGCAGTTGGAAGTAAAAGAATATTTAGAAAGGACAGCTCTTCTTGTGACTCATTAAAAAAAAAAAAACCCACAGTGTATGTTTTTAAGTTCTCTTTACCAATTCTCTTAAGCCCTTTGTGGGCTTTTATAAACACGATTTAACAACATTGTATCAGTTTACCTAAAACAGATTAACTCCAAGTGACTTTGATACTTCTTCTGTTACACTTGCCTTACATTTTGGTAAGTGTAAAGTCTTGAATCAATGAGCCAAATTCTCGAGTTACTCCAGATTTTTTTTCTGGGTAACTAAGACAGACATCTTAACACATTCTGTTTAGTACGTGTCATGCAACACTTTCAATTTTATTCTGCCATGGAAATAGTACAACACAAAAGTCTCTAACTGTGAGATACAAGAATTGTCGACTGGGGGGAATAAAGTGTGACTCGCAGTTTCTCAGAATTAAACTCAGAAGAGACTGCTTTGACTGTCCTGTTGGATTTCCTGCAGAGCAGATCCCAGCATGCTTCTCATATTTCTCTCTACCTACAGCATATCTTCCAAAGAAGTACACTGTCTTGCTTGCAAGATTGTAGATTGTGGTGCGCTCTCTCAATAATTTGTTCTGTTGATTACCAGCTCCAAGTAAAAATAGTTTTCCCAGCCACAATCAGCTAAATTTCTAGAGATTTGATTATTTGTCTTTGTTTGTTCCTCTAAAAGTCTACTCACGATTACCTAAAAACTAAAGATGGGTAAAGTGATGGCAACTTTTGAGTTTGGGCGAAATGTTTGTTTCTCAGCATAGAATTTCAAATTATTTCATTCTGATCAGTTCTATAGTCATAGGATTTTTTTTCTTCTAAGTTTTCATAAGAAAAAGTACACTTAAAGTATAATCTATCTCAATCATTTTCATCCAAGTGTGAAACTATTGAAAGGGATAATGAAACAGTCACTATTTTTATTAACTGTCTTCTGCACTTATTTTTTTTAATATTCATATTCTGTAAAGAAAATCAACACATGTGTTTCAAAATATATACTGAATAATGATTTTGATTATCTTCCTTTCTTTTTTCATGGTGTGAGGTTTCTGGAGAATCTCTGACTAGAAGAGGAAATTGGTTAAACTCAGAACTGGTTTTCTTTCAGTATTCTTATTAGTGAATCAATTGAATACGCTTGTTTTATATAGTTGAGTTGAGTCATCTATGTCATAACACGCATCATTGTTCAGTGCATACGTGATCTGAAAGAAATAATGTTTTTAAGAATGTTTAAAATGCAGATAGATCAGTGTCTGAACTGAAGATATATACATATATAATCAGAGAAAAAAATTATAAAATAAATTATTTTTTTCATCTTCATGTCTACAATTTCTGTTTTTAGGTAATTTGACAATGGAGATTGTTTTTCAGCATTAAAAATTATAAAGGGACTACTTAGAACTAGATACCAAATATTTTTTTCCATTTATGGAAGAAAATTGAGATTTAGAGAAATTTTCTCAGTCTGACTCTGGATGACAGGAGTCGAAACTTGAAAATGTGTAGAAATGGTGAACTGAAAACTAAAGTATAAATATATTTGTTGTTTTATTTTTATTTCAGTTTCTTTTCTCTTACTACATTAGATTAAAAATTTAAAATAAAACAGCTGTAAAAACTGGAAATCTAATCTGGAAATCAGATTTTGTTTATATAAAGTAGCATAGACATTAGTATTACTCCTGGAAGCTGAAAATGAAAACTGTATTTTAAAAATATTAAAAATATTTTCCTATCATTCTACAGGCTTCCAACAAAAAAAAAAAAAAAAAAAGTTCAGGTTTTCAGTCTCATTTTTGTCATATTAATGTTTCTAATTGTTACCAAATGGAGTAGATTAGTTTTTTCTCTGAAGAGCATATGTTAATGCCAAGCCCTGGGTTGATTGACAGCAATGATGATCAAAGATGCCACCTAAATTGCTTTTCTATTCTTATTGCTAGTGTATTTCCCAAAGGACTCAAACCAAAGACTCAAGCTACATACCAGAATCAGCAACACTGAAAGAAGCACTGAAAATGTTTCAGAGCAGATCCTCAACTAGTGAAACTTGGCAGTGCTCCACTGACTTCTTGTTTTCACTCCTTCTCCTTCTGTCTCGCTTGTGCTTATGTGTGGGCTGCTGCCCTGCCTTAGACATTTTTTGAGGAACAGACTCACAGCAAGCAAAGCAGATAGATTAAATAGGTAGAAACTTCTGAGCAACCTACAAGAGATTCAACAACAACCTAAAAATAAAAGTGGTACAAAATAATAACGTTTGTTTGTGCCAGAACAGTAAGCTAAATTCTCAACTGCTATAAACAAGGATAAGTCTATTGCTGGAAATGGAGCTAGACCAGTTGACATCAAATTATAATTTACTTTTATTTACTCCAAAGGACTTGCACTGGCTAATGAAGATCTTGCATATTTTATTGAATTAATCAAAATTATGGCTACTGTGTGTTAGTTCTGTTCTAAGAAGACAAGAAATCTCTCTGAAACCTAATTCTTGTCTTTGTAATGGTGTAATAAAAAATCAGTAGTACAACTTTAAATAATGTCAGCATAAAATTGGTATGAATGAGAGAAATTCCAGCACAGGAAAAATGGGATCTCATGGACTTAAGCAAAAGTATCAGGACTTAACAAATCTTAAAAGTTATGACATGGGAGTCTGTAACACCAACTGACTAGATAGCTCTATTTTTAAACTGTAATGAAAAGGTACTATTTTCTTCTGTTGAGAGAGGGAAAGGGAGATATCTAAGAACCAGCAACAATGTCGTTGTGGCTCCATTACCCAGTGTTTTCTTGAAACCAC
Source organism: Chloebia gouldiae (assembly GCA_003676055.1). Taxonomy (NCBI): domain Eukaryota; kingdom Metazoa; phylum Chordata; class Aves; order Passeriformes; family Passeridae; genus Chloebia; species Chloebia gouldiae. The sequence continues at coordinate 22,500,047 of QUSF01000004.1, read as the reverse complement.
AATAAGGGTTTTTTAACTTGGCTCCCAAAACTGACCCTGTCTGTGTGAGCAGTAGCAGTGTTGAACAAATGAGGGTGGATATTTGCTCTCTTTTCTTCAATCTGAATTCTAATCATTGGCACAAATGATTTTGTGTATTATGTGCCCACAAGTCAATGAAAGAAATAAGAAATCTTGTAAAACACAAAAAGTTGAAGATTATAAACTAAAATTTCTCTGTTACTATATCTTCTTCCTTTTGCTTTCTCTTCAAACTGATTGTAAATCTAATTCTTGCACAAGAGCTTGGTCTTTGTATTTATAAATTAAAAATAAAATTAAGCTGAAAGAAAGGAGCTATCTTTGAGAAAGAAGAAAGTTATATACTCAAAAGGTTAAGGTAAGGTATAATTTCAGAAGAAGTAAAATCTTAAAAAAAAAAAAAATAAGCACATGCTCTTTGACTTGGGGCCCTGCAGTTCAACCCTTTCTTCAGAATACCAGGTGAGGTTCAAATTGAGCAAGTCTCAGCTAGAGTTTCAGTAAGTCAAGAATGACCATGATCTGATGAGCTCATTTGTCCAGTCTGAGAGAAAAAGCAGATGGTAGACATGATCTGAAGAGTGTCAGTTATGTTGTTCTAGATGCTGGAGTCAGTTAGTTGCAGTTCTAGGGGGGTATTTCTTTGTTTCATGCAGAATTTCTTGGTACAGACAGTAAGATGGCAGGGATAAGTGTCTTTGTTTTTTCATCAGCATTTGTGGTCTTGGAATCAAAGTATCACGGAAATGAAATTATCACCAGCCCTAACTGAGACTCAGTTCGAATGGTCCTAAAGCAAACTTTAGTCTCAGCTTTCCTCAAAATTTTCAAGAACTTGAGATTTATCCCAGATGACCAGAAATTCTTTAACAGGAAGCATATAAGGAAGTTGCCTCTTACTCATGCACAGAAATGGAATTTGACTCCCCAGCTTGCTGGAGTCGAAATGAAGAGATTTCTATGTCATAGTGGTTTAAACCAACTAAATATAGGATGTAACTGTTCTGTATAGCAGATGTTATATCAATAGGCAAGCTGCATGACAGAAGGTTTGAGTCACTTGGAGGGTAAAGATCTAATTGCAGTTGGTTGTGCTATAGATATTTAAAAAAAAATAAGAAAAATGGTAAAACCAGAAAGGCAGATGAGCAGAAGGGAGGGAATATATCACAACATATATCAATGAAACTGGGCATTTTGCTGGGCTGCAGTGGAAACAATATTTTAATCACAGTATTGTGGGACAGGGAACCATCAGTTGCCGAGCTCCTTGAAACTGATTCTGTAATAACAAGCTTAGAAAACTAAACTTTAACAATTGAAATAAATTAGTCAAATGAATGCAGGGTATATACTATGGCACATCAGTTCAACTTGGCACTTCTAAGTAGGAAAGTAAAATTAATTTTGAGATAACTGACAGTGGTAGGAATAGACAGGATGTGAGGAAACAAAAGTATCGAGTTAAAGCTGATAGGAGATGATAGCCTTCAACTATTGAATAGTGTCCATTCTCTGATAAAGAAAAAATGCTAAGCACAAGGTCAGATAAGAGTAAAGGAGGCAGAAGATGCAAAGAAGGATGCCTACTAAAGATGTTTCACATCAGTGGCTACACCTGAGAGAATAAAAACATTAGTATGAGAACTCAGAGGACAGTGGTAAGCATCCTGTGGAGATTTTAGAAAAGTACAGAAAACAAGCCTCACTATAACTTGTCTGTTGTTGTCTGCCTATTTAATTTTTCCGCAGTGAACTCCATTTCTTAACCTGTAAGAAGTTATGAGGTCTTTATTCCTGCTCTTGGCACGTCTTATATAAAAAAATCAGTTGCTGTTACCTTTGGTTACAAATGAAATTGCAGCCCTCATGTTCAAATCGGGTTTCTGATCTGAAATATGAGTCCAAATTAACAACATCAGAGTTAGAGAAAATTAAAGCACCATTACCAGTGTTATTTAAATGTAAAAATATATGTTACACAAATGTCAGTGTATGTACACAGCAAAGAGAGAAAATTGAATACATAAATTTTTGCCAATCTAAAAGAAAGAGATGGCATCACTGCTTCCAGTGATAAATGAAGATAAAAAAACCCAAAGAATCTGATAGAGAAAAATCATCTAGAGTTAAAAAACACCTTATATCATTCAACAGTTTGTATCATTCAAATGAGATAAAAATCCAAGTGTGAATTTAAAATCAATCAATCTTTTATAATAGAAACCAATGTTAAAAAAGTAAACCCCCAATATCTCACATTAAACAAGCATGGGGATAAAACCTAGGCATATAAATATCTGCAGAGGTCTTTAGATCTAATAATAGAAAAATAATGGAAATCTAATAATGGAAAAATATTTGGGCTTTTTTAAGATGAATAAGTCAGCTGTTTATATAGTGTTAAGAAAATCTTAGCATGTCTGGTAAAAACAGGGGTTTAGGTTATTTTATTCCTGCATTATTAATGAGAATCAGAACATAGAATTATACAATGGCTTAGGTTGAAAGGGACCTGAAAAAATAATCTAATTTTGACACCTATTACAGGGGCAGGGACACCTTC
>QUSF01000004.1:22474141-22492460 GCA_003676055.1 Chloebia gouldiae | reverse complement strand
GAAGGTGTCCCTGCCCCTGTAATAGGTGTCAAAATTAGATTATTTTTAAGGCCTCTTACAACCTAAGACATTCCAGGATTCTATGAACTTCTTACTTCCCAAATGCATCTTATATATATGTGTGTGTGTGCGTGTGTGTGTGGGTGGGTGTTTGTTTTTATAGATATATATATATATGTACATAGTGACCATGTGTGTTTTGACAATCTAAATTAATTATTTTAGAGCCTATCCTTTTCTGTATCTCTGGAAGATTTGGAACTAATGAATTCAATGTCAGAACTTTTACTAGTTGTGCAGATTTCTTAATCAGAGTTCATAATGCACTTTAATGTGAAATTGTCTGCTAAGGACAAAGAGGAATTTGGATCCTCTTTATTGGTTTTACATTTTCCACATATTTCCTCTGCTTTAAAAGAAAAGAATCTTTCAGAGAAAAAATTGGCAATAGTTTATTTGCTAAAATACACACCCAGATACTTGAAATAAAAAATATGCTCAAAATTTTGCAATTTGGGGATTCAAAATAGTAAGCTTCCTAGGGCATGGACCATCAGAGATTTTATTTGTACATGGTGGTTAGCACAATGAAACCCCAGTTTTTGACTGCAGCCCCTGAGTGCTACTGTAATAGAAAAAATAAACTATGATAATAATAATAAAGTCCACTTATTAAGTTGACAGGCAATTTTTAAAATAATGAGTCATCAAGGAAACTAATTTTTTTGCAATAAGCAATTCAGCCATTTCCTCTTATCACAGATAATATACATCTGTCTCCTCTGCTGTTTGCAGAAATTCTGTGGATATGCTGTGTCTTCTCATAAGAAAATTGGTTCATGAAATGGAACAATTTTTCTCAGACTCATGATTTCTTCTTTATTGAGGGCCAAATTGAGCCTGTGTTCAATTGCCCATGTCTGGGACAGCAAGTAGTTATAGCACCTCCAGAGCAAGCTGGGAAAGAAATTGTGACTCAGAGAGTTCCAACCCCTTTCTAAGCCTCCACTGCCTACTTGCTCCAGAAAGAAAGTAACCTGCAAATGCTCTATAGTATAGATTATTTGCCACCCCTGCCAGCTCAGCTCAGCTCACTGCCATGTTGAGGAGTGAGAGCCAAGATTATTTTCACACCCTCCTCATGTGTGCAGAGGACAAGAAAAAGAAAGGAATTCTAAGTGAAAAGCCTTTATTCTCCATCCTGTGGCAAACCCAAAATCTATGGAGATGATGTAGAGACACAGTACTTCAGTGAGGAGAGATAAACCTAGGCATCAATCTGACCCTTCATGATCAGCTAACATGTGCCTAAGTAAAAAAGTCTCAAAAGCGGGAAATTTAAATCCTTCTTCTACCTAACCAAGATAATCCTAAAATGGCAAGTTAATTTTACTTGTGTCTTTATTTGTTAAATTTTCCTTTGACTGAAGAAATCACATGTAAAATCTTAAGACCCATATATAGATCTTAAGCACACATGTTGGCATGCAGACGTTTCACTGGCAATATTCTGTGGCAAAGCAATAATGTTTCTGGACTCTTTTTTCAGAGATGTAAAAGTTGTCAGTGGAAAATGAAGTGACTTTGATTGCCTTTATTTGATATGTGGATCCATATTAATGACTAAAAAAATAGTCAGATGATTTGACCTCTCTCAAAAGGTCACCTCTGATTTTGGATCAAAGACATGTTTAGCAATATCCACAGTCCTCATGTGTCCACACCACACAATTTGATGTACTCATCATCAATCATATGCCGTATGATTAATTTGAGTCGTTATGAGTAATGTCTATCACCGCAGTCCTGGCATGAATAATTATTGTTCTGCACCCTGCTGAGATAACTCATTTCTGACAAAGATCTGCAATTTGATTTCTGCATAAAATGAAAGATGAAGAAGGAATAGTTTATTAGAATGGTATAGTCAGTTCAAATTTTTAATAATAAACTTCTTTATATCCTAGGAAGTAGTAACTGCTTTAAAGAAAAACATGTGAAACAAACCTCAGTAGATTAGAGATATTGTTTTTGCAATCGCCCCTGGATCTTCCATCAGTACAGAAGGTCTGTATATCAAAAATAGCAATGATAATGTTAGAGCCTTCTGGTTTTCTGCAGATTTGTACTACAAATAGCAATCACAGAGACAAAGTCAGGTCATTTTGAGGAAGACATAGTAATGACAACAGGATCAAAAGCAGATGGAATTTAACACCAAAAAATAATTGCTGGTCAAGTATAGAGATTAGGAGTCAGATTGGAGAAAAAATGAACAGGCAAGAACATGCAAGGGATGGGAAGCTATTAACTATAGCTGGCACTTGCAAATCAGAGTCCAAACTGTGTTCCACGTGTGCAAAACAAAGTTTACCAGCAATTTTCTTTGGCCAGAGATGCAGTTTGAATGCTATCAAGTGGTTTTACCCTTGTGTGTCATCAACAAGTTCCTTGTCTGGGAACATCAGTGGTGTAGCCACGAACAGCAGCCCTGGTGAGAGGAGCACCGAGGCTCACACATGCAGGAGTGAGAGCAAGTTAACACAGACTCTGTTTGTGTCTGTCATTAAGTCAAACAGCACCAAAAACCTCAGGTCCTCCATCTTCCAGGCAGGTGCTCAAGGAACTAGATAGCTATTTTTGTTCTAACTCAAAGAACATTTAAGTATGACATGTGAAGTGAAAAAGAGCTAGCAGAAGAGACTGAGAAGTTCTCCATTTCAAAATACCCTGCAGTCTGGCAAATGAGTTTCTTCTTTCCATAGAAATGAAAAAGACTTATATTTCTTCCAACAGCAGAACAGGAATTTGAGCCCAGGTTTCCCACAGGCTGTATAAGAGCCCTTACTAGTGTGCAAGCGAGTAAAGCAGACAGTGCCTTCTGCTGTGTGAATCCAGTCTTTGAAGCCATAACAAGACATTCTGGCAGTAGGGGCAGGATGTCAGCTTAATACCATTCTGCCTTCTTTCCACATGCACATGTAATAAAAGAGTAGCAAAAAATAAGTGGCAAAAGCTTCTTACCTTTACTATCATACAAACGGCTACTCAGAAAGTCAGCATATGGCCCTCTTGCCCCAGCCTTGCTATAGTTTTGCTTTTCTTCTTTTTTTTATCCTTTTTTTTTCCTCTCTACTGAAACTACAGTTCATCAGCTCTTCTAAACTTGAATAGACCAAGCTGTTTTAAACACATCCTCTAGTGATTCAGCCTTAGTATCATGGCTCTGGTACAAATTCTGCCTACAACTGTTAAGGAAAGACAGTTTCCTTCTTTCTTGGCGTGCCTCTACAACAGCATCCCTTCCCCCAAAAAACACTGCCTGCTTCATCCTTCTTCTTCTATAAGATATGAAATCTTGTACTAGACTTAATCCTTCATTTCAGATCTTCTAAAAATAAGCCTGTTGTTTTTCTAACAATAAGCAGGTATCCTTTTTGCAATTACCACCTTATCCACTGTTATTCTAAAAAATCTTGTGTGTCTTCTATAGAGGCATATTTTATGCCACACTTGCAGTTCTGACTGATTTCCATAATAGCTCCAGTTAGTTTAACTATATATATATATATATATATATATATATATATATTTGTATTATTAGTATTAAATTGTCACCTGTATTAATCTACTGTACTTCATATTTATATATATATCTAAGGCAAGCAAAACTGCAGATGTGTTCCTGATTTTACTGACTCGGGAACGGCAGCAAGCAGTAACACCTCTGTTTCTTTGACTGAATTATGAGGCCTGAATATGAACTATCATATTTATCGGTAGAAGTTTTTAATTCCTGAAACATTTAGAAAAATAACCAGAAGAAGAATAAATTTAGTATTTTATCAGCCTTCCATGAACTCTCAGATAAGGGACTTGAAAAGAACATCAGAGATTGTAGTATATTGGTAGAGTTTACCTTCAAAGAAGACCAATGGGTAGCTTGATGTGTTCTTTCATGCCTCAAAGGCCAATAATGGTAAATTTGCATTAAGGCAATTACTTTTGTAATTAGACAACTCCTTGCAACAATTTGATTGAATCATTCTTCTTATTAAATATATCTTTTCCTTTCTCAATTGAATTTGACTTCATTTTCTAATCACAATTTTGCCATTCCTTTCTCATATTTCACTTCACTCTGTGAACTTATTCACACTAAAAGTCATTCCCCAGTTTTCTTATTGATACACACTGCATTACTTTATTTTATCCATTAGTGTCCAGCATTTACTCCATCTCTTTAATCCTTCTGGTGTCCCTTTCCTGTATTTAAGCACATCACTTTTTATAATTTACCCAGTTACTTCTATGCTGCCACTGATAATATTTTGATAAAACCACATTTGCTTTTTCACCACAGCCCAGGCCAGAGTTCTGCTGTGATTATCTGGGTCTTTCTTACCATCACAATAATCCATCAAACATGATAATCCAATCTTCATTTGCTATCTCCCACCCACTCACAGCTCAAAATAGCCTGAATTTGGTAAGCTTCCAGGTGCCCTGCAAAGATGAGAGAACTTTAAAGCAAGGTTCAGGAAACACTTGTCATAGTGGTTGAAGGGGTAAAAATGAGTAACTCAAGATGTTTAGCTCATTGGATTTCTCCTGGAACAAGTTACTGAAATTATGATTTTTGCAGAAACATTATCATACTGCACAACAGTGAAGTGGTAAGTTAATTTCCTAAATAGCTTTATATCCAAGTACAGTGAAAAGAACAAGATTTCCAGAGTCACACTAGGGAATTAGCCTTAATGTAAGAAAAGTCCTGTTTCTTTTATAGTAGAGAAATGGCTGATGAATTTTCTGTTATTTAAATGTCTTAAATTTTTCCCCATATTTTACTTGTGCACATACTTCCTTCAGCTTTTGGACCTAAGATTGTCAATGTAATTTTTCTTTAATGTTTGTTCACTGTTCAAAAAAGGGAATGACTATGGCAGATTTAATAAAATATTAAATTCAACTTTTAGGATATTGAAAGAACAAACAGCTTTCAATTCCCAAATCATGACTATCAACATGAGCAGTTTGCTTCACATTTTAAGGTTTGCTTTCAAAATGCAGACAAAGATTCCCATCCCATGAATATTGGAATGGAGAAAAGAGGACTAATCTTTGGGTTACCAGTTCAATAATCCCATATCTAACAATCATGCTTGAATTGATACAGTAGTAGTGATGTCTTTGAGATAGGTATGCGCCTTTGTTGAGTAATCGCTGATTATTGCTGCAATTCCAAATATGTTTCATAGCTGCATAAAGAGACAAAAAAATAAGAACAACTTCACCACACAGCTATTCTTTCACTTTTAAGTTCAAAGACTTTTGTTTGCATGGTTTTTTTGTATTCATGTAGCAGTTACACTTCAGTCAGATGGCTTCTATTCGCTTCGTTTTTCATCATTAGCAAGTACAGGGGAAGTTCATCTCAAAAGTCTGATCAAGCTGAGTGCTAGAGAAGACTGAATCTCCTCACTATAGCCCAGATTTCTGCTTTTTCAGATCCTCCCCACATTGCAGGGATGCTACTTTGGCATCAAAATTACATTTGTTCATTTGTTTCAGTTTTCTTCATTCTAGCAAGAAAATGAAGAAAAAAGAGGAATCAGATGTACCAGCAGATTTTGCCACAGGGAAGGATTTGCTAGTGCTGATTCCACATTGATCCAGAAGTTTAAGTTCCAAAACCTCAGTAAAATGTTTAATTAAACTTCTTGCCAGTCCACAGTTACTGACTAACTGCTCATTTCCACACTTCTCAGCATAGGCAATGGCACACTGGGTGATCTGAAGTAGCAATATTGTGAGTTTGAACAACATACAGGCAGAGGAGAGTTATATCTCTCATCTTAGGATGGATATCTTCAATAAGGAAAATCATCTTGAGATGCATACAGGAAAGAACACAAAGGACCCAATACAAACTCAGCATAAGAGCAAATATTACTTTAATTTTTATATTAAAAGACTAAAGATTAAAGACTATAGATGGATTGATTCCTTCTAATTTTAAGTCTCTGTGTGGAGATTCTCAAAGTAATTTGGGAAATGTCTAGACTGTCAGGCATGGTCACACCAACATTGTGTGTTGCAGGGAGCCCCCCAAGGTTTCACTAACATTTGCCTTGTTCCTGGATTTGCCTGGCAAGGAAAAGTGAGCATGCAGCAGGGAAACACAGTGACATCCAGCCAGGCCACTACTCTGTATAAAACCAAGACCTTGGGGCATCTCACAGAGTCCACCTACAATTTGGACATAGCTGCTACACTTACTCTAGTCTTCCTCCATGGTCGAGAAAGACAGAGAGGAGTATCTGGAAGACAGATTCTGATCTAACCTATCTCTGGTACAGCTCTGAAAATTTGGAAGAGTGAAGGGAATTTGTCTTTTGCCTTTCAAGAGTGCTTGTTAACACTCATATTAGAACCAGAACTTCTTTTTTCATAAAATAAATCTGGATAGCAACATTTTTATTTACTTACTTGAATTACTTTATTTAAATGTACCCTGAAAAGTATTAATACTGTATGCATATATGTACAGAGAGATACCTAGATTTATATGTAGATCTAGATTTATCTATCTGCGATATCTTGTTTCTATATACACAGAGTCTTAAATAAAATATTGAAGACTGTTCAGATATAATTATCTTTTAGATAAAAATATGAGGAAGAAATTGTAGTCTTTTTAATGGAAAACAATGCCTTTGGAAAATATGGTAATATATTCTTTGACATTGAATATCTAGTTCATGCAGGCAAAACATTTATATTTTTTATATAAAATCGAGATTATGTTTTAGAATATTTTTAATCATTCTAAGTCCTGGTTTTGAATGGAACACAAATCATTTTCATCTCAGTGGCTGGTACGCTGCTGTGGGGATTTTCGGATTTATGCTGAACACGGGGTTGATAATATAAAGAAGTTTTTGCTACAGCTGAGGGGCACTTATGCAGAGCCAAGGCCTTTTCTACTTCTCTTACCACCCAGCCAGTAAGCAGGCTGGGGGTGCTCAAGGCATTGAGAGGAGACACAGCCAGACTGACTGGCCACAGCTGACTCCAACTGGCCACAGGGAGAGCCCATGCCATACGGCATCATGCTGAGCAGACAAAGTTGAGGGGAGAAGAAGAAAAGGGGAGACATTCAGAGTAATGGAATTTTTCTTCCCAGATAACAGTTACACATGAGAAAGCCCTGCTTTCCTGGGGATGGCTGAACACCTGTCTGCATTTGCGAAGCAGTGACTTACTTCCTCATTTCGTTTTGTTTGCATGTACAGCTTTTAATTTACCTATAAAACCATCTTTATCTCAACCCACAAGTTTTCTCACTTTTCCTATTCCCTCCCCCATTCCACTGGTGTTGGAGTGAGCAAGAGTTCCCTAGGGCTTGGTTAACACCTGGAATTAAGCCACAATATTTTAATAAGAATTTAGATATTCAACTTATTTTGTGGAAAACTAGCAAGCCTGAATATCCAAGGCGAGGTGCAACATAAACTGTGATTCTAAAGGTGCAGTGTCTGAAATGTAGCAATGGCAACTGGAGCTTAATTTCAGCAAAGTATTGATTTTTTTTTCCCACTTCTTGCTACAAACTGGCAAAGTACCCTGTCTTGCCATGGACAGCAGTAAACATGGAAAAAATCTGAGATATTCCTAAATATTGAAATTTAAGTGCAGTCAGATCAGAGGGGAAAAAAATTTAACCCTAACTAATTTCATCTGAGTTTATTCTATGCCTGTAATATTCAACTTAGTCCAGTCTTTATTGCTGTGTTAGGGCTTTTATTGTAGCCAGCTGTACACCCCTACAAGGTCAACGAGAGAATAATCTATTGGGAGCACCCTGCATTCTTGCTGTTCAAGATGGCATGTGCCAGAACAGAGATCTGCTCTGCAATAAAGGCTCTTAAAGACCGAGGTGAGGAAGAACAAAAGAGAAATAAAATCAACCCACTCATTATCTAATCTGTTTTGCTTTATTATTTTTTCTTTATATGTTTTTAACCTCTCTGTATTTTCCCCTTCCCCTTATTTCTGAGAAGTGTTTGTGTCTAAAACATTGTGTAACACATGAGCATTGGAGAAATATAGATTTGTTTTTCAAAAGTGTATCTTCTGAGGATTCAGAAATTGCTACAAAACAAATCATTGTTAATTGATCTGTACAATACTACAAGCTTTGGTACTTTCCTTTATAGTTCTCTTGTTCTCTTTTTCTGCACCTACGGTTTAGTATTTTAAGGTCTTAACACCTACACCTTTTAATTCTGCCATGAAATGTTCTGCAACTTCACTTTTCTGTTATCGCTTTGTGTTTTGCAGGCAGAGTATTGATTTAATTTGCAAGCATTCCAGCTTTCTATAGCTATAGTTCTTCATTTTGTAACCTTTTTATATGAATATGTCTAAATCTCTAGAAAATTGAAATGTCACTAGTAATACCTGCTTCTACTTAATATGTCAAAAATGTAGTTTTACAACGAGGGATAAAAAAGACATTCTGATTATTGATATTTAACTGTAAAGAATATGAGACTGCCATTATTTACAAGTGCTTTATTACTTTCTTTTATGAATAGGTTTAAAGAACTTTGTTAATTATATGCTGTACGAGTGCAAAAAAAAGCGTCTCCTTATACATTTTAAATGCCCCTTTTTCTATATAATTACCTTTAAAGTAAGATGAGCATTGCTGAATTGCATTAAATTTATATTCTTATATGTTCTCTGAATGTGCCATAAATGCAGAGGTTCTTTCTTTCTTAATAGAATTTCACTTTTCTCATCTAGAATTTCAATATTTCACAGGTCTTTTCATTTGATTATACATGCAAATCACTTGGGAAACCTAATACGCTTAGCTAAAAATTACTCATTCCTGTATAACAATCTCATTTACAGTGAAAAAGACTTTCAAAAGTGTTTCCAGTTCTCCACAGATTTGCTCTGTTTCCCTTGAATACAGACCCTGCTACCTGGCCAAACTGTAACCAGAGCACTCCAAGGCCACAGGCAGATTAATGTTTATGAGAAATACAAAGTTTAAACCACCTTTGAATATTTCACTTTCTCATTTGGGGGCAGTCATCTGTATGAGGCATAACTGACATAAATTATGCTGCAAAACATACCACCAGGAGAATATTCCTATTGGGGTGTTGTGGGTTGATGCTGGCTGAATGCCAGGCACCCACGAGAGCCACTTGCCCACTCCTCTCTGCAGCTGGACAAAAGAGACAACATTTAGCAAAGGACTCATGAACTGAGGCAAGGACCGTAAGAGATCACTCAGTAAATACTATCAAGGGCAAAACAAACGACTGAGAGATAAAAACTTATTACTACAGAAATTATAGCAGGATAATTAGAAACAAAACAAGCCCTTAAAAAATACCCCCGCCTCATTCCCAGCTCTACCTCTTGCCCCAGCAGTGCATGAAAGCAGGGATTGGGGTTTATGGCCAGTTCATCACTCGAGGCTTCTCCCCCTGCTCAGGAGGAGGGAGTCTTTCCCCTGCTGCACTGAGGGGTCCCTCCCACGGGAGGCAGTTTTCCATGAACTTCTCCAACATGCATCCATCTCGTGAGCAACAGCTCCCTGTGAACTGCTGCAGTGTGAGTCCATCCCATGGGGAATAATCCTCTCAAAACTGCTGCAGCATGGGTCACTCTTCCATGGAGTGCAGCTCTCTAAGGACTGGCTGATCCAGCTTGGAAGCAGGGCCCTTCTCTCCACAGATCTCTCATGGGGTAGCATCCTCCTCCCAAGCATCCACCCACTCCAGCATGAAGCTCCTCTTCCACAGGCTTCAGGTTGATCTCTGCATCACCGTGGACATCCATGGGCTGCAGGGACACAGCTGCTTCATCACGGTCATCACCATGGCCTGCTGAGGAATCTCGGCTCTGGCACCGAGAGCACCTCTTGCCCCTCCTCCTGCACTGACCTTGGTGTCTGCATGTTGTTCTGCTTATATATTCTCACTTCTGCTCTTCCCTGTGCAATGTTTGTTATGCTTTCATCTTAACTGTGTTATCACAGAGGCATTGCCACCATCTGTGATTGTCCAGCCTTGGCCAGAGGCGTGTCCATCTTCAGATCCATAAGGGATTGGCTCTGCTGGACATGGTGGAAGCTTCTGGCAGCTTCTCACAGAAGCCACCACTGTGGCCCCCACTGCTGCCAAAAAGCCAGACTGTGCAAAACCAATACATGGGGTGTCTGTGGGGTCAGGTAGTCACTTCCATGCTCCTTTATTGTGCTTATGCTAAAGAGGCTTTCTCTTAGATGAGATACACCTGTCTTGCTCTTGTAGCAAGATGCAAAGAATAGGCAGGCAAGGGGCAATGTAACATCCAGCACCTACTGGGAACATCATAAGTTTAGGTAACCTTCTAGTAGGATTGTAAAAAAACTCCAGACAACTAAGGCACAAAGCAGTTTTATTAAAGTTCTGGGAAACTGATGCAATTTCAGAGTAAAAGTAGGAAGAATAATACTTACACAACTGTCTTAGGACCAGTTTTTAATTGGCCAGGTACATGTAGACTTATTTTTTTCCACCCTTCTTTTTGAGAAATATTTCCTATCCCCAGTAGTAGTGAGCCTACATGCCAAGATACTCACAGAATAAGCAGAATTATGTCAAAATCCATGAAAGCCAAACTACAAAGGAACCATGGGTAGATATAGTTAAGGTCTGCAAATACTGGAATCGAAAACTAAAAGCCAGGTGCTGAAGAATAAAAATGCTGCTGAATAACAAACAAACTGAATCTTCCAATATTTCCCACTGTAAAATAATAAGAACTACAAAAGCTTTTCAAAGGAGTCTAATCCAATAGAAATATAGTTTTAAGCAGGAGATACAGCTATGACAGAATTCTGAAGCTAGTTTCAGACTCCAAAAAGGCTAGGAATGACTAGGTCTGAAAAATCTCAGGCAGAAAATTGCTAGGTGTTCAAAATGTGGGAAAACAGAATAAAATAGCAATCCAGCTGGTATTGCTATGTACATCTTTCCTGTGAGTGTCAGATAATCTGCCATTCATTCTAAATTCCATTGCACCTGAAGTCCTCACATTGCACAAAATATCTTCTTCTTCTTTGGAATCTTTCTTTGAAACAGCAATTTTCAAACTTGTTTGATAAGAAAAAGTCTTAAAACAAGTTTAAAATGTATTCTATGAAAAATAAGAGAAAATTCTAATTAAGAGAAAATCCAAATATTTTATTTATAGATATATTTCATATCACAAATAGTTGTACTTCATTATTGTAAGTAATTTTAATTGTATTTCATGATTCATAATTTTGGAAAAGGCTAGTTGATCGTGCTGACATTTTAAAGTCAACAGGACAATCTTTTACATATTAGCCCATTTTTCTCATACACAAATACCACCACAAAAGTATATAAATAAGAAAGTATAAATTCCTGACTTCAGGAACTATATGCATTAATAAAAAGATATAACAGGAGGAACATTTGTATTTCATATTTCCAAAAATAGAAATCATCACTTAGACCATGATATTCCAAAACAGAAAAACCAGCTTTGGACAGGGAGTTGGTTTCCTCACCAAGAAGCATCAGAGAGAGCTTGAGGGAAAATGATCCATCTCTAAACCACACTTCAGCAAACTTCAACTGTAGCTCTTCTTTCACTTAAAGAACACCAAAACATGCTACCCCCTTCCAATTTTTACAGATGTTGATTTATAATTTTTTTCAAATTGAAAAAATAACTGTTCTATTTCCTTCCAGAGTTTTGAAGAAGTCTTCTTTATCTGGAGAGTTAATTTTCCTGTTCTGAAAAAATAAAGCCCTTGCAAATGAATGAAGAGAGCAAAAATATGCCTCAAAATAAAATATGTAAAAATTATTGGTCTATACTACACACTCTTGGATAGAGCTATAACCTGAAAAAGCATATCTTTTTCCCAAGTAAGTGGCTGTAGTAATTTAATCATCTGACAATTTCTTAATTGTTCCTTTCCTCCTCTTTTTAAAAATTCTGATATCAAAAATCTGTAACATTTTGCATTCAGAAATATTTAATTGCATTTGTTTATTTCACATAATTCTGAGAGTTTCAGGAAGTTTCCCAAGTAAAAAAAGTTCTTTCTTGGGTAGCTCTGGATAAGAAACAAGGGACTATTAATGGGTGAATGAATATCATTTTATTGAGGACAAAACAAATGATCCAGTCATTTCTAAATGGACTACTTTTTGTTCTGAGAAAGTGCTAATAGAACTAAATAGAGATGATCACAAAAATGAAAGAAGAATACATATTGGATACTTTCAACTTTTCCACTACAGCACATTGTACTTTTGAATTTATGACAATTTGTGATAAGCTAGCATCCCTTCACATAAAAGAAAAAAAAAAAAAGGGAAAAAAAAAAGTTAAAATTATCAGTATATTCTAGAAGATATGCTGGAAATTTCAACAAATGAGCTGCAGTCAGCAAGTAGTATGGTATATAAAAGCTGTTGATATTAGAGGAAATGGTTCTATAAAAGGTAGAGAAATAGATACACCAAAGCTGTTCAGAACAGGAAAAAAGTTTGAAAGTACATGAGCACTTCTGAAATGAAAATGACAAATTCTAATAGAAAAGGGCTAAAATAATTGAAAATAATTTTTAAAAGCCTAAAACACTGCAGCTGTGTTTAAAGGACTTAAAAATGCAAGTACAAAGATTTGACATTTATTAATTCAATACACTATACATGCCTTATTTGTGCATTGTTTATAACATAAAATTGCTCACCTCTGCCTATTTGTAAGAGTTCCAAAGACATGGGTGATAGATTATATTCAGTTAACAAGCTTCCAGGACCTTCTGCAGCCAGCCATAATCCCTTCACTCTTGAGCTCCATCCCACTGCATATGATTTACATGTGTTGTAGCCAGACTATTTCTGTCCAAATGTCCAGGCCACAGTGCCTGGACCATCTTTGTTTTCCAGTCTCAGTGGTTGCACAGCTGACATAGGGAAGATTGTTGTTCAGATGCTCATACTGACCCTGCAGATCTTCCAAAGGTAGGCAATAGAAGTGCCTCTGGTGTTGAAGAACGTGTACTGTCTATCAAAAACTATACCAAACAGCTTTATGCCCAGTTTTCTACACAGTTTTCATGAAATGTACACTGAGTTAATAAATTAATTCACAGTATCTATTTTAATAAGACAATCTGAGGAACACCAAATTAGTAGCTGCATTCAGTAGTAAAGCACTGTAAGAAGTGAGGTGCATAAACACCTCATCGGTTTTAGTTCTGGTCATTTTGATGCTATGATTAGTTAGAAAATCTATTTTTCATAGGATATTTGTTGGCCAATACACAGGACAGAAAAAACAGTAAGACATCACTGTCTATAAAAAACTTTTCCCTTGGAAACTGTAACTCAGTGGCTGAAAGAAGAGGAAGAAGAAAAGGAATTATTTCTGAGCTGATGTCACTAAATATTGCCATAGGAAATTGTAATCTCCCTTCCCTGTGGGCTCGGGAAACAGAAGAATCATACCTTCTCATGCATCTTTATGGATATACAGATAGTCTTTCACTTATTAGTGGATTAATATATGCAAATATATCTGCGCTATGCAAGTGATGGTGTGTGGTGAATGGGTATACCTTGGCTTTGGAAAGCTCCGCACTGTCACAGTCTGTGGTAACACCCAGCATATGCTTGCTGTTGCTTCCCTAAGCTGGCAAATCCCTACAGGCCTGAATGTGTTCTTGTGCTGAAGAGCTTTGTTGTGCACAAAAGGAATTGAAGGCTCACCCTCCCTGTGGCTACAGCACAACAAAAAGAAGCAATGGTGTCTCTAAGGATTCAGTGCTGTTGTATATTTCTGCCAAGGTTTCTGAAGGAAAGCAAGCCTCTCTTTAGTGATATTTTGCTGTTCTGGTTTCTACTGTTGTTGTTGTTGCTGCTGTTGTAGTAGTAGTAGTATTATTCATTATTAAAAAGTACTGGTTAGATCTTATTAAGGATTAAAGACTCCAGGGAAAGCATACTTGATGTTAAGAAATCGTAGGATTTTTTCATTGTAGGATCATTTCAATTGTAGGATCTTTTCTCATTTTAAATATTGCTGTACTTCAGTGATATATTTTAATCTAACTCACTTGAAAAACTGTCAACAGTGCCGCTAATGGATTTAATTACTAATAATACTGTTCTGACCTTTCTCCATCTAGATGTAGACATTTCACCCACCAAAAATGCATTTTTAAAATTCGCTGATAACATATTGTTATTAATAGTCAAAAGACCATTGATGATATCCACAGATCTGAAGCTTTGCATTTAATCATCATGTTCACTTGATTAAAGAAACTGCTATTCTTTGGTCAATTATTTCTGCTATTAGCTTGATTTGATTTTCATGGGCCATTGTAAAAATGTAAGAGAGACAAATTCTAATAAAACTGGCACATACATGTGTTATTTGAAAATGTTGATTTACCCTCATTTGAGCTGGAAAAACAAAACGTTCAATAAGGAACAGCTCTCCAAATTGCATACAGAGACCTAGGAATCTCTGTTTTTCCAGTTTGGCAGAATTCTGTGTTTCAGCAGAGGTTAATGGTACCTTGGGATTGCTGTAAATTATGCCAAGTATCTTCTGGAAGAGCTATACATTAGATGAACACTGTTGAGCACTGTTTATACCAACAGTCTGCGCTATGACTGATTGGCAAGGGTCTGTCAGAAAAGAGCTGGAGCTTTGTCTCCATAAAAGGTCTTTCCACTTGAACTAGGCACTATATAGCAAGACCCAGGTGTGTCTCCCAAAACTCTCAGTGCAGCAGCCTAGCACACTTGAAAGGAAAAGATTTTACCCTCCCTTCACAGCAGCCCAGCTGGGTCTTTCAGGACCAAGAGACCCTATGCACAACACAGAAAGTGGCCTGTGCCTGATCAAACCTACTAGTTTTCCTTAATGCCTTAAATGCCAGAGGCCAAAACACAATAAAAAAAATCTTATCGGTGGATTTCAGAAAATTTCTAAAAAGCACCCATGAGACTTTGTGCCCTCTAAGACAATGACAAATCCAAATGAGAGAAATGAAACTGGAAGATTTTCTGCAACTACTCATATGACATTGTGCCCAGCAACCTTCAGGTCATAATCCCAGAGAAAAGCAATATTTGCACCCTATCTGTTTACATGAGCGTATTTTCCAGTGAATTCTCTGACAATGCAAATATGTTATTTTGCTTTTATAAGCTCAGTTAGACCTTATAAGCTTACTCACTTACTGAGTTACACTACATCTGATTCAAAAATCTTGTTCTTCCCATTATGAGCTGACACTCTTTTTCATGTATCTTGAAAACATCTCTGAATCAAGTGATTTTAGTCATGTGGAAGTTTAGTCATGTGGATTTATTTAATATATTGCACATTTAGAAATCTGCAGCTTTATTCTTGCTGATTTTGTTCCTACATCCTGCAACTGAGCCCATATCTTTCCAGAGAGAAATTATTTGCCTTCAGCTATGCTAAAACATGATCTATAATTACAATTCTTCATTAAAGGAGATATCTATACATATACAAGGTGGGTGGGTGTGTAGGTGGGAGGGAGCATGTGTATGAACTTTGTCCTTGAGGAGAGATTCCTGAAGTAGTTGTGTTCTTGCAGTATTCCCTTGGAGATAATAACACCATTTCAGAACATAATAGTCACCAGCTGGAGTTCAACCTACTTTAAATAGAGAATTTGAAAGAAATTTACAGACCGTTGTCCTAATAGCAAAAATACTCTGTGGCCATGCTATGCAAAAGCTTACCTGACCACTTATTTGCTATTATATAAATGCTTATTTTACCTGCTAGCTAGCTCCAGGAGAGGAAAGGCACCTCAACATGAGATTCAGTCATAGAATAATAGAAATTAAAACTGTGAATGAACAATGAGGCAATCTAAGTTTCTCACTCCAAAGTTACAATATTTCTCATTACATAAATTTGATAATGCAGCCAACTTTTCCAGTTCTCCCAGATAATGAAATCTTTACTGACATTTTTCAAGTTACTTCTCTGTCTAATAAAGTCTAGCTTTTAGGAGTGTTTAAACACTTGATTTATTTTTTTTTCTGTGATTTATTTCTTCTTTCTCATGACTATGTACCCTAAAACTGGTGCCTTAAAACTATTTCTCTCCTACATATGTGAAAACTATTACTATGTTGCTCTTACTCTCAACTTAATAAACTAGATGTTTTCATCTTCAAAATTAGTCCCATATTATTTTTCCCATTGATAAAAGTGAATTATATCTTCTACGGCTGGCTTAAAAACTTGAAAGTTTTTTCTTTGCTGAATTTGCCACTTGTTTCCCTATGAAAAACACTTATCCAACTCAGTAGTGAGTGAAATTCATTATCATATAATGACAGCTGGTTTTATTACATATTTCTTTCCCCTGTGGCATATGTTTTCAATACTGCTATTTATGATTCAGCTTGAATGATCTAACAGATAGTCAAAATCACACAACAAGAGTGCAAAGTTCTGAGCCAGATGAAAATTCAAAATAAAAAAAGCATTTCAGCGTCAATGCCACAAATCAAATGTTCTTTTCTCAGCCTAGGTGGACTTACTAACATATTTTGTTATGATGCCTTTAAAAGATGTGTTTTTCTCTCATTCAAACTTCATCAAAAATCTTTCCTAGTGAAATATTCAAAGTCCTTGTATGAACTAGCAATACAAGCCACAATAATATTACAGCTATTTTGTTTATGAGAGACAATTTGGCTTGGAAATGTAACTTTTCATATTAAATTAGCCCTTATAAATATTGTATTATTTATCTACTTGAGATATATTTTCTGTCTGTCCTTGTACTCCTCATAACCTCCAAAACTCCTGGCCAAATTCAGAAAAAGATAAGAATGAGGTCAAAGCCTTAAAGAGAAGACTCACAAGTTCCATTTAAATTGATGTCTAGATAGAGGACACAGAGCCAGATTGCTGTCCCACTAGGAATAAAACATCAGTGACAGCTCAGCAGTTCCCTTTTTTGATTGACCTCTTGCTACCCAGTCAGCAAGTATTCTGCTGGCATGTCAGTGCAAAAGTAGCTCTGAGCTACGGAGAGCGCACAGTGTCCTCTGCACGGCTGATAACTGCAGGCTTGGAAGGCAGCTGAGCAGACTGGAGAGGGGCAAGTCTAATGGAATTGGGCATAAACCTCACTTTAAATGGTCAAAGTTGCTGTAATGGGACAAAGGAAAGGATATAAGACTGTCAAATGCAAATCCTCAAAACATGACTTCATTAACCCTGCTGTTCTCAGAACCATTTGTTTCACTGTTTTTATTAAGACAACAGAAAGCAAAACACAACCAAGGAGCCACAACAATAAAATGACTCCTCATTACAATGAATTTTGAATACCAACAGGAACAGAAAATAAGCTCAGTATCTAAAAGAAAATGCATTTTCCTTTTCAATAGTATAGATTGTACACAGCCAACTAAGTGATCACATTATAGAATTTGGCAGAGGAGCTTGACGGGACATAGAGCTACATGATATTGCAGTTACAGTGATAGCATCTGAGGAGTCCATCTCAGCACCCTGCTGCACTCAGCACAATGCAAATATATGAAGGAAATAAGTATTTTCCTCTTTCCATCTGATTTTGTTTTCGCCCAGCTTCTTTTATGTCTCCATCTGTATATAAGGATAACCCCAAGGGCTGAAAAGAAAACCTCATTCATAACAAACACCTAAAAACACACACTACTCTTAAATCAGTTCCCTCTGACAGCTACTCTGGTGGCATACTTGTTGGATTTTTAGTGAGTTTGTTCAGTGTCATAGGGATAAAATGACTCTGAGATGGACCCTAGAGGAATAGTCCCAGTAGTATTCTGTCAACTTGCTGTCAATTTTCACTCCTTCTCATGCCACCACTGTCAAGCCAGTGAAACCGGACACTCTGCTACCGATGCAGTCAGATCAAGTTGCACTGATGTTGCAGAGGTAGGTTTGTGAGTCGCTCAAGAGCACTGGGCTAATAGGCTTCTGATTGGTACTATCTTTTGTGGTAAATTTATCTCAGAGCAGAACTAAAAAAACTAAAATTTGTTAGGCTAGTTTTGTTGTCTGGTTTGAAAGAAAAAAGGGAAAAGGAATGAAGAGGGGGAAAAAAACAAGGAAGGGAAAGAGAGAGGGAGAGGGAGAAGGAGAGGGAGAAGGAGAAGGAGAGGGAAAGGGAAAGGGAAAGGGAAAGGGAAAGGGAAAGGGAAAGGGA
>QUSF01000004.1:22453936-22464723 GCA_003676055.1 Chloebia gouldiae | reverse complement strand
GCCGCGGGCTCTGGCCGTGCCCCGGCCGGGCTGTGCCGCAGCCGCGGGCTCTGGCCGTGCCCCGGCCGGGCTGTGCCGCAGCCGCGGGCGCTGGCGGCCCGTGGCCACTAGATGTCGCCGGCGCCGTTCGGATGGCGCTCGCTCCCCGCCGCAGCCGCCCGCTCGGGCCCGGGCACGGCCGGCGGGCCCCGCTCCGCTCCGCTCCGGCCTGCCCGGGCGGAGTCGCACACGGCCCCCGCCCTCCCCGCGGGCACCGGCTCCCGGGGGGAAACCTGGGAGTCCCAGGGGCGGCAAGCTTTTCTGCGGCCCCGGCCGCGGCTGTCTCTGTTGGCGATGCGGTGGCCTGCTGGGTAGAGGGGCTTTATGGTGTGAATTTCGACGATAAAAGGTCTCTGCGGAAGACATGCAGGAGCTTGGAGCCGGGACCGTGGGTAGCGTGTTCCCGTGGAGATGTGCGGAGTTTGTGCTTCGGCCGGTTTGCAAGGGCCAGAGCACTGCGGGTGCTTGGCTCCCACGGGAATACGCTCCTATCGGTAAAGGCTACTGCGCACACTGGGATCCCCCACATGGAGCTCCGGTGCTGCCAGAGGCAGATGCGAAGCACGAAGTCGGCGGCTGGCCCTGGGAAAAGCTCCCAAGCTGAGCATTTCTGTTGTGTGAAGTGCCCGCATTAGCAGCCCGAACACGTAGGGGAAAGGCTGACATCTGCGATTTGGTACAAGGCACCCGAGAAATGACAGACCTCCCGGTTCAGAGGGGCGCCCCCGCCTCGGCTCCTAGCGGGGGAGGGACCCACCGAGCCCCGGCGGCGCCTGCGGGAGAGGCTTGCCCCAGGGAAGGAAACCTCCTCTCCTGAGCTTTCCTCAAATCTGAAAACAGCCATACGACAGTCTATAGTCCAAATCTAGAGATTTGAAATGTTCACGGTCAATGCCCAGAAGTGAAAAGATAGAGGGGGACCTTCGGTATAAACTTGGAGCCTGACTCCAGTGGAAGTACAAATAACAATAGTTTCCAGGCTTTTGTCCCCGGTTTACAAAATAACACGTAAAATCGAGGTTGCACCGTGGGTCATTTTCCTCAGCCTTTGTGCCAACGCACCTCTGCCTTTTGACTCCTTACTGTGTAGTTTATACACCACCCCTATAACACCCTCCCGAATTTTTCAAAGCCCATTCATATCGCTGATCTGAAGTAGCAAGAAACCAGAGCTACTGTATTTCACAAGTGCCGGCGAAAGCCGCCCGGGCAGGAGAGACGCTTGGGAGCCGGCAGCGAAGGCGAGGTCGGACCGAGCTGCGCTCGTCTCACGGCAGGAGGGACCCGCTAGGATCGGTGTGGGGTCCACCCCTTTGTGAGCACGAACACACGCACCAGGAGCAGAAATTTGGAGACTTGTTAGGGTGGGGGAGTAAAAAAAAAAAAAAATTAAAATAAGAAAATAAAAAAAAATAATAAAAAATCGTTCGGGGTTAACCCCGAAAATAGTAATTTTGAAAAGCCTCCTGGAAGAGGAGTCCTGAAAGTTTCTTCTAGCTCTCTTCGTATTTTCTGTAGTCTGTAGCTGTTGGAGTCGCGTCACCGAGGACATATGCCATTCCCATGGATCTGTGTTTGTGTGGTCAAAACAGTAAAGAGCTCTCTTGTTACTTCGATAGGTTTCCGAGCCCTTGCTGGGCTACGGCTAAATGGCACCTCTAAGTACCAAGATACGGGGCAAATGATGTATCGTAAGAACGGATGGGAGTATGCTTGGTATAGCTGACATTTATTGAACTATCCAAAATTAAATAAGTTAGTTACAGATAAAGAAATGTTAGGTATTCCATGACACAATTGTTGCACGAACTGCCTTCAATTAAGTTGTTTTGTTTTCAGGGCTGTTCTGCAAGCATCTTCCACACGGTTGGTGGAACTGAGAGATCTCATGGGCTGTTCTGCATTTTCAGAGACGATCAAGTCAATCCTGAGAGGGGGGAAAAAGAAAGTCGCTTTAGAAGGAGAAAAACTGCTGCTTTGGAGAGTTCAGTGAATTATTTAAAATGCCATATCTGAGAGAAAAGGCCTCCTATAACAGATTCCTAGATCGTGTCAAATTATAATGAATTGAATCACAAGAAGCAATTACAAAGAAAATATTGTGATCGGTGTTGTGGGTAAAATCGGAGCCGGATTTATAGAGGAATATTAACTCAGATTTTTTTTTTTTTATCAACATTGATTAGAATGGTGTTAAACCTAGAGACCTCTTCCTGTAGATGGCGTCCTTTGGGTACTGAGTAATCAATAATAGTACAGTCATACTCAGGAGACTTTATTAAGCTTTGGATAGTAAAATAATTAATATATTTTTAGTTATATTTTTATTGAAAGTTAAAACCCCTGGATTTATCGTAAGCAAAAGTGTGTTTCTCCTTCATGCGGATGCAAATAAAAACTGTTTGAATAAATAAGTTCTTTCTGAACATTTTGTTGTCAAAGTGTTAAATGTCCCCGTCATTTTTATTCAAACACTAACATGATTACAGCCAATTATATATTCACCACTGTTCTTTATTTTAGAGTAATTGTACTTGTCACTAATAAAACAGAGACATAATGGATCGCTACTGTTCTGAATTTTAAAGCAATTTTCTGTAATTTGATTGAATTATACATCATCTCCACTACTTTTTTATTTCTATATTTTGAAATCCTATTCTCTTGAAAATTGCAGTTCTATTCCTGTTTTGTTGATCCTGAAGTAACGAAACCTTCTGTAACATTTATAAATAGAGCCTCGTCCCTTTTGAAATGTGGAAAATCATTATTTCAGTCCCAACATACTGAAAGCTTTAAATTGAAAGTCTGAAAGTCCAGAGAAGTGCCTAAACCAGATCATTGGCTCAACACGCCGTCCTTGGAAATGAGAAGCAGAACAAGCAGTGAGGAAAAAATCTCCAGTGTGCCTAGGAAGGATTGATGACTTTACTGCAATGATTTGAGGATTTTCTTGGGGCTCAAATATAGTAACACATCAAGACAAGCAGTTCGTTTGCTAGTATTTACCACGGAAGAAAAAAAACACGGGGAAAATACACGCCAATTACATTCCTCCAAAAATTTAGAGCCACTATACTGTCCGTATGCTCTTTTAGGTAGACGATTATAGGTGAGAAGCCCAGAACTGACTTTCTTTAGGAACAGGCAATAGAGGCGCAGAATGATACAAAAGTATATAGAGAGACCGTAAACACATACAAAATACTGCGGTGAGTTATTCTACTGCTCCTCGGGTTGTTTCTCTGAGAATGAGATCTCAGAGGGCTGGAGTTTTGTTGTTGTTTTCCAAAGCCGAAAGCATGCCTTTAATTTAGCAATTGTACCAACCATCAGCGCGGAGAGGTATGATCTGCCTTGTCGACAAACACAAATCATAAAACGATACAAAGGCTTTCACAAGTTAATTTCATATGACAAAACACGTGCCCACCACAGCAGATAAAGTTGAACTATCGTTTGCAAACCGTGGGATTGCATAAAAAGATGGTTTTAAAGTACAGTCAAACATGAATGTTTTCTCCATTATTGTGTTAGGTAAAACTAAGGGAAGGCGCAGGAACGAGCGGGTGGCTCACTGTGAGATGCTTTCAGTGAAGATTTAGCGGGACACGATACCGACATTCAGTGAGAACCACGCTTGTGGCTTTTGCAGATTCCCTCTTTAGTATAGCCTCAGAAATTAGCTTGAAGTCGCCTTGGAAGGCAGGGAAAAAAATAAAAAAGAGCTATTTTTCGTTTAATTAATTCCAAAGTGTACAACGACTTGAGAGACTTTTCTTTGCCCTTTCATTGGTGTTTTGAAATGAATGCGAAAATAAAGTGTAATGTCATCCTCTGCAATATTCTGCTAGAAGACAAATGGAAATTACTTATTTGTTGGAGTTTCCGTAGCTACGGCATGATTTCATTACTTAGTGGCGTTTATAGCTCGATTATAATAAAGATTGTTTTCTAAAAACTCCTAGGAAACAAAACCTCAGTGTGTGTGAGCGCCTATGCAAGTGCCTCATCTAAAAGACTGAGAGAAGAAACCACACCAGGGGGATGCATTCCCGGAGAAATCTTTCTATGTTTTTCCTCTCCGCATTGTCAATGCCGGGAGAGTCTGTCTGCAGCCACTTCATTTTCTTGGTCATATTATTAGCGAGGCAAAACTACAAGCCCCAGGCTTTAGCGAGGCATGGTCCATGCTCGGTGGGAGGGACACAAATGGGATTTAACTTGTTGCCAGTCATTTTTGTGTGTTTGTTTGTTTGTGCTGGTGCTTTAAAAGCGAAACAAATTCCAGAAACAAAGCAGGGGGGAGGGGGAGGCCGGGGAGAGAGGGAGGAGGAAAACAAGCTGTATATAAAAGGCATATCATATTAAAATAATACATGGACACACCCACTGATATCAAGGGTACGATATCAGCCCTTCCCCAAGAAACTTATTTCTAAGTGGTAGCGGTTATAATCATCCAACAAGCCCCTTGCCATCACTCCCCCCTCCCTCCGCTAAAGAAAGGAAGAATGAAAGAAAGAAAACATGGAGACCACCCTGCCCGACATAAAAAGTGTTCAGAATAAGCTACACAAAGAGGCAGATCCTGCGAGCCCTGCTTGTGCCAGGACACCAAGGAGCGGGCAGGGTCCGCTTCCCGAGCAGCCTCATTGGCGCTAGCGCCAGCCCCATCATCCCGACACCCGCCGAGCGCGGGTCCGGCCGCGAGCGAGGAACGGTGCCTCGCTCCGGCACCTCCTCACGCCCGAGCCCCGACACGGGGAAAGTCAACAGCATCCTTACTCCGAGGCTGCCGAACGCCTTCTCCTAGAGCGGCGTACACTCGATTGTGGCTTTCTTTGTACACCGGGCATTTTGCTGTGGTTACAAGGGGACCCCGGGGCGGGGGAAGATAGAAGGACAGGGGAGAATGACGCGCTTTTGTAGGCCCTAAAATATGGATCGGCAGCTGACCCGGCCGAGTCCGAGAGCCCGCGGAGCCGAGGGCTGCGGTGGAGGCGCGGTGCGGGGACTGGGCCGCGGCGCACGGAGCAGCGGCGGGCGCGGCACGGCCAGGTAGGACGGGCGGATGGGCACCGCCGGGCACCGGCGCCCCCCCGCGCCAGGATGCCTTTGGCGGAGCGACGGAATGGGAACGGCGCTGGGAGAAAGAGACAGACCCTATCTGTCCTGCTGAGGAAGGGGTGGAAGCCGGGGAGGGGGGGCGGGTGGAGCGGGGGAAAGGGCGTCTTTTCTCTCGAGTCACCGAAAAACTGCAAAGCCAGATTCATGTGTCATTTGCCAAAGATTACGTTTATAGGAGGCTGAAGAGCTTTAGAACAACACCATGAAAATATTCCAGCAACAGTTTCTTAGGAGTCAAAGAGCAGCTAGAGGTCTTCTTCAAGCACTACTTGGGGTTTGTTTTGTTGTTTTTCTTTTTTCTCCCCAGGTCTTTTTCCCCCGTATTTTATTTCACATTCTTTGCTTCAATATCACAACGCCGACAAAAGAACCGGCCTAGAACATTTTAACAGTAAACCCAGCAGAATATAAAATTATGTATTTAAATCTGGAGAACAGAACAAGGTTATTAACTTGTTCATTTATCCCTTGCATTTTATTATCGTCGTCTGCATAACGCTGTGGATAATTCTTAAAGGATATTTTATATTTTTGCTTGATTTCTGAATTAAGGAGAGCTTTTGTTACACAAGATAGATCTATGCCTATGCAGGTGTAATGGCTCTTTTCTGCACACCGGCGTATTTTAAAAAAGCAATATATAGGATCTAAAAGCCCACAGGTCTTCAAGTTGGCAGTGAGTATAAAAATATTCTGTTCTGAAAAATTCCGGCAGTGGCAGCTGAACGCAATAAATCTAGTGGATGCTCTAGACTCCCTAGATAGGCTTTCTGTGGATGGCATTCTATAGCTACAGGAATAAATAAATAAAATCTTCAGCTTTTAATTAAGGCCATTTAATTCAGACCTCTCCACTCCGCGTAGTCGCCGTGGGAAATGTATACTCCAATGTTTACCCGGATCTCTTTCTGTCACTATTCTGTCTTGTTTTACGCTTACGACATCAGCAAAGCTTTCTGGCCCCTACAGCCATTGTTTCCCATTTCGACGTTCTCCGTTGAACCTCTGCCCGCCCAAGAAACTCCCTAAAGTTCAACAGGAGGGAACTCAGTGCACTTAGTTTATTAATGTCATTGTTTTAAACGCTACCTCTCCCCTAGTTGCTCAGGCTTCTCTAAGGTATACAGTGCCCCGCTGGCGGTTCTTTTTGGTACAGTGCAGCTTCTCAAAAGATCATCGGATGGTGAAACTTAGCTCTTTTTGAAACATTTAAGTAACTGAGCAATTAGTTCTGAATGGGGTGGGGGGAGGGAAAACTAGAGAGCTTAAATGGGATGGGGGGGGGGCAGGGGGGAGAGACACAATACAGCTCGCCCCAAAACAACAGGGATGTGTATGCATGGGAGGGAAACTTAAAAGGTTTGTTTTAAAGTGTGCTTGCAAGGTCTTCGGCACAATATGTGCTGCTCTCCTTAAAGGGGCACCGAGTGCCAATAACCATTAGTCATCCAGTAAGGACCTTTCATTACAGATTTATCTTTAGGGGCAGTTCCCAGAAGGGAATATAGCTGCGGATTTCAAACCCGGTCCAGTTCCAGTTACACAGTGCATACCTGCTGCAATAGAAGGGAGAGATACTTACCAGAGTTTCGGGAATGCGCGGATAGCAGCAAGGTCTCTGCAGTGCTCCTTTCCTCTGCGGAATACTATCTTGCATCCGAGGCAGTTCCCAGTCTATATTTGATATTAACAGCCTCAAATACGAGGCTCTCCCATAGACATTTTTTTCCAGGGTTTTCAAGCAAATTTCTCGGTGCCACAATGTTATGATGGAAGGATGCTGAAATGACAGGCCTTGTAGACGCTTGTCTTAATCATCGGCTTCTTAATTTAGTTTTAGTGCTGTGGTTTTGTGTGTGTGCGCGTGTGTGTCTGCGCTTGTGTGCGCGCAAGAGAAGCCTCTGACAACCTGCAGCTTCCTAATGACTGACGAGGCAGGGCTGCTGCAGCAAAGTAACACTTCCCTGGTGTGAAGACCTCTTACTGGGAAGTTTAGTTCACTACTGTTCTCGCAATCCTAATCGTATAACTTGTAACTAAAACCCATGGAAGAAGGATATAGCATGCTAAATAGACTAACTTCTAATCACTAGAAGCTGTTGAGGATTAACTGGAAGCTGGCTAGAGGCGGACACCTAAACTTAAATCTACAAATGCAGAGAGAAGTCTGGACCATTGAATGCTTCTTCCTCTCCCTCTTTGCCTCCATTCATCCATCCACCTTCAGTCCCATTCACCCCTCTTCAAAATGTTTGACTACCTCTCTCTCTTTGTTAGCGCACTGCTCCGTCCCCATTCGCCATGCCTTAGCAGCAGGGTATCAGTGTCTGCTGAGCAGTCCTTACCTTAACTGCCCAGGTAACCTGGAATAAATAAGGCAAGCTTATAGTCAAGGGGGAATAGGATTATATAAGCGTACATGGAGGCATTTACTGTACCGAATGTGATATTACTGATTGTTAAACCAAAGTGTCCGGACTCGTTTCATGGAAGCATGATGCCATCGAAGCGTGGTTACTAAATACCCTTTCTTCATGGCTGAAAAAAAAATTTCATTCATTTCTTAAGCTGTCAGTACATTTTAGCAGCTTAACCGCCTTGAAAGAGCCCGAGAGTACAGAGCCACTATACCCGTGTGAAGGGGGACTGAAGGCTGAAGCTGGGGCAGGGGGTGGTGAAAGAGAAGTACACTATATGCATTAAGTGTACATTGGAGAGGGTGTTTTCTTCCTTTGGCCTTTAATTTAAAAACGAAATAAAAATTAAAATTTAAAAAAAAATGTAGGGGGGAGGGCATGGGCAGAAAAGTATGTGGTTGAAACATTATCCCTACGAGTTATACCCAAGAGCTGCACGGAGATCGCTGTTGAATGGCACTTCAGCCAGGAGGCTTCAGCTCAGCTATTCAGCCCCATCCTGACCCCGGAGTGGATACTCTCAGTCCATCCCCGCCGCTCGGTTCGGTGGATCCACAGCGTTGACGAACGTGCAGGAGAGGCATCATTAACACTCTGCAGAGAGCCGGCTCCCCTCTGCACACCCACCCGTATTTCACAGGGCTGGGGTTGTGTGCCTCCATTCCACGCACAAGCTTCTATTCCAACAGTCCACAAAACCTGCCCTGTTAGAAAATGCTGCCATGAGGGACTTTCTTAAGAGAATTTGGGTTTAGCCAGAGTTGAGCGGTCAAACCTGCTGTTCATGCAGCGCCCTGATGCACAAAGGTACCACTGAAGTGGAGTCGTGTTCAGGGCAGAGCTCAGGAAGGAACTGGCGTTAGAGTAAGACTGTTGCATTTCCAAAGTAAATAGTTTTATAAACGATGCCTTTTCTGCCTAGTAAATTAAAAAAAAAAAAAAAAAAAAAAAAACAAAAAAACAAAAAAAACACAACAACAAAAAAAGAAAAAACCCAAACCAAACCAAAACAAACAAAAAAAAGGACTTGAAAGTTAAAATCCAGCAGAAATTATAATTGACGTGGCTTCTCTCACATATCTTTTTCTCTCCCATAAACAATGAATTAATCTTCATAGACATAAAAAGATATGTACTACATATTGGACAAAACATTTCCTTTTTTGGTAGAACTGTATATCCACAGCATTAAAAAAAAATATATATATATATATATAAAACCTAAGTTTGTGCACAGAGTTTTATTCTGCACCCATAACAAATGACCAAATGTTAAATCTAGATCATCAAATGTTTTTAAAGTGTGCTTCTTCCGTTGTTAGCCTTTTGCTCAGAAATGCAAAAAAAAGATTAAAACTTCTATTTTCTTCCCTGCTACATTTTCATCCCTGATCACAACACAAAGTAAACTCAGCTTTGACCTAAGAAACACCTCAAGGCATTAAAATTTCAACAGTCAATGTCAGTGTTACATTAAACAAGAACTCCTCCAGTTCGCTACAGAGCTGGGATTTGAATAAAACGTTCAATGTTAACAAACAATACACACGTTTGGCACTTTGTGTATTAAATGGATCAAAGAGATTTGATAAGGCACAATACACCATTTGTACAGACCTGATTGAGTTAATATAATATCAGCAAATTTTACAACGAAATGAATCTGTTTCTTTTCTTTGTGTTTAAAACCACCACAGATTACAAATTTTAATGATCTGAAAATGTTTGGTATACAAAATCATGCTTATTTCAGTATTAGCAAAAACACAAGAAATTTTTCAACACAAACACCCAGCTGTGTCTATTTTAAAAGCAGTTCAATGACAGCTTGCACTTATGAGCATGCAATCAGCTAATTTCGCTTTTTTTTTTCTTCTGTGTTAATCAACACTTTCCTTCCTGCATATCAGAGTACAAATAGTATAGTTACTCCACATCAGTAAATGTTTACGTAACCTGTCCTTTCTCAAGAATCTGGTTACACCGAATCATTACATGCTAGACCGAGTAGGAAAACGCACTGGGCCCAGCTACCCTAATGGGATCCTAGTGCACCATAATGACACATATTAGTTAATGATCATCATAATCATAATAATATGCAGGAAGCTTACCTTTCCTCTTACCCCTTGCCATGTTAGAGTCAGATAATATCTTCCTCATTGCGCTCCTTGTCAAGAAATCCCATACATTGACTTCAGTGTTGAGAAATGAAATAATTATAATTTGTCATGATAAAAAAAAACCAAACAAACAAACAAAACAAACATCTGAATTTAAAAAAAATCCAAAACTAAAGAACAAAGGAAAAAAGAGTGGTTGTTGATCATTAACTTGTGTGTGTGTGTCAGTAGCAACCTGTTATGAAATTGGTTAAATAAATACAATTGTGGTAAGGTCATTCGAGGTTAATCCAATGCCCAGAGTTCATGCCATCCCCAATTGCAATTGTTTATTACCGGTCCATTTTACTTGTCCTCGTTATTTACTCTCTCTTTCCCACACTCGCTTTTCCTCCCTCCCTCGTACACAGACATACACAAACACATATATAAAACGCGCGTCTGCACAGAACTACATTCATTGCATTGTGCTCTAACCTGAATTTCCTTGGGATAAGTTGTTTTAGCTGGGGTTGAGCTGCACGTATTGCTTCTACGGAGCATCTTTTCCTCCAGCACAAACGTGAAGCAGCTTAACGCGGTGCTAGAGGTTTAGCACAGCTTTGGTCTGAATGCGATCAGCACGCTCTCTGTCCATTACATTTCCCCTTCTCCTTTCCAAGTTAAGAAAGCTGCGCCATGTATTTCACTTTGTTTTCCGCTTGATTATTATTTTTTTTTTTTGTTCCCGAGTTGACAGTAAAAACCGATATGCTGTGGACGATTAATACCCAACCCTTTGGTCCTGTCAAAGCGCGGCCGTAAGCCCGAGCCCGTATCACCGCGTCTGCTTGTGGAAAGCGGCGGTGCCGGACCCTTTCCCTGCCCCAGGAGAACCCGGCCTGCTGCCGCCCGCCCTATCCCCTTCTCCCAGCAAAACTAAACCCCGCGGAACGCAGACCCCGTGGCCAGGCCCACGGGCCGGGCCGGCAGGAAACCGCAGTGTCGATTTCATGGGCTACCAATACCAACGTTTATTTTGTACGCCTGTGCGCGGCCTGCGCGCGGCCGGCTCGGCCAGCCGAGGAGGAGGCGGCCG
>QUSF01000004.1:22308055-22443936 GCA_003676055.1 Chloebia gouldiae | reverse complement strand
GTGTATAAAATATAACCCTTATCTTAAAGGAGGGCTCTTCCGGAAGTATCTAGGCTGTATGTATTTATATACTTTTCGTGCTGCAGACACTTTGGCTTTAGGAACTGTGCAAGTAGCGGTATTTTTTGGCAGCCGGCTCTCTGCTGTGCCCCTTCGGCCGGGCGGGGGGGGCCGAGCAGGGTGAGGTGAAGGCGCAGTCCATGGCAGGGAGGCAGGGCGCCGGGGGCTCACGTGACACCCTGCCTTGCATACCGATGTTCAAAGGTTTTAGGGGGTAAAAACCACCAAACAAACAACAACAACAAAAAAGAATCAACAAATCAAACCTGTATGGATGCACTTCCATGTAAAGTTTTGAAAACTCGTCTGTTTTTCTCTCAGTGCCTGCTGAAACCCAGTAATTCACGCGGGCGTCCCTAAGAAAGCTGCGTTGCCGGGAGAATCGGTCCCTTAGTTTCAAGGGGGCAACGCTGCTAGTAATTTTAAGAAGCATTTAATCCTCGAAAGAATTGGTGTCTTGATGAGTTTAGGGAAGCCTGTAAAGGCCACAACTCTTGAAAATAATTAGAAAACTTGTGCAAAAGGTTTAGGAACTAATTGGATCCCGCAGTGATTCCGCAGAGGACAAGTTGTTCATTTGTTACATTTGTAGCCCAAACTGAGCTCTGCAGCGGTGCAATAAAACGGCGACTGCTCACAATAGGCCGAATGAAAAATAATCTCTAGGTCGGAGATGTTATCGCAAACGCTTTAAAGAGCTTATCTTAGAGAGACAGAAAAGAGGAAGAAAAACGAAAAAAAATGCCAGGGGGTGAATAATGAAGCAGTAGAAAATCTGAATTCTTGCAAACGTGTATTTGTCGTGCTGAAAGAATAAGGGGAGGAAGAGGGTATCTCCCGAAAATAAGTAATATATAAACAGATGCAAACAGATCTACAGGAAAGAGAGAGAAGTGAAAGGTTATGGATGAGAGATGGGACACCCTGCTTTGCACCGTGTGGGGGAGAAGGAGAGAACTCTCTGATATTCTTAGCTTTCACTCTCACTCCTGCAATTCAAAATTAATCATCACTATGAAAAAACGATTGCTTTGTTTGGGGATGGAGAGATGATACCATCACTTGGAAGCTCCTACCCTCCCCCATTTTCTTGACTCTATTGTCATTAAAACAAGTGATGCAAAAATACAAAAAAAAAAAAAAACAACAAAAAAACCCCATAAAAACAAAAAAAAACCCAACAACTCTTTTTCAACTAAACTATAGGAAATAATAAAATACAATAGGTGTGATTTAAATTCTTGAAGCCTAGAGTCCTCATTCTGTGTACTAATGCCTAAACAACTTAAAAGAGCAGCATCTGCTGCAGCTGACAAAGAAAATGATTTATTATTTACCACTTGCAACTGATTGTATACTGTAGGAAATCCAATAGCACATACGTAAAATATTATTTTGTTTGCAATGTAAAAAAGAAATCTGCTGTCAGTGTACTGAAGGGAGGAAAGAGACAGATCAGGTTGGAGGAAAGCACAATCTCACCATGTCAGAGTTTGAGGTTGGCTAATAAGCATTAATTAGATAAGCATGATGCACAATAATTCCTGAAAAGGGTAGCCTTGATGTATGTTTCTCTAGACATAGTTTGAGCCAGCACTCGCTCCCAGAGCTCTTCTTTAGGTTCCATGTTGCAAAGTGTTGCCTAAGGAGTTCAGGTGCCACAGACTTTTCACTCTTTCTCTTACACCAGGCGGAGGGGTGATTGCTGAGCTGGTAATTTATTCACGTTTCCATACACGTTACCAGGAATCAGACTATTTTTGTAAAGGCAATAAAATAAGTACGATCCAAAACAAAAAATAAAATAACACCAGTAAATCGCTAAACTTGTCCTGGATTGTGTCAGGACTGCCAAGGCCCCAGATATTTCTTTACCTCTGCCTGCTTCTCAGAAAGAGAAACCCTTTTGTTTGCTGAGGCTGATCGTTGCCCAGGCTCGTTCGGCACTGAATTTGAGGTGGTGGCTTGTTTGTTTTTCTTTTTGTTGTTTCTTTATTGTTGGTTGAGGGGTGTGTGTGTGTGTGTGTGTGTTTGGTGGTGATGGGTTTTTTGTGGTTTGATTGGGTTATTTTTAGGGGGGGTGGTTTAGCATACAGCATTTCTGTTATCTGATACTTGTTTCCGCGGTGATTTATATGTCAAATCCTGAAGCTAAGCTTTTAGGATTTTTTAAACATGTACATTTCTAGGATGATGCAGTGTCTTAGCGTCGTTTCTTTAGCGTTTCCTAATTTAGAGTGTTTATGGGGGACGGGCGGTCTTTATGGAATTAAGGAGCTATTGTTATATTCTTAGTTGATGTTTGAGGTGATTAACTTTGCTCGCGTAGATCGTAGGAGAAGAAATCTGCTCATCAAGAAACATCCAATTATGACTTTAAGACTGCCTTTGCAAACATGTTTGAAGCATAATAAACAGTAACTCGAATTTTCAATGCGATATTTGGCCAACAAATTTTTGTCATATTTTGGATATCTTCCTTTTGTTACAGTAAAATATCATCCCTTATGTGGAATGTATCCTTACGAAAGGGTTTAAAAGAAAGTGAACAAAAATGTAATTTGGCTTAAATAGCACAAAACTTCTGCTTGGGGGAGTGACATTTTTTAAATCTGATACTTGAAAAAAATGACCGGGACGTCATTTTGCTCTTTTTAAATTCTTCTGATGATTATTAAGATTTATGTCAGAAATTATGATTCAGGTACACACCCCCTCACCACTTGTGTTAATATGAGGTCTCAATCACCATGTATTCAGTATTCACTCAAGCAAAACTCCCACTGAACTCCGGTTACGTTTTGACTGAACTACATCAGAGTTTTGCTTAAGAAGGAACACTGAGCAAGACTCCTTTTATTAGCGACTTTATTCTTTAATTGTTATATTTTCCCTTAGGATGGGAGATAAACAAACAAACAAACAAAAAAGTTTGCCTGTAGATAATCACTGCTATTGCACTTAATTGTGTGATCGCGAATAATACACCAGCCCGAGAAAGTATATGCGCATACATCTTACGCTACTACAAAATCAGCGATTGGCAATAAATATGTATACACACATATAGACACACACAGACTGCAGAGATGTCTATCTATTGCATTAGTGTCTGTAGTAGCTTGTCTGCTTTTCTGTGCACAGAAGTGTTCTTTATACTCCCCCCCCCCCCCAACCCCCTTTCCGCCTCGTGGTGAAGGTGCCAGGGTAAATGGGTCAAAAACTGGTGGGCAAGTGGGTTAGGAAGAGGTGAAGGTGAAGATCAATAGAGGTTTTAGGGCTGGCTGTATCTGTTGTGCTGGGTTTGTGTGACTGTGCCCAGAGGGCGGAGTTCCTGCACATTCCTACCTCACCGGAGAACCTGCCCTCAACTCCACTTCAGCTACTCCAGAGAGATGGGACCCTCCAGAAGAAACCTGCCCAGAAATCCTTCCCGCCAGAAGGGTAGGTGCACTTCAAGAAAATCTTCCCTACCTCTTATCCCCACAGGCAGATCCATGTGATACGAATGAATAGAGATGACAGACTTCTGTCTAAACGTACAGTTTCCCCGTGGCCCCCGATAAGCAGGTCGCCCGTGCAACCGAAGCACAGTTTCAAAGCACCGGTTACACCAAAACTGCGTGTGCCTAATGTCAGGATTTTCGCTCTCTCTCTTCTTTTTTTTCTTTTCGGTCTCTTCCTCAAAGTGTTTCCTCCCCCGGCCTTCCCCCTCCCCCTCGGGCTCTTTCGTTTCAATCGGTAAGTTGGAAGTTTCTTCGCCGATTTAGCGTTCTTGTGGTTAATCTGTAGATATTTTAGCTTGTTTTGTTAACGTGCTCTTTGTTTGCTTGTTTGCCACCTATGTCAAAGAAAGTCACACGGGTGCAACGTTGTGTTTGCCTTTTTTAAGATGCCAGGAGGAACTGCCTCTACCTGCAAGAAAGGCGCACGATGGCACTTGGCGATAGGAGTCCTCCGACGGCACCGGGTGAGTGCGGATTTTACTCCTCTTTTACACCCAGGAATCAAATAACTTCACGCGCGATTTTTGTCCTTTGGTTCCAGAATGGGAGAGAGCGCCATTCCCGCAGATCCCTGAGCATGCTCTGCCTTTTTGGTCACAGCACAGAAATATTACGGGGGCTAGGCAAAAGTCCCCTCCACCACTCATGTCGGGAGGAAATTTGGTGTTTTATCCATCTCTGCTATATCAAAGACGATTTTAGCATGGCGAGTATAGGCGGACTCTGTAATGAATTATTTCTAAAAATTCTGAGCTTGTCATTTGAGAAAAGCTACAGGCTTATCGCACCTTTTGGGGTTGTCTAAAGGGTGCTAATATCCCTAAATTTCCAGGAAAGCGACTAAATGCCAAAAATTTTGGGAGATCTAGGAAAGAGACCTTGCAAACGGCCGTACTGAGCTGGAGCTGGGTTTTGCTTTGAGTGCTCCAGTGGAAAAAATGCGCCCTTAAAAGGGATCACGGGCAACGTTCATGTCCATGAGAGAGCTGCAGGCACTCTCCCTTTGTCTTCCCATTCTCCAAATTCCATGACTGAGTTTTGTATACGTTGAGATTTACGTGCTGAAAACTCGGAATAGGGGCAGAAGTTTAAACGACTGATAAAAGTGATATGCTCATTGCGCCCATACTTGCGGGTGGGGGCAGGCGCGCTGCTGCGTGGGCAGGACCCGGGATGGGGCCCTCCGTGGACCGACTTGTTCTTCTTTTGCTGTCCTGATATGGTGGAGGGGAAGAGCCACCGCTGGTGTCCCACCCGGCGGATGACTTTGACCCCTTTGTTCCTGCCATTTTTGACCTTATGAAAATAATTCATTTTTTAATATACAGCAAGTTGAGTTTTCCGCGACGCTGTGCTTGGGACACCTCAGCGCAGGGGGCAGCGGTACTGAGCGCCTGTCTTTTTCGCATCGCAGAAACCGACGCAGGTGCAGGGAGACGAGCGCTCGCACACGCACAGCACACGCCAGCGGTGACTTGTGACATATCCGCCGGCGTGTTGTGTGCGCGGTGCAAACCCGTCCGGGGATGGCCCCGTGGGTGCCGCGGGGCACCGGCGGAGCCGCCCACGCCCTGCGCCGCGGAGGGCGGCATCCGCACTCGCGTATCCTCGGGACGGCAGGGATGGGCGCCGCCAGCTCCCGGCGCCTTCCCGGTGCGAGCGAGCCGCCGTGCCCGCACACGCGTGTCCGCGGGGCGCGGCGGGGCCCGGCGCGGCGGCGGCGCTGCGCCTCCGGCGGGCTGGGGGCGCTCTTGGCCCGCGGGAGAGCCGCCCCGCCGGGCCGCGGGCACCGACCGCGCCGCGCCCGGCAAACCGCGGCGGCCGCTCCGGGCCTCTCCCGCGGCCCGGCAACCCCCGCCCGGCGCTAAAACGGCGGCTTGCAGGCGGTGTGTGTACTCGCGGGGCCGGAGTCCGTGCCGCCTCCCTCCCCTCAGAAAGGAGGAAAGATCTGAGGTGTCCTTCTCCACGCAGACTTGGCGTTGCGTTCTTCTAGCTACCACGAGACAGATGTTGCCCTAGGGAAAGGCGTTTAAAGACTTCTTCCCAAGTACTAGTCCGGGATGCTTCGATCCAGGAATTGGATAGTTAAACTCACCTCTCGCTTCACTGGAGCAAAATAAACCAGGGAAAACTTGAAAAACAAAAATTAAAAAAAATTAATTAAACTGCCAAAATAAACAAATAACCAAAGCAACTACCAGCAACCTCCCCTCCTCCCCCACTTCAATACCATGTAACAGAATACAGTATCAGGCTAGCGAATTAGACTCAAAGCGAGCGGATTTGCTGCTCTCAGTCGGGGAAATGAATGCAAAGTCCATTTCAAAGAATTATCTCTAGGGAGTCCTCCAAGTGTATTTGGGGTTATCCGTGATTTGAGAGGAAAGACTAAACGAAAGGGGGTCTGAGAAAAGCCTGCCATTGTCACCCTACCCTAAGGTGAGTAAAGCATCCCTGTAAAGCTAGCTGCAAAGAACTGCTT
This sequence comes from Chloebia gouldiae, assembly GCA_003676055.1. Classification (NCBI taxonomy): domain Eukaryota; kingdom Metazoa; phylum Chordata; class Aves; order Passeriformes; family Passeridae; genus Chloebia; species Chloebia gouldiae. The sequence continues at coordinate 22,437,888 of QUSF01000004.1, read as the reverse complement.
AACCTAAGCCCGAGAGGTGAAACCTCTCCTCACCCGGAGCCGCCTGACCAGGGAGCCTGAATTTCGAACTACAAAGGCGGCACGAATCCTGGGCTCTCTTGGGTTGATTTTTTTTTTCCGCGGTGGGGAATTCAGAGCTCTTTACAATTGGTTTCGCAGGGGCATCTTTTACAGGAAAGCAGAAATACGTGAAAGGAGCTCTTCCCCTTCGGGGCGCTCCCGGCGGCTCTCCCTTGACGGTGGCGGAGGAGCCGGGTTTGCAGCGGCCGGCCCGCCCAGGAGACCTCGCCGAGATCCCCATTAACTTGGAGGCCCTCCAGGCTAAGTGTTTGCCCTGCACTGTTCACTAGTGGAAGTAAGAGAGCCACTCTCCGTCGCCTCTCGGCTCCACACCCCCACCTTGCCTGCTTTTACTCAGAAATTTCCTCATCTCAAGTATTTAATATTAGCTAGACTACTAAGTTAGTTATATCCAAGAGGAGACATATACCTGACAAAAAATCTGACCTAAGCCTGGCTATAGAGTAAAAAAGAGGAACCCTTTCTCAGCCTCAGAACACAACCGGGGAAGAAAAAAAAAAAAACAACAAACAAACAAAAAACCCGCCACCTCCCCGCAAAAAAAAAAAAAAAAAAAAAAAGAGAGAGAGAAAGAGAAAAAGAAGTGTTATCATAAAAAAAAAAAAAAAAGTATAATCTCATTGCTCATTGTGGAGTGTGGTATGTCCCAAAAGGATGCAATCCTTTTATAAATTAAGGATGGGTAACATTCACTCGTTACCAAACTGTTCTTTTGAGTAAAAAATATTGGCGATGTTATACTATAAGTTGCATTTCATATCTTTCTATGATGCTTGCATGCCCAAACACAATTTCATCGACACACCAATATATTTTCTAATGGGGATGATGGCACCGATTAGAGTTTTCACTAGTTTCACTAGACCCCAAACAAAACAGAGCTAGGACAGATAATTAGAGAGGTCTATGGCTAAGCATATCACATAATCATTTATATATTTAATGCTCTGGCTCACAGGTTACTTCACAACACGCTGGTGATAAGTAAATCTCCTTTTAGATTTCTGAACTGACTTCTGATGGTGAGTGGGTCTAGAGGGCTCTAAATGCAGTCTAGATTTTGTACCACAGTGGTACAAAATGCAAAGTGTATTTTTATTAGCATATAGTATACACATACTCTTATGGGTTTGTAAGAAAACAGATGAGAATTCTGCAATAAAAATGGCATTGTTCTTTCATCAATGAACTTTTCCCTCTATATTTATCTTTCTATAGCTATACATATACACGTGTATACATGTGTGTGTATATGCATGTATATATTTGTCCGATCTTTTCTGATTGTGAAGTTGTCATCTAGCATTCATCAGAAAAGGCAGCTCTTTTCTTGCTTGCTTGTTTATTCTGTTTGAGCAAAGTTGTTTGTTTTGCTGGGAAGTGTAACTTGCCTTTAGTTAAGTCATCACTATCATTTGTATTTAGATGGAAGGGTAGGACTTATTACCTCTATTTTTATTACTAAATCAGTGGAGGTAAAAGTACTAATAATTAAATACAGATCTCTGATTGCGGGTTGGAACAGCAAAATCGATTGTCTTTTCATCAATAAGACAAGTGTTGAGTAGTTTGCTATTGATTAGAATGTTTATTTATGCAGATCTTTAGGTATTTGCTTACATATTTCGGGTTCTTTGTCTGCTAATTATTATACCAGATTGGTTTGAAAGAAAGAGCTTAGACTGGGAAACACACTTGACAGATCCATTCTTAGCTAACCTGATAGTGGATTATTGCAATCCAATAAGTTTAACAAATTACTTATACGTGCTTGCCTTTCGAGCAATTAGGAAACCGTTTCAGATTAAAATCCCTTGTTGCATTCGGGGTCGGTTCATTTAAATAAAGGGGCATTATGTTTAGATATTTTCCAAATGAAAAATGGGTTTCTGGATCCGCAGAGGCTGAACAGGAGTTGATGTGTGCTTCGTCTTCCAGGCCCTTAGGTTCCTTTGTAAGTGTAAAACACCTTCCCAGCAACAGAGTGGCCCCTGGGGTTTCCTCATAGACGGAAGGTAATCTGAATATCGAAATCAGAAATCGATGTATTAAAAGAAAAAAGCCTACCAAACCAAACCAAACAAAACAGAGGGGTCGGAATCCAAATATCTGAGCGCTCAAAGCAGGAGGTATTTTGTGTTGCTTTTTTGGCTTAATGATTTAATCGGTCCAAAAGGAATCGCCCCAGCCTCTCTGCTAAACGGTCTGTTTTCCAGCCGTTCCCTCTCAGGACCCCAGAAGGCTGACATTTTGATCTATTTTTTAAACACACTTTTCCAGCCGACACCCGCATTTTCTTTCGCAGCCGCTCAGGGTAGGGCTCTGCTTTATCAATACCTTCCCCACGCCGCTTCGACGCAGGCACCTCGGCGGCGGGCAGCGAGCTCGGGACCAGGGCTGGCAGGCGGGCCCGGTGTGAGAGGCAGGTGCAGGGAGGGGAGGCCGCCTCCGCGGGCCCCGCGCTGCCCCGCGGGGCGCAGCCCCCGCCGCCCCGGCCGCCGCTCGCCCGAGCCCCGGGCTGGGGGACGGCAGCAGGACCCGCGCGCCGCGCTGAGCCACTGTGGAGCCCTTCTTCGCTTATGTTCCTCGCCTTTTGCTTTCGGCAAGTTTCGTTGGCGCGGGGGGGAGGATTTTTTCCTCTTTCTTTTACCTCTAGGAACTGCTGCTTTACAACCTGTAGAGATAAGACAGCCTCGCATCAGATGATCACAGAGATAAGTAATCTCTCCCCTCGGCCAGTGGTATAGCTGACCGTATGCTCTTGAATCTTAGAGCGCTAAGTCTTTCCTGTGAATGAACGAGAAAACACTCGACAGGTCGTGAATAATCGTTTTAATGAGTGTGTAAAAGCGTGCGACGGGGTGCACGGAGCTGTCGGGTTAAACAAACAACTTGTACCCTGACGAAATCCGATTGTTAAAGTGCAAAGTGGTGTCAGTCCAATTTCCATCCCAGTTCTAAAAACCACAGATCTAAGTCGCGGGAGTCCAATTTTCCCCATTAAGAAAAATAACAATATTTTCTGAACGTAAGTGCGATCGTCCCTAATGTTAGCCTTTGGCGAAAAAAGACCAGTTGCATATTAGAGGTACCGAAGCTATTTTTATTATTTTTTGTTATTTTTAAAGACGATAGTTTAAAAAGTGTGTATTTGACATTTTCCTATATATTATCAGATCAATGCGGTAAATATTTTCCTTTTTTGTGTGTCCGTCGCCTCCCTCTCCGTATGGTTTTTTTTTTTTTTTCACAGATCACTGGAGGCAAACATCGAATTAATTGGATCTCAATGACTGAGGTTGGTAACTTTGTATTGAACTAAGGTTATCTCTGTCATAGTGTTCAGGTGTTTACAAGACATTTTAGGACTTTCTAGAAAAGGTAAATCCAGACAGTATATACGATAAAACTAAAAGGGTGTTACAACATAGTTTACTTAAAATCCAAGTTATACTGCCCATATGTAGGGAGATAACACTCTATGGATCTGTAATAATCTATCTACGGATTATAATTTTTAAAAAAATGGTTGTGGTTTTTTTTGTTTTGTTTTTCTTTCTTTTCTCTTTTTTCTTCTTTTTTTTTATTTTTTTTTTTATTTTTAAGCCTGACATTGGAATAGCTATGTGTGTTTCCTGTACAACTAGAGGGCCTTCCTTGCACTATTTTGTAAACGCAAATACCACTCTTCTAAGCCCAGTGATTATTTTTTCAAGGTTAGTAATGACGCATATTCCTAATGTTTATTGTTGCTAAAGACTTTCAGACTGACTGCAGGTCTGGCACTTTCTATGAAGAGTCATTTTCAGATGTGTCCTCCCTTTCTTTGAAAGTACCGGCTTGAGTAAAGTGAGGTGAGGCAAGGCAACCCCAGCTGGAAACCAACACTTTTTAAAGTTTCTCTGCTCTTTCGATTAATACTCGATTTTTCACAAATAATATGACATTGAAAAATGAACGATATCATAAGATGTATTATTAGGCTATAGACATATTGAGGACCCAATGCAGTGGCATGAATGTGAAATTTACTTTTGATACTTGTGGAAGTCAAATCTGGCCATTCATGAATTAGATAGTAGTATCCATATGGCATTGGTCTCAAACTCATTTCCAACGTTCATAGCATTTTGAGTTAAAAGATAGTTTTTGGGTTTGGTTTGTGGTTGGGTGTTTGGGTTTTGTTTTGGTTTTGATTTTTTTTGGTGGTTTTTTGTTCTGTTTTGATTTTTTGATTGTTGGTTGGTTTTTTTTGTTGTTTTTTTTTCCCCCTCACAAAGTCAGTTTTGTTTTGTGCTTTAGAAACGACGTAGGCATTGAGAACAGATATAAGTGAATTTCGTGTTCCCAAGCGTGGCAGAATCATCTTTGCATACCTTCCTCTGAAACCAGCGATAGAAAGCAAAGAGAAAAAGAAATAAAGAGAGGGAGAGAGGGGAAGAAGGGAAAAAAGGCAATTCAGCCCCGCTGAATTAAGTAGCAGATCTATAACTAATGAACCATACAATCATATTTTAAAAAGCATCTGATGAATGTTCTGGGCAATTTCAAACATGGCTTTGTTCAGACTATATGACTTGAAACACATCGTTTTCTGGACCAATGTGAACGCTGGAGACTCAAAACCAAAATGTCCCTACCGTTTTCCTTAACTCCTTACGTGAGAAGAAAAGGGACATAGGTTCATTCCCACGGAGGAAAGAGAGGGGAGAACGAAAGACAAAGCACAAGGACATATGCCTCCGGAGCACAACAGCACAGAACTCTGCACCCTGAGAACCAGGGAACATTTCTCATCCCCCTGAAAGACTAATGCCCTCCTCCTGCCACTGTAATTTCCTTTGCAACAAAGCCCTACATTTAATGGGCATGGTGGATGGTAAGGACCTACCAGTTTCTTGCTGTAGTTCTGCTAATAAATAAAATTCTAAATGTTCAAAACACTCTATCTGTCACATTCACAAGATAGGTACTGTAAATTCCTGTTGAAAATATACAAACAGAGATCCAAGAGGTTGCCTCTGTTTTTGTATCTCTCTCTCACAAGAAATGCTCCATCAAAACATTAATTATATTTGAAAGGGAACAGATTATTTGTTTGAGAAAGAATTACATTCTTGAATTTATATTCCATGCAGACCTCTCCTCCTGTCTGCTGAGAGGGTTGAACTGTAAATCTGTCTCAAATTATTTACCCCTAAAATGTAAGTAGGTGTGTCACATTAGAGTAGTAGAGAGATGAGAGATAATCTGTAGGTGCTTTTAGACACCTCTGTGGGATGGGTCGTTAGGGAATGTCGAAATGAACACGAAATTGCAAATCTAACATGTGAAGAACATACACGCTTATTCTTTGACAATGAAAATACAAACGCACATAGAGATGCAGAGTTGAACCTAGTTAGTTATTAAACATGATGACTAACAGGAGTTTGGGCCCGCAGTTCCTTTTTGTTTAGTTGGTTTTGCTGTGGTGTTTCTTTTTGTTGTTGTTGTTTTTTGGGTTTTGTTTTGTTTGGTTTTTTGTTTGTTTTGGCTTTTTTTAAAAGCTTTCATGCACATTTGTGGTAGCCGATAGTTGAAAAGCTACTAACCTTGTGGTGAGTCATCACGTAAGTCAAGAGAAATCTCTTAAAGGTTGTACCTTCTTTCATGCTTTAAAAAACACTAATAAAAGTGTTAAATAGGTGCCCTCATACCTTTAACATTTTTTTTTTCTGAGAAAAATAGTGATTTAGTGGGACTTTATTAGAAGCTCTTGGAAAACTCTCTTTGATGTCTGCTTTTTGCACTCTCTGCTAACCAGACCTTCAGCATTTCCTAACCTACCTCCAGACAAGTGTTTTGGCAGGAATTAATGTGAACAGTCCGGTCAGAAAGTTTTTTGGGGCCGTTGCGTCATGCTTGGGGAAATTCGTCACTGAATCGGTGCCCTTAGTTTGGGACCCGGGGAAACCTTGTTAGCACCAGGTCCTGCAGAGCTGAGCCCTTTTCTCTATTCCTTTTTTTCTTGAGCCCTGGGAAACCGAAGCCATGGGGCCTGAAGGGCGGTCGTAGGGAGCACGGGAAGGTGGGGGTGGGCGGACTTTTCTGCCTTGGATGTGCCTGGGATGTGCTCTCTCCCTGATTAGGTATCTGTGGAGGAAGAAGGTGACGTGACGAGAAAAGCCTGACAGCCAAAGTGGGAACTGTCCGGGAGAAGGATCCGTGATGAATGAGGTCTGCGAAGTCATGATGCACAAGCAGCCCAGGACAGTGTGCTGTTATCAAATGCCGGTTTTTGTTCGCTAGAATCATAAAGAAAAGTGGGGAGGGGGCGGGGGAGGGAGATGAAGGTGAGGTGGGGGAGGGGAATCCTGGAGAGGGGGTCAGTGAGGACTGGGAGTCAGAGATCGGAGAAATCAGTGGCTGTAATGTTAGCATGAGTTCATCGTCTCCCCGGGAGAAGGAGAAGCTGCGTTTGTCAAATGGGCTAGAGCCCTGTCGGGAGGCAGAGGCGCCATCGGAGCGCTCCGAGATGCGTCAGTGAAATGTGGATCCTGACCGACCCGAGGGACAGTACTTTACAACGTAATCTATCCCAAAGTCTTCCAGGCAGGTGTACGAGGTTTAGTCAGGCTCTTCAATAATCGCCGACTCATCGTAGAGAACAAGTTCTGCCCCGGGGCAGGGGATAGGGTGGGAAAAGCAGTTGTGAAGTCGCAGAGACATTACTACATAAACTAAAATCCTACTAAAATTGCAAACATTGTTTTATTCCTGGAGTAATTTCGTGCAGAACTGGAGCTTCTTCCTCAGGTTAGGCGGGAAGGGCTGCCGTGGACAAGCCTGTAACTTCTTGAATTGTTTTTGACCGTGCACTGTATTGCCGTAATGCCAATAAACGCTTTAAACGCGTCCTGCTAGCGGCCATCAGACGCTCCGGCCCCTCAGGCCCGCTCTAAAGGAGATCTGGCCCGGTTCGGGACTTCTGGGTCACTCCCTACCTTCGGGCGCTCTTGGTGCTCTGGGAAAATGTGGCTGGGTGGGCCGGGGTCTGTTACACTGACCTCCGGGTTTTCTTTCCTCGGAGGGGCCAGTCTTGGCTTGCAAGGGGTCGCAGAGGCAAGCGCTCGCTTCGTGTCAGTGCGCTCAGGATTTCAGGACGCTGAGTTTAGCGGCTGGAGACAACCCTGCCTGATTTGTGCCGGACTTGGTGTCTGCCTGCGAGGAGACACAGCTCTCCCAGGCACGGATTCCCTGGTGGGTAGCATGGCCCATATCGCTCGCCCTTTCAGCGAATGCCAGCAGATGGATGCAATTAAACCTCGGCGGTGCTCCCTGGCTGGACACCGATCCAGGGTGTGAGAGGGTTGGCCATTATGCAGCGCCTATGGGTTGGTGTTCACTGCCGACAGCTGTAACAGGGAGGAGGACCGAATCATGGGTGCTCCAACTTTCCCGTCTCACAACAGCGACGAGGGCACGGCAGGACCCCAAAGACTCATGAGAGAAAAAGCCAGGGAAAAAAAAAAAAGAAAAAGAAAAAGAAAAAAGAAAACACTACCACGTATTGGGAAAATTCAAATATCTATGTACTGTTATTAAAAATAATAAAATCCCAGCAAAACAAGGGCTCTCTTTTAAAGGGAATCTGAGGAGCGCAGCGAGCTAAGTGAAAGCTCTGTTTTCAAGGCAAGGCAGGATTAGTTCCCTGCACATAATAGCCAGTGTGTAGGAATTGCAAATGAACATCACCAGCAGTGCTGGAGTTACCCTCTTTATATTAATATCGAGCTGGCTTCCCTGCACAACGTGTAAATAACAGACATTTCTCAGCTATCGAGGCGAATGAAGATTGAAATAAACATATATTTATATTTCCCCGTAGTTTAATCCAAGAAACTCCTTTCCCGGGGTAGCCAGTCAGCAGTGGAGGAATTCGGGGCAACGCCCCCCCGACCTGGTTTGCGGGTTAAAAACCACATCAACAAAGCGGCACCAGAGCCCCGAGCCGTACCGCCGGCCGCACGGACCGGGGTGAGCCCGACGTCGGGCTCGGCGGCGGCGGGCCCCGCTGCCTCCGGCGGCCCCGGCGGGGCTCGCCCCGCTCAGCGGAGCCCCCTCGGCTGCGCTCCGTGCGCCGGCCGCGGGCCCGGCCCCAGCGCCCGCTGCAGCCATTCCTCCATCCCGCCATCGGGCGTGCGAAAAGGGAAGGCAATACATCAGATCTCCCGCCGTAAAGAGGGGAGAGAGAGAATGCTGTGAGCTCCAGGGCTCTTTCAGACACTTCAGAAATTAGTGGGGGAGGGGAAGGGGCTAGGAAGGATAGATGCATTGGAAACGGTAAAATAAAAACATGATGTGAAGATATATTTACTGTCAGCTCAGAGCCAAAACATTTATGCTCCCACGCCTTTTTTTTTTCTTTTTCTTTTCTTTTTTTTTTTTTTTAGCAAATCGTAACTTAAGTGATGCATTTTAATTATTTTAGGAAAATAAGCAAGAAGGCTCTTTTTCAGAGTCAAAATAAATAGCAGAGTGTTCTGCGCTGATGATGTCTCTGGCTCGTGATGGCCTCATCTATCCAGCCACTACTGTGAGCTCTGAAAACCTGGGAAGAATGGGGTGTTACTGGCAATTTCTGAAAGGAACTATCTATTATTTTTAGGGTTTTCTGAAACAGAAAATACAAATAATTTTTTGATCATCTGAGAGGTGAAAAAGAAAAAATATTTTCCTAAAGCTTCAGCTCATATTTCTTAGGCCTTATGGGAATAACAATTTTCCTTATTTTTCAAATAGTTATTTCAACTCCTTGCAAGTAGTGGGAAAAAGGTACACATTGCCCTAAAAGAGAAGGCATTGGAGGCCTTGCATGCAGTCTCTGAGATCAGCTTAGTGATTTATTTTTCTCCCCACTCCCCTGTCCCTCACCAATCCCCAACTTTGATCTAAACCCTGACAACTTTCCTCCTGCATACTTGTCCCTAATCTTCAAGAGATTGCACAGACTTAAAGGAGAGTGATACTCTGAAGAACCACATTTTATTTTTGGGGAGAGGGGATGAGGATAACCCTACTTCACCTAGAAGTAGTTCCCATTTGATTGTAATTGGAAAAAAAATCCAAACCCCAAACCCCACCCCCTAAATCCCAAAGAAAAAAACCAAGCACAAAACAAATCCCAAAGCAAGTGAGAATGCAGTAAAAGAGAGCCTCCTTATGTTAAAATGTAAAGAAAATAATGAATCAGTGAAGTACAATTGTAGGGAACATCAAACCACACACACACAAGCAGCAGAAAATATTAGACCTAATTTTTATGGTTAAAAAAATTGAATGAATTATAAGTTTCAGTTTTCTGCAGGAGCACCTAAAATATTTATGACCAGCAGGGCTTATTCCACAGTCTTCTTTTCAAACAGGATATCTTTTCTCATCTTTAGTAAAGATTTTCATAATGTTTCTCTTGCTCCTCTCCTCTACACTGACTTCCATTTAGGGTAAATGCTGTCACTCAAACATAGCATCCTGTTCCTGTCAGCTCAAATGAACTCAGTGAAAAGTTCAGTGTACCTACAGGTGAAATCCTTTTTTTTTTTTTCTCTTCGTGGTGTGTTTGCATTGAATCTTCAAGATTCATCTATGGAAAGACCAGAATTGTGACTTTGGACTCTGTGCCATAACTCTAAGTGGTGCAGAACCTGCAAATAAAGGGGAGAGCTAGTAAAGTCACATGTTTTTGGTTCCTGATTCAAGCAGAACAGCAACATTAAGACTTTATCAAGGGAAAAAAGATAGAAGAAAGAAGAAAGAAAGACTAACAGCAGTGAAAGAAAGCAAGCAGAAGTGTTTTGCAGACCAGAATGGCGCTACTGATTTCCAGCCTACATGGTTCTTACCTCAAAAATGGCACAGACCACAGCTTGCAGTACCCAGAAAGGTGACAAGAGAAAGTAGTGTAGGTCTTTGGGTGTCTGATCAGTCTGTTTTGCAACACACGAACCCACCTTTGTTAATGTCTCTAAGAGTTTTTTGACATGTGCCCCTACAAGCAAAGCAGAAAAGTGCTTGCTGCCTTGTTTTCATGTAGAACCTAAGGTGATCCAGACTTTCTCTGTAAAATTTCACCATGATCCCCATTGAAGCTATGAAATAGTGCTGTTGGTTTACAGGGGGAAACTTGGGCTTCAGGACTTGTGTAAGCAGGTGTGTACAAGTAGGCATGTGTGAGACCTAGCTGCCTTATTCACTCAGAAGAACCACCTCTATCTCTCTCTTCCTACAACACAATAGAATTCCTGACACTTCCATTTACACTCCTGTTCTGACAGAGTCCATCGAATCTTGGCCTCCTTGCCTGATGACCCTGAAGTATCACTGGAATAAACAGACTAACAATTAAAATGGCAAAAAAAAAAAAAAAAGGTTTAAATGTACTTGAAATGTTCCTAATTGATGGAAACAGGTGGGAAATATTTTTGAGATTATTTACATAAATGTTGGAAGCCCCATGGATCTAATAATTCAATGCAACACACACCCCCCACCAGAGATTAATGCAATCTGAGCAATGTCCTTTCATTGAAAGGAAATAGATGAACTTCTTCTGTAGATCTTTCTTCTGTAAATTTTTAGAATTGATACTTTCACAAAAACATAAGCCAAGTTATGTACTATCTTGGTATGCTCATTTAAAAAATCAAATATTGAAGATTTTTTGATGGAGCTGAAGCCAAAAAAGAAGCATCAAAACCAATGCTGACGATGATGAACAATGTTGATTTACAGTGTTATCATTACACTTCAGAAATAACAGAGTACTGCCAAGAAAAGGAGTTTTTCAATCTTCCTTTAGGTCTATTGATCAGGAGTGACTTTGAAACTTCTTTCTGGCACCTAGAATTCATTCATTGCTATTGAAGACTTGCTTGAAGTTTAGAGGAGCTAAAAATCGCACAATTAATTAATTAATTAATAATGAACTGGTAGGAACTGCAAAAATTACTGAAGTCACAAGACAAAAAGATCTGTTCTCTTTCTTTTGTTGATCTAGTATTGAAATATTATTAAAAGCACTGCTCCCTTTGCTCATACCAATCTTCATGAAAAAAATCCTCCAGTCTGGATGTATGTATTTGGATTTTATTTATTAGGGATAGGAACTTTTCTCCAATTCTATTATTTGTTTTGGTTTCTTGCTCATTGATAACAGTAAGTGTTCTGGGGCAGTTTTTGCAAGATACTTGAACTCAGCACCTTGTAGGAGTTCCAGATATTCTCTGGGTAGATTATGTGCCCAGTGGGAACTGGTTTATGTACTGATTAAGATGTACACTTAAATAACCTGGTCAATGGTTTAGAGAATGTTCTGCAGAACTGTGTATTTTCCCATAAGTGGGACCACCCTCCATGCCATGTAGAGACATGATTTCTGCATGCGCTGTGTGGACCAGGAAGTCTGGTGTAAGAACATATGACACTCCGGCACACAGAAAGAGGAAGAAAATCTGCTCCTGATGTGTGGCAGTCCTTTAAGAGATGCACTTTTTGAGGATGAGGAAGATCCTGATTTACTCCTCTGCACTGAAGTAAAGGCAGTGCTATCAGCATGTAGGCTCCACGCCAAGCCTGATCTCAGGCTTGCAGTTTTGCTTTTCTGCACTGCTATTGCAAAGTTAAGTTCCTCTGCTCTGGGACTGAGTGTGAAGAAGCAGCCATGCTGAGGCCAATTCTCTTGGAACATGGGCCTGAATTAGATTTCAGAGCTATTTCAAAAGCCTGTGTCAGGCTAGAGTTTCCAATGTTGAGTTTAACCAAGGTTTTTCTTCATGAAGGCATAATTAGGAAAGGACAATTGAAATACTTTACATCCAGAATGCTGCAGAAGGTTGCAGCCTAGAAAGCCAACCATTTCAAATCTCCTAAAGCAAAGCGAGAAGGTTGAGGGAGGTGATACTGACCCTCTACCCTGCTTTGGTGAGACCTCACCTTGAGTACTGCATCCATCTCTGGGGTCCCCTGTCTAGGAAAGACATCAGCCTTCAGGAGCAGGTTCACAGGAGCACCAGCAAGATGATTAGAGGGATGGAGCACCTCTCCTATGAGGAAAGGCTGAGAGAATTTGTTTTATTCAGCCTGAACCAGAAGGGTTCAGGGTGACAGAATTGCAGCCTTCCAGTACCTGAAAGGAGCCTACAAGAAAACTGGCGGAGGAGTTTTTATACAAGCATGTAGTGACAGGACAAGGGGAAATGGCTTCAGACTGAATGAGATTAGGACCTCTTCAAATCCAAACTATTCTTTGAGTCTGTAAAGTACTAAACACTTTTCTGTTGCAATGAATTACTGTAGAAAAGATAGTGCATCTTAAAAACAAGGCAACAAAGGGGAATTCACCATTGCTGGTCTTGTAAATAGGGACCAGAGACCATGATATGGTAGCTCTCCTTTATTGAGGAATCCCCAAATGTGCAGGGCATTTGTTTTTATTTTAGGTTTTCATGTTCCACAGGGTGAATGTCTCTTCTGGATCTGTAAGTATCTAATATATTTATCTGCAGTTAATCTATGAGTGCTCTAACTGTACTGAGATTTGTCACTCCAAATCCAAACTCCAGTTGTAGGTTAAGATTCACACCTAAAAGTAGAAAACTGAAGGCCTGGCATCTCATTCTAAGAGTTATTTTCAAGTATGCACAATACTATTGGCTAAATGGACACAGAAGCTTTTGTCCAGGACTTGTATAAAGGTGGCTGGGATGGTCTGCTTTAAGCTGCTGCATGTTTTAGACACTAAACTAAGGCAAGAAGCTTCCAATTTAATAAAAAGTGATTTGAAAGTTGCTAAGCAACTTATAGAATCTTTCTTTTTAAGAAGTCCATTTATTTGCTTAATTTCAGGAAAAGGTTGCATGTTATTATCTAAGTTGCATAAATAAAAAGAGAAAAGCAAAAAGGAAATTTAATAGGAAATTTTCTTTGCTTTCTGTCTTTTGCAATTAAAACCCTTCTAATTGTTTTGTGGGGTTTAATCAGGTATTCAACAAATGTTATTTATGTATAAAACTTCAACAGTTTATTGACTATGCAAGAAAGGAAAAAAATTAAACAGGTTTGTCATATGGTATGTGTTTATCTTAACCTTTCTTCTTCAAAAATCTTATCTACTAAGTACTTTTATCAGACACTAATTATACTCCCTCTGAAAAGAATTTCTCCAACACCCTTCAGTGCCTACACCCTTTAATCATATCTCATTACATCTACCTAATCCATCTCTTTCTCGCATTGCCAGTGCTCATTAATAGTTTTAAAAGCCAGTCCTGGATATTATCTTTCCTTTCTGTAGAAATATAAATAATACCAATACTGTTTTATTCCTAGATTTCATAGCCATTTGTAATTAGATAAAAATTATTTGAAAATATTGAGGTTTTTTTTTCAGAAAATAACTCTAAGGTATGTGACAGAACAGCAGTAAAATTTTATAGGTCTTTTCACAAATTGTTGTTTTTATAAGCTATTTTAACAGTGGATCAATGACCACTTTGAAAGGAAGTGATTTTTGGCTAAAATTGAACAGATACTCTGCTTCACAGATATTTTATAGGTGAGACATGTATCACCTTGTAAACAAAGTGGGTGACCCAAAGGATTTCTACATGATTGTGAGAGGGGGAAAAAAAAAAAGAAATTATGCGGAAAACAAAAGGCCTTCCATTATTCTTTTGCCTTGTGCATACCTTATATCAGTGCAGTTTGAAAAGCTTATATAAAATGTCTCCAGTATAGTGACAGCTAAAATGAACTGATTGACACGGAATGAATACTAGGTCAAATTTTGGTTTTTTCCTGTTCTCTAATTGTTTGCAAACAGGCTACAAATTTCCTTACTACTGTTACACTTTAAAATTATTTGTAAATCACTTCAGTTAGTAATCCTCAATCTATAGACCCTCCTGTTTGCTGTGAGTTTTGACAATTTGTAATCTACATTTTATTAATTCATTAAGTAGCCTATGATAATTTGTGCTCCTATTTTCAGGATATATAGGTCTACATTATGTCAGCTTGCCTCAGCTGAAAATTTGAGCAGAGTGCTGGTTAATTTTCCAAAGTAAATAAGTCATGATCATAGCTTTGAGGTAAAACCAGTTGACAAACTTCAACTAGGAAGATTATTTTCCCCAGATCTGATTAGAAGAACCACTGAGAGGTTATTTTCATCTCCTTTTGTAATGAATAATATTACCGTGTTCTATGGATTATCTGGCAGTTTTATTCAATATATTGCAATTATAATTTCAAGAACCTGTGACATTTGTTCTCATCCTCTGATACACCTTAATTCTAGCTTTTAACTAAATCCCAAATTAAGTTAATACCATGACTGAGAAAGTGATTATTTGTTTGTTTGCTTTTTTTTTAAGAACCATGGACACAGAGTGTACATCCATTCACACTTGATTCCTTGGAGGTAGGAGGAGCAAGCACAATTTCTGAATTTCAGGAATCTTGGGTTGACCAAGGAAATTTCGTGTAACTGTTGCATCTAGTTAATGACTGCCTGTGGCTATAGGGCAGCCTTATGGATCCTTTCAATCCCATCTTCTTATCCAGCAATAGAACATTCAGAATTTATATTTTACTCTGAAATTAAAATATGTTTGCAGGCAATACAACTGATATGTCATACAAATACACTCAGAATAACTGACATTATTCACAAAGCAAATGAATATAATCTGGAGTGTCATCTGTAAATATGGTACTGGTTTGCTATGTTTGTAATTACTGCTTCTTTTCACTGAAGAGCTGATTTATGTAGGTCAACATAATATATGAAAAAATTGTAGATATAAAAGTTACAGTCAACTGAAACTTGCTTTTAAAACTACGAATGAATTCAAGCTGAAAAATATTTTTGTAAGTATTTCTTATTACAGAACAATTGCATTGTTTTCAGGAAGCAAACAGAAAATGTCATACCTTGAGTAAACCTAAAGGCAATGTGTTATTTCCCAATCTGTAAAAATATGTATGGTTTGAGATGTCTTTTTGTTTCACACTGAAAATAAAACTCTTTGGAACACTTTTATGTAATAAAATTGCATACATCTGTTTTGGAACCAAATTTTTTTTTGTTTGTTTTTGTGTATTTCTCTTTCCAATCCTTTGTTTCACTCTCTCATTAGGAAATTACTAAATTGACAAGCCAGGATATTTAGAACATTCCCATTGTAAACATCATTAAATCTGACACATTTTTATGGAACATTTTGGCTTCATGGAAAGATATATTTAGATGAGAAAAAAAGTAAAATAAAGTATAACCGGTTATAATTCTAGTCAAGCTGATATTCATATTCAAATTTGAACTAATATTTATGGGTTATTTTTTCCAAAGATTCTTCAGACCAAATAATTTGGGTAGACCTGAGTTATGCCAACAACTCTCTACCCAAGTATCTTGCTGTAAGATAGGTTTGGACCTCACAGGGAGGTGGGGATGTTTCCAGTGCACCCTATTATTGTAACCTCAGTGTCTGTATCTAAATGCTGTTATTGAAGTTTGCTAGGGATAGAATTCCTTCACAGTTCACATTGATGCTTTTCCTTCATTAGCTACCTATTATGGTTTTCTGGTTTTGCTATAGCTAAGCCTAATGTTAGCACTCTGTTTCAGAAAAATAGTGCATTTTTTTCCTCTAGTCCTGCTTTGGTAATTGTTTGTCAGAGCTCAGAATCTCGTTTGGACTCGATTTGATTATGGCCAGTAGGATTGTTTATTGGCCACAGGACTGCTATGGGCATCATTATAATCAGAAATCAGTGCAACATATTTACAGTTAGTTTTCCATTTGCTTAGCTGTAAATGTGGGACACAGAAAATGGCTAATTCAGGAGTAATAAATTATTTGGAAATCCTGCCTTTCTAAAATAAACCATTTTTTTGGCAATGGAAGTCTGTGTTAAGTAAATGGAAATACTGGCCTGTAACAAGGAACCCTTATAAATTCCAGTAGAAAGCATCTTACCCTCTTCACATTTAGAAATGAAAGACAATCTCTACTTTTAGGAGAGCATGCTTTACTAATATGAATGGAATCTTGAATTAAAGAAACATTTCTTATATGCAATTTTTGTAATTTCAGAATGATCAGATTTTGTTTTAGATATCAATATTTCTAAAGGATAGCCTAAAACTTTAGAACCAAAGCAGAAAAATGATCATGAAGTCCAAGATAAAAGCTGAAGTTATAATGTTATTCCAAAGATCCAATTCCATTCAGTATTTAGGAGGGTTAAGAAGGCATCTTACTTTTACACAACAATTTGCCTGCTTGCTCTTCAGACACAGGATGAATCAGCACAGGGACTTGAAAAGTGGAGTTGTCAGATTTATGAGTGCTGCAGATTACCAGATATTATGTCCATCTTCATTATCTACATCTATTTTCATAGAACAAAGTTATTGGATTTTAAGAGTACAGGTTGCAACAGATACAGTATTGTCATATTTCTTGGAAATGACATTCGATGAGATGCAAACTAACATTTAGAATGACATATATTGGGTTATTTGTGTTGAAATAAAGAGGAAAGGTGAAGTAAAGGGATGGAAATTATGGCAGTAGAAGAAGAGTCATTAGTTAAAAGTATTGCTTGAATCAGCAGGCGTTTTACAGATTTAATGGAAGAAATTTCTAACTAGAAAGATATATTGCAGTGAAATATCGCAAGTCTACCATGAAGAGTCTGGCTGTAAGTTTTGTTGTCTTTTCAATTCCCTTCAAGCCAGTTGTTTCATCTATCTGTTTAATCTTGAGTATCTCCTCAGATCTGTACAGAAACCCAATAATAAAGTCCGCTTGCCTTTCTCTTCAAAAAACTTCAGAGCAGACATTAGCAAATGTGAATAGTTGCTTTGATTTTTTTATATCCTTTGTAGAATGATGAATCTTGATATGTCATGGAAGACTCTAAGGAAATCACCTATTCTCAGGAAAATGAAAAACTCATCTTTGTTAATCCATATACATTTTTCCTCCCAAGTAAATTAACAATTCAAAATCTTGTACTAAACTTCATTAATTTTCTTCATGGAGAATTCCATGTGCATCTCAGAAATTTCTGTGTGAGAGGGTGAGAAGACTTGTCCTTTTATATTGCATTTGCTTGTATAAATGTAAATAAATCAGAGGTAGCTAATCTACTGCCCACATTTGACAAAGGAACATAATACTCTTGATGTTTATTGAAGTTTTTGGTTTACTTGAACAACGTTCCTCTTCAACTTAATTGTGACTGGAAATATTCTTAATGTTTTTATATAAATGTTGGATAATGATACACAGAACTGGTATAATATCCTCTAAATCCCTGAGGAGTCTCATTAGCTACGCTAGGAATAAACTACAAAGATTTTGTAAAAGAAGAGAGATATACTCCAGTCTCAGACAGTGACGTTTTTGCACTTCAGCATAAGCTTCATTTTAAGTCAGTAGTTCAGAAAAACATCACATCTTTAATGATCACAACTTGCCAGTGGACATTACTTAACATTTGGCTTAATCTCTAGTTATCATAATCCATCTCAAATACCAATACAAGTTTAGAAATAGTTATTTGTCAAAACTGTATCTGTTAATTTTTGTTCTTTGGTCATGCACCAGCTAAATAAGCAAGTATTTTCTTTAGTGTTTGAAGTCATGGTGTAAATTTAAAGCTAATTAACATTCATTGACAAGCCGTTTAAGATTGTATGTAGGTTGACATAAAGACATTTTTTCCAAAAAGTTATTACATTTTTTCCATGTTGCTGCATTGTGGATTTTGTGCTTAGCATCTGACATGTTTTCTCAACTACTGTTTTTTAATGAAAACATGAAAGCACTCTGGGGAATGTGATAAAAGCAAAAATTCTATGATCTCCTCAAGGTAAATGACAGCATGGAATTTGTCACATCTGGATCAAAAATCTTTCATCTATTTACCTAAATAAGCATATAAAAATATTTAATCTATTTACCTAAATAAAGCATATCTGGGTAATTAGGATTGTAATTCAATATATAAGTTTCTTTTAACAACTTCTGAAATTTCACTGATAATTTAATTTGGTCATAAGCGTTTAAATGATGTATGTCTTGCTTTTCTCTGTTTCAAACAAATAAAAGATGATTTGAAAAAAGTTACTTTTTGTGTCTCATCCCTTTTCCTATTAACACATTGTAACTTATTTTTCTCTTTATAGGAAATCATCATAACATAATTTTAAAATTGTATTTGTGTATGAAATAACAGAAACTATTTTTGAGACAACAGGATAAAACTCAGCAGCAATGTTGATATTACTGAAACTTCAAAACCAATATTTTTTGTTCAAGATAGGTGAAAATTTGCTCCTTTCTCATGCTGGTAAAATCACTTATACTAAATGGACTTCTTATATGAACAAGCCATGTGAGCTTAAGCATTGCTTCTGTGTCTAGCTACAAGATTTAACATAAATATACAGCAGATTTGCTATTGTGCATTTGTAGAAACATAATATTTTAATTCAAAAGTATTAGCAAATATGTTAAACCTGGTTCATTTAAAACACACTTAATCACAGAAATCAGTTGTTCTAGGACTTTAATTTAACTGATTTAAATTTTTTAGCCAGCTCTTGATTTTAAAGAAGAGTTTTTACGGAAAAATACTTTTAAAATTGCATTTATTCACTTTGTTTTTCAATGAAACTATTTTTTAATAACTGTAAAGACAGAGAAAAACATTTTGTTTCAGTTCTAGTCACATGTCTTGCTTTGAAATTAAGATAATCATACCTCCTTGTTGAGCTGAAAATGTTTTCTTTAAATTTGGTCATAGGTCCTACTATTCAATTAATATAATCATACCTTCTTCTGCTGCTGAAAATAAAGCAGTTGTTTAATTAAACATGCCAGTTGTTTGTAATATAATGTTACAGAAATACTTGTTTGAAAGAAAGGCTAAAGATTTATATCAAACATTTCAATCTGACAAGTAAATTACATTTCCTCTACCATAAAGAAAGGTAAGGCAGGAAAATAGTTGCAATATAAGAGTAACTACGGTTGTTGCATTGAGGAAAAGCACACTTGTTCTCATTACTTGGAGATATGATAGTCATCAGTCTACAAAGGTGACCTTTTCCACTCTGGAGATTAAAGCTGAACATTTTACCTCCTTCAAATAAGGAAATAGACATTATTTTGAAATGGTCGCTATATTTTAATAGCTAATTAGTTCAGAGATGAGAGAAAATGTGTGAGATTTTAAATTTAAAAAGTGAACAGAATGCACCTGAAGAGTATCTGTACCAACATGTACCAAAGCAAGAATGAAGTTTTTCATAAGAGTTTAAAAAGGTCTGCTTATCCTCACTTGCTTTCCCAATCTCAAAGTATGATACTGTGTGTCTAAGACCTAAAAGATATAGGCTGCAAGAGTTGTCTCTCCAGTACTGAAGCTGGCATAAGTTGCACCTTATCCACCCCTGCAGGCAGGTTTTCCCATTGGAAGCTCTGGTGCTTGAAATGAAGCACTTCATGGTCTTCAGAATTTTATTGAAGGGGTTCAGTGGTTCTTTAAATTGACCATATGTTAAATTTTTTTAATTAAAACATGTATTTGAAGGGAAAAACATCTTAAGTGATCTCTTTTATCATTATAAGCAGGCAGTGCTTCTTGATGTCTACCTCTGAAATCAGAAAACATCTCTGATAATAAACAGAATATTTGAAGAGAAGGAGGCAACAGTATCCAACTGTCATATGAATCTTTTTCAAATCCTGAAAGACTACTGCAGTGTGCTCTCATAAGCCAGCCTAGGCAAAATGTGTGGACTTGCTGTTGGTAACTGAAGAAAAAGAAAGCTTAGCTGCTTCCATCAAGTAATTGCTGTGATAGAATAGTAAAAAGTTAGCTGAAATGATGCTTATGCCTAGTCTTCAGTGTTCCATGGGCATGGGGGGCTTTTATTTATCCCTCATGGGCTGCAAGAATGAAGATGGGTATGATTTTTGCAAGGGTGAAATAGGTTGTCTGTCAATTGGGTTTAGGCGACAGTCTGTCTGCAGGCCGTAAGATGATCTGCAGAGTGCCAGAGGAAAGCAGGCAGAATTCCTGGCTTGCAAGCACAGATATTGATCTACCTTAGCCACCTAAACAATGCCTCACCTGTTTGCCTTGTCCATACCTTATTTTACGCAGTCTAATGCTTGTTTTGTTTGACTTTTCTTTTATTTCTGTGGATCTGAGCTTTGATACACTTTGGGGAGTACATAAACACGGTGTTGTACTTGAACATCACCATCCTGCAGAGTAATCTAGTGGCTCTGGACCACCCCTCCCTGCATGAGAACAGCAGTGTTATTGAAAATTATGAGTGAGCAACTAAGTAAGTAGGCCACATACACAAGTGTTTGATCTATCGGACTAGTGTCCAATGACATTGAATGTGAGATGCTACTAATTACTGCACTATGTACTCCCAGTTAAAATTTCTTAAATTGGAGCTACTAAAAGGGTCTATTTTTATAATTTTTTTTTTCAGCTGATGGTTACAAGATAAGCCACCACCGAGTTTAGAATCCTATCTACTTATTTTGAAAACAACTATGTTATTGTGTACTGTCTCAAGCAGGAATGAAATAGAAAACGGCATTCATTTTCCCAGTAAAGTATAACATAAATATTTTACCATCATTTATTATTAGTTTGCCATTTCCTGCTGACAGCAATTCCAACTTTGCCAGCAGGCACTGTGTCTCACAATCATATTGTGTTTGGAACAAATTAAGACAAACACAATTTCTTATAAAATAAATGAACAAAATTTGCAACAAAAACCTCTTCTGAAGCTAAATGAGCATTTCTTTTAAGTGCTGACACTTGGTATTATTTAATTTGCATACAGCACATTTCACTTTTACTGGAAAACAATGAAGTTAACGAAGAACTAAGTCATCTGTACTTTCAGGGATAATTGAACATTGCTCAATTTAGAACTGTTTTATATTAATGCTGTGAAGGAGCAGCCTACATCATGGTAAGTTTGTCAGCAGTTTCAAACACAAGCATACTTTTGGCCCAGTGACATATGAAGTAGATGGATCAAAACTGAATATGAAATAGATTGTAATGACACTTAATTTGAGCTGATATAGAAATACTTTAAATACAGGGAGTGACACTGAGCCTTTTTCTTCCTGTGAGACATAATCCTTACTTCATAAGATTAGTTGAAGGTTTAAGGTTAATAAAGAGAAAATCTTTATTTCTTATAAATTTGCTCTCATCTATGTACTTTCTCCTAGTCACCGAAGTATTTTCCTGGATGAAGTGAGACAAATGAAGAAAGTGATTTATGCTGGGATTGCCTTCCAGTTTTTGGTACGGTGTGTGAAAGTGCAGTGAACCCATGATTTGTCTTACTCCCCAAAGGCTTTGAAGACACACTCTACCTATAGTACCTATGGTACTGATCTTGAGAGTGTGATTTTTTGGACCTTTTTTAGACTTACAGAGTGGAAATAGATAATACCTTTGGATTCCTGGTGTAGAAAATTACAAATAAAACTAATTGCTTAAAAATAAAAAAACTCTGATGTAGAACTATAATCAGAGGTAGGAATTGGTCCAACTCATTTATGCCTTACTTGAACTGAGTTTGATATAGAAGTGCAGACTTTGAACTGTACATTCCCTTTTTGATTTTCCCCATTTGCTGAGTTCACTCTTACTGAAGGCATACAACTGAAAGAATAAATACCAATAATCTTCATATTTCTATGGACTACATGCAGCATTTCTAAAAGAAATTCCCTGTAAAATTCTGTAGATGTGCTCCAAACTTTAATCAAGTAGCCCACCCTTACAGATGAAAGACTGGTTTAACCTCTCCCTGCTGATTCATTCTTTGGCCACTCAGCTGGGAATTTCAATTGTGATAGTAATTCTTCTTCTTTAAATAATTTGGAAGGGTGACAAATTATAGATGCCTCAGAAATTTTTCAGCCGGGAAAAAAGTGCAATTTTCAAATACATTCCTTCAAAAAATTTAAATAAGCAATACAATTAGCTAAGCACTTACATTTTATTAGCAATAGCAAGTAAAATTAATAAGTAAATTCAATGAAAAAATGATTATGTGTCACAGTATATAGTTTTTACATTGACATTTCACATAATCTGACTTTGCTGAGAGGAGAAATCACTCGTCTGTTAAAATTACTTTTTAAAAGCTGTCAAAATTGGAAAACCTGCTGTCAAAAATATGATGAGAAAAGTTTAAAAATGGTAAAGTATGTTGACTTAGACAAAAAATATTACCTTTAGAGTGGAAAACTTGAATATTGTATCATTATCTTCTACACAGAGGGAAAGCGTTATCTTTTTCCAAGCCATCCTTTTTTTTTAACATTTTAAATTTATGTTTTGCATTTACATTTCAATATGAATGGGACTTCATCCAATTTATGCTGAAGCAGAAACTGAAAGTAGCAGGTATTTGGACATTTATATTTTAATTGTATGCTTGCATTTTACAATTTTTAAAAATGACAAGATTCACAGGCCTCTCAGGGCGAAGTCCACAGTTCATCTACTCTCTGGTCCTGCAAAGAGCTGTGTGCAAGGGCCCGTGGAATGGAGCTTGGCTGCTGGCTGGCTGGTAGTCTGTTAGTAGAGAGAGGTCCATTCTGCTTTCAGTTAGCGTTTTGGTATCACCAATAGTCACAGACCCTCCTTCTCCAGCAAGTCTCCACCATGTTTAAGGACAGTTTCAAAGAAGGTGACAATTCTGTCTCCATGCACATTCAGTCTTTGGCCTCTTTGTTGAGATTGCCAGCAAGGATGCCAATTAGAGCCATTCAAAGAAGTCCAGATACGCTGTGGTAATAATGAAGTACAAATTTAGAGGGATACAATCCAAAATCATAGTTAAGTGGAAATGAGAACAAAACAGAATCTGAAATAAGATTTGACTAAGAGCTACAGAATTATATGTCTCTAAGTACATCTCATTTTTTCCAGTTACTTTTTCAGCTCTTGCTGCCTTTAATCCTATACAGCCCTTAATAATAAATTTTCTGTAAATTGCTGTCCCTGCATGCAAGCAGGTAAGACTGACTACATGTGAAGCAGTGAGAGTCACTATGAAGGAAGAGTGCACATGGCAATAGAAGCTGACTGTGATGCCTTAACCATAGTTCTAAACACATACTACTCAGAAGTCACTAAACTGGACCTGGGAGGTGGAAAGTAGTCAAAAGATTATTTTGTTTTTACTTCACTAGTACTTCACATCTTCTGGCATTATATCTGTGATGTCCTTTCACTTTTATGAATGCAAAGGGAGTGAAGTTCTTTTGCTCTCTAACACCATTCCTTGAAGTACAGAGTGATTTAATCTTGCTGTTCAGCCTGCATTTAATATATCTTGAAATATACTAATTTTTCCCAGTTTGGAGAATGGCTACTGAAAAATGTTAATGGCAACACGACAAAACATATAGGGAAGTAATTCGTGTAAATGATATTTCTGCTTAGGTCATGAATCAGAACACCCCATGGGTTCTGTTTTGTTTCCTCCAGATCTGAGCAATTCTTTACCGTTCTACATCCAAGTGCCCTTGAAACATTCTTCTTCCTAGGTTTTCTACACAAATGATGCTTTGCAGTTTTTCTTATAGAGTTTTTCTGGCCCACTTGTCTGCTTCTGCTGCTTAGACACGTTGATTCATGTCCTTGTTTTAAAATTAATTTGCACTCTGATGGCTCAGAAAATCTTTTCCAGCCTAATCCAGTAAGCAGTATTGTCTAAAGGCTTGAGCATACTTTGCTCTGTCTCACACTGACCACAAAAATGTTTAACAGTCTTTAAATGAATTTGATCAAATGAAGAAATTTTGTTAACAGAGCAAATGGGAATTTAGAGTCAGATGTGGGAGGCTGCATCTCTTGCATTTTATAATCAGCCTGACTCACTTCAGGCTGTGTGGGGGCTGCTCTTCCAGCTCATGAATACCACCACATCAACACAAGATTCTTTGAGGTCCATTTATCTGACTGTCTATCTGAACTCCCACAGTTTCTTGAGTGCCTCTGGTGCGTGTTGTCCATGCTCTTGGCACTTATTTACTGCTTTAGGTTGCAGTAGAGGAAGGAGGAAGAATTTCACCATACCCTAACACACCTAACAAGGACTCTACTTTTGATACTACTTTGAATTCTAATGGTGATTAAAACAGAGATAGCTGACCTCCAATAGTTACTTTGGTGCAACAGAGAATGATAGGTCATTGCTCCAGAGAAGACAAGGAGACATACATTTTAATGAAAATTATCT
Organism: Chloebia gouldiae; assembly: GCA_003676055.1. Classification (NCBI taxonomy): domain Eukaryota; kingdom Metazoa; phylum Chordata; class Aves; order Passeriformes; family Passeridae; genus Chloebia; species Chloebia gouldiae. Next base: position 22,413,443 of record QUSF01000004.1, on the reverse strand, counting down.
GAATCTTTTCTGAAGAGAAATCACAAGGGAAGTATATATAAGGACATAAGGTTTTTTGGATTGCTAATAAAACTACAGCAAAATCCGACTATACATGGCAAGATAAAATGTTAGATTCTGAAGCTGAGACAGGTTAAAAAGGAAATTAATCAAAATCAAGAGAGAAATGAGAACACATTCTTTGTAAACTGAGGGTAATTTGGGTTCTTTGGAGGAGGTTGACCAGTATTTAAAGAGCATGTGTATAGCATTCTTTTATTAGAAACCTAGTGGACCCTTCCCTTTTATCAGAGCTGATTAGAGATCAGAAGAATCTCAAGTATCATTGGGCAAACTAACAATCTTGCTGGTGGTGCTTTGGGAAGGTTGGGCCATGCTGAATATAATTCTAGTGAGCCATGAAGAAAGGTATATACAAGAAGGTACAAGAAGGTACAAGAAGATATTGGAAAATATGACTCAGAGGCATTGGAATAATTTGTTGAGGAGGTGATGAAAATAGAGGATAAAAGGAAAATTTCACTCCGGCTTCTGAAGCTCACCCCTGTCCTTTGTAGCTGGCATTTATGTGGCAATAATACAGATTTTAATATAACTTTACCATAGTAGAAAGACTTAGAGATTAATTTATATAATTTCTTTTGTTAATTTAAGCAGCTGATTGCAGCCATCTTCTATAACTAACTGCTAAGATTTAAATTAAGATTACTTTAGTTAGGGAGCTATTAGAGACAAAAAACCCCATTAGTGTCTCTGAATCTGACAGTTTGGAGAAATAAAGGACTTTATTCTAATATGTCTCTATATTATTGCTATTACTATTATTATTACCACCTTCCATCAGATTTCATTTGCCTGAGAGCTGTATCAGCAGACTGTAGGTTCTGTTTTCTCATCATCCTGATCATTGCAGTCATGATATACAGGAAGAAAGAGGAATTCATGCTTATAAAGCCAGTCTCTACTCTCAGTAGAGTAGACCATCAGATTAGCCAGAAAGCACTTTAAAGAGTAGAGAAGCTAATTAAGACACAAGTAAGATCTATAGTACCTCCATGGAAACTCAGGCTCATTTATGAACTGCTGCTGTTTTTATGCTTGTTATGTGTTTTAGGTTAAACAGTGTTTTTAATGGCAGGTTTGTTCATCACGGAGGAAATTGCACAGACTCATCAGCATTAACGCACCAAGGAAGAAAATACAGGCAGAAATGTAGTATGGATGTATTGCCAAAATATGAAAAAAGCATTCTTAGAGACAGAAATAAAACACACGTGCTCAGCTAAAAGAGACATCTCTAACATTTTCATAATGTGAAGAAAGAAGCTGGGCTTTGGCCTGACCATTCTGTGGCAGACCAGGGTATGTAAAGGCTGAGAAATCCGTCACCCCATGATTATGTGGCACCAAGCAAATTGGTGGAGGTCACAGAGCAAATAATTTTCCTTTCTGGCACTTATTCTAAACAGTACTTGTAGTGCTCATGTAACTTTCTTTAACTTTAAATGCTTGAGCGGAAGTAATTTTGCAATACAATTAGCATAATTATTGATTTATCATGCATCAGCTGCTCCAGGTTAAATGTTTGAGCCTTGTTGCTTACTGTGAAGTTAATTCAAAGTACCTCATGATGTTTGTCATGTATGCTGCAGGATTTCTCAGACAATCTTTGCCACAGAGCAGGGCACATCTGATAGTTCATTACTCTGTAATAATTTTTTGTGTTTCAAGTCCTTTGGATTCAGAACTATTATGCAAATATTTGAAGTATTCAAGAGCTATGTAGTGGGTGCATAAATCATGAGATTGCAGTAAAAACGGAGATATACTTGAACAGACTGAGAAAGAATGGAGATGTAACTAGAGAGAAAGGTAATAACAGAGGCAGGGACAGACATAGAATTAAAGGTAGGTATATTTATGGTTCTTTTTGCTCACATTGATTCAAGCCTAATTTTCAAGACCTTTCACCCAACTATTTTCATAGTACCTAGAAATGAATTTAAAAAAAGATTTAATTAAATTCATAACTTTCATTCTTGTTTCTAATAAACCATCAAATTATCTTGACTGTTTGCAACGAAATCACAGCATTCAGCAATTCTATGTTTTTTTTACACAACTGGTCTTCAGATTTCTCTTGACCCTAAAACTGACTTAATGTTTAGCATGTTTTGAAAAATGGAGGCTCTTTTGCACAGATTCTTTGAGAATGGAATCTCCCTTTAAGCAGCATTGCAACAAACCTACTGTTGATGGAAAGAATTATTTTCATCTCACCTTCCCATATGGCGCTCAAAAAGAAATCCGATAATCCAATCTTAAAAGAGAATTCTTTATATTCAGATATTAAAAATATGACATGGTTTAGAATAGAGGATGGGGCTTGCTGTTGGAATGATTAGAACATGTATAAACATTGTTTTTCTTGTAAGAGACATTAAAAAAGGAGGTTGAATTGATCTGAATGTTTTTGAGATACAAGAGTTTGATAAATAATCCACTGAGGAAAATTGATACAAGTTGTTTAAAATCAAACTGCAAATGAACTACAGCTACTAAAGAATATGCTGCTTATTAATTTCTTTAAAATAGTATCCTAACTCCTCTTATATTATCCTGTTATAATCACATCTAGCTCCTAACTCCTGTTGTATTCTAATAATGACTGAGACCCTGTCTGCTGGGTAAGCTTATGACTCAAATTCACTGATTTCAATACATTTATATGTTCATACATTTTTCTGCATGTGTTTCTTTTGCTTTGTATTTAACTATAATCAGAAATGAGAGCAGGCTGTGGACTGAAACCAGGGAAGTAGGGATCTTGGAGCTTTCTGCTTTATGGAACCAAAAGAAAAATCTTAAACTACCAAAAAATAGTTATACTCTTCTGCCAGCTTCTCCTGGACATGTTCTGATCATACGTCCTGTAAATCTCTACACTAACTTGAAATGCTGGGTTTAAAACCTCCAATTTTTCCAAATTTTCCCTAGATCTTCCCGAATAAGACTGTACTTACATTTAGATGAAATTCTTACAGTACAATTTCTCTCAGCTTTATAGTGACAGTAGCAGTGACATACCAAAGTCATAATCAGTTCATAGCACGATGTATAACCCACTCTTCCAACTTTGCTATCATGAACTTTTGTGTAGGAGGATCAAATGTTGGCTATTAATGGTTTCTGGAAGAGGCAAATGAAAAGAAGAAATAGGACAATCCTCTCTGTATCTCTCTTAAGAGGAAATCATCAAAAGGAGAGCCTTTTGGTCAAAATGAATACTTCGGCACTTTAAAAAGTCATGTGCAATAAAGCATTTCTGAAATGTCCTCATAGCGAAAGGATTTTAACAAATGAAACAAGAAATTATAATTCCATATCAAAAATCTGAAGAGGGAGGGAATATTTTTGCTGTGTGCAAGCTGAATCAAGTTAATGAGGCATCTAACACTGCGAAAAGAGCGTTCTCTATAAATAAATCCCGTCTGATTGGGATATATTAGTCTTCTGATAACACTCCATAGCATACAGATGCTTTGAATAGAACGCGTATGTGTGCAAATACTCAGATCTATTGGAGTTACTGTTCTCCAAGTCCTTGTCCATGATGCATATTGCAGTAATTTTCATATTTAAGCACTGAATAAAACCTCAGTCTCACTCCACTGCCCGGTTTGAATAGGTAGGTTTAGCAGCTAGGCTCTGTGAAAGCTCTGGAGATCGTATTTCACACACAACGATGTGGCTAAAGAGCAGCTGTGTAGCCTGTCAGTGGAGGACTCTTCATCTGCTTGCCCCTCTGCTGAGCTCTCCCAACACTTTGCTAGCACTTTGCCAACACTTTGGTAATGCTTGTGCTTTCAAGAGCTTTAAAGGATCAAGGAGTGAGGCCTCGTGTCACAGAATACTTTCCCCTGTCACTATCCTGGTTCTATGCTTCTATGTGTCTGTGGTGACTGAGAAGGCAGCATGGGTAAACAGCCAGGAGAAAAATTGTATAAAGTTACAGTGTCTGGTAGCTTTCTCAGAAGTCAATGTGTGTTTAGCTTCAAAATCTCTAATAAGAATGTCAATTAGTTGGGGCTTTTTTGGTGGTTGTTGTTATTATTTTTTGTGAGGGAAAGGATTTGAAAAGTTTCTTTGAAAAAAGTTTTCTCTTTTTTTTTTGTTTGTTTCTATGCTTGTTTTTGTTTTATCTTCCAGGAAATGGAAAGGTATTTCTTTGTGAAGTATCATACCCTTGTTTTTCCTTGAAATTGTGCTATAGTTACCTATACATTTTTGTTTCACATTTTTCTAATGGATTTTCTTCTTTGGGAGTATTATTTATTCTCTTCCCAGTTTGAGAAGAAAGAGATGGGGATCCTTGGAGAGGGTGTTCATGCTGCTTTGTTGTGATCAGAATGATAACTTTGAGTTTTGGGAATATTGTGGAGGAATTCAGAAGCTTTAGTTAGTGTAACTCAGAATAAAATAAGTAAATACTCAACATTTTAGTTCCAGGAAAGACTGGGAATCAATAGAGCATGATTAACATGCAATCCTAAGACAAAATGTATAAAATACCTATTTTCTTATATATTTTCTTCAAATATAGTAAGGTGTCTGTGCTTAGTGCACAGTCTTTTTTTTTTTTTTTTGTCTTGAAGACTGGGCAGGAGAGGATTTAATTTTCTTTTCTACATAAGAGTACTTGGTGGGAAAATTAGGTTTTGAATTAAAATACAAAACTTATTATGAGATATCAGTTAGTTATTAAGACATTGGTTATTCAAGAACACAGGAATTTAGGGAACAGTTTTTTAAAGTCAAGTAACCCCCATGCCTTTTGAGGATCTAGATCATTGGACTCAGAGTGATAAGACTAAGAGTGATTAGTGATATATTTAATAGTGTACCAACATGTCTAGTTAGGAAAAAACACTTGTCCTATAGCTCAGGATAATTCAGTGTTATTTATAAGACTATTGCATAAAATTAATGCTTAGAGATATACTTCATCTTTTCTAGTTTTATTTGTGCTCAATTTTTATAGTACACAAACTTGAATCAAAATGCTTCTTAATAAATCAAACCTTAAAACTCTATGATCACTGCCATTATGCTTTTTGGAGAGGAAGACCTCCCTGAAAAGCTGATATCAATCATTCTTGTCTGAGGTCTGAAGCAAATGTAACCTGCAAAGGCTGGTAGCTGGGCTATCTGCCATCATTGCTGGCAGCACAAAGGCTCCGGATACAGTGTTCTAATAGAAGGAATATGGAGAGAAATCTGTCTGGTTTTAATGTGTGTTAAGATTTTGAGATTAATTCATGTTTTTATGTATGGAAACAGTGATCTAGATTTCAGCGTCCATGGATGGCTTTCCACTGCGGTGCCCTCTGGACAGTTGTTGCCCTGTCTACTATTCTAGTTTTCTGCTTTATGTAAGACCATCCTTGTTTTTCAGGAGTGATCTGGGACAATTATTGGTCCAATATCAAAAGGGACAGAAGTCTTGGACAGAGATGTTGGCTTTGCTATTTGAATGAACAGTACCAGTAAAATAAAGTCACAATGAAGACAGTGGTCAAATTAAATGAGGACATGCTTGAAACGGCTTCATTATGGTACAAATGGACAGTTATCAGTCATACAGAATAGGGAGTGCTGAATACTTAATACTCAGGATATAGATACACAACTTATAATTAACAGAATCTTCCAGGACATTTTTAGATTTCCTTTCTGTAAAAGAAGGAATTGTACAAATTGCAAATCACTGGATAAAAAATATTTAAAGGGAATACACCTTAAATGTTGCTTATGATGCTAACAGAAACCCTCATTTTAAGTGGTGATTGGAAGCAAGAATAAGAGCATGTGAACAAGAATAATTATTTTAACCCAGCTTTTATATATGCATTAAAACGTTAACATTATGGCACTCTTCAAAACAACCTATAATAGGAAAATATAAAGGTCCTTATCTTTTTATGCTAATAAGTAGTAGTCCAAAAAACCCCAAACCCAACCTTCAAAAAAAATATACAAAAATGTTTTTCCTCTGAATACATATTTAAAATGAAGACATGATGACAGCTTTCATTTGAGCACTGGACAATTTTTTTTCAGAGTTTGCTGCTGTTCATGCAAAATAAGTTGCTGTGATTGCAACATATGTATTATATGGCACATATGCTACCTCTTAGATAAAAGTGTAACTCTTGTGGTTCCTAGCATTTTTCTAAGGACATACAGTGTTTAACAGTAACAGATCTTTTTATAATACTTTTGCCATGTTTTTGGCAACTAAATATTTTTTCTTTAACCTTTCTCATTCATAAGTTAAATTTGTTGTTAGAGAAAAATGGAGTGTGGAGGTAGAAAGCAACAGTGTGAATAAGAGAGCAAGAGTGTTTTGACTGGCAGTTTTCTCTTTGGCTACCATTTTGTGTTTCTTTGTTGTAATGCAGAAGGGCAATAAATTGCCAGCTGCAAACAAGGGTCTGTTTAGCTGTGTACAGACAATCATATACAATCAATGGTGGGTTAAAATGCTGGTGTGACACTTTAGAAATTAGGAATAAGAACCACTCCTAAGAAAATGTGGGTTTATTGTCAAGTTTCTTACATATACAGTAAAATACATATATTTTCTATCTATTTGTTTGATTGTGTTCAGTCTTTAAACCCTTCTAAGGGTGTGGGCTTTGAATTATGGCATATTGAAACATATTTTCACACACATGATAATGAATCACATCAATAAGATAAATAATCAAAACTCCACCCACAGTATCAATGATTAAGTGTTTTTTTCTTGAGAATATTCCCATGAAACCAGTGGAACAAACCATATGGAGGATTTTTCCTACATGTGAGTAAGGAAGACAGCAAGCTTTAGGGTTGAACATGAAGCAAACTTTCTTTAAAGGACAGCATTATTTGTTCCCTACTTAAATCCTCAGTAAATGAAGTGGACCTTCAGTTTTCTCCCTCTTACTCCCAGAAATGATCCCATTATACTGGTAGTTCATAAATATGCAGCGAGGCCCATCTGTTCTATCTTGTGATTTAAGACAGCATCCTCTAATTCTTTGCAACGTCTGGATCTGATCACAACGGTAGCCGAGGCAGTGCTGAAGCCACCACTGCTCTCAGGTGTGTTGGCTCAGGGCTCCTGAGGAGCTCTGCCATGGCCATCAGTCTCTGTCAGAAGGGACCTTGTGCTCCTTCTGCTCACGGAGCGTTTCCCGGACATGGCGCTGCCTGTGCTCCTGGAGGAGGGACCCACCGTCAATCCCTTGAGTGCTTGCCTTGGGATGCTTTCCCCAGATCAGGCCAGAGCACACCGTTACACCGTCAGGCTCTGTCTTCAGATGGAGATGAATTTTTAGGCAATCTGTAGATCTGAGCTTACTGTCAGAATTATGAAAAGCCTTGGAAGGAATTCCATAAATGTTCAAAAATAGCTATTCATAAGCAACAACAGAATAGAAGTAACAGTTTGAGAGATTTTTTAACTCCATTACTTGTACATATTTATACAATATAGTGCCTGTCACAGATAATGTACAGCAGATTTATCATCCTTTATTATTTTAAAGAAGAGTTTGTTCTCTGAATGACGTATGAAATAAATTGCAAATAAACAAGATGCTGCTTAATAAAACAATTAGTTCTCTGCAGGCACTGGCAGTGTTTTCTGAATTCTTATCAGCCCTGGTTTACAGCTGTAACTTCAGGATATAATAGGAGATTGAATCGTATACAGGCAACAAAACAGATGATCAAATTCACAAGGGATCATATCAGGCTTTTTCCAGTACCAAAGAAACATATTAATCCTTGTCACTGTTTTTTGAAACGCTGTGACAGAAATAAACCTGTACTGTAACTTGGCCCTTTTAATGAGCTTCTGGAGTGTGGGCCTTCCACTCAGCACCTGAAAAACACAACAAAACACCTTTTACATTAAAGATGTGAGGTTTGCTGCTGGCTAAATTTGTACACAGAAGTCTATAAACCAGTGCTCAGCCAGCTGGGAAGCAAGAAAGCAAATTCAGATTCTGTCATGAACTTCACAGACCAATTATCTACTTGGAATCATGGGAGTTTAACAAACAAATACCAGCCCCTGCTGAGCCTTTTCAGTCCAGCAGCTTATGGGTGATTCAGTTGCATCAGAGGCTTTTAGACTGATCAATTCTTAATCACAAAGCGCAAAAATTATTCTCAGACTCATGTCAGTTTCTTTGGACACCTTTGTTAACAATCTGCTTCAAATCATTTTTTTAAAGAACTGCAGACACTGTTTTTATTGACTTGCCACTTGTAAAATGTTTATAGCTTGTTAATTTATATTTACCCCTTTACTTTTGCCTGCAAATCAACATCACTTAGCACAGTTTGGTTACACTTTGTCCAAAGGAAATTACAGAAGCCTGCTATGGGGGTAAAATGAAGGAAAGCTGAGGAAAATCAATACACTGATGATTAAACAGATCGTAGCAAATTCACGGTTGTAAGCTACAGCATGGAGACATCAGTGTGATGCCTATCTAGCGGTTAATGTCCTTTCAGCCAGTTGAAGAAAATTTTACAATAAGGCAAAATGTAACAGAAAAAAATATAAGCTACCACAGAGCAATCCTTTTTTTTTTTACTCTGTAAGAACAATCCTGTTATTCAAATTTTATTTTGCTATTTGTCTTCACATTAACTGTAGAAAAGGTTTAGATTTAAGAAAAAGAAAATCTATTTTATGATAAAATTTGCAGTGGGAGTTTTAAAGAACTCTGACTTGCAGTATCATTCACATCTACTGTAAAAGCTCTGTGTTTACTGTTATTTTAAACCACTCTTTTCTGTCAGTGAAGTTCAAGTGTGAGAATTTCTATTTTAATCTTCCTTTTGCTTTAATTAGAAGACAAAAAGGTATAAGCCTGTTTCTAAACAAGTATCCTAACAAGAATGAAAATATTTAGTGTAAATTGTATATTGTTTAACAAAGTGAGAATCTGTCACTGCTCATTTTAATAGAGAAAATTTAGACTAAAAATAGGCAAATGGGTTTTTTTGCATAGTCAATTCTTGTTTACATTTAAAAGCATGAAAGAAATATTCAAGAAATTGACAGGGAAGAAGGAGATCAGCCTTGGGAATAATAACCAAATACCAGTACTAGAATAAAGGAAGAGTCCTGAGTGGGTCCAGAGACTTCAAATTTGTAGACACTTGTAACTTATGCACAGGATAGGTTTCCTCTGTACTACCCACTGCAGTGCCTCCACGGCACAATGTGACCCTGTGTGGTGTAGGTTTACTAACCAGTAGCCATATACAATAGATGATGTATAATGAACTCGAAGCGCTAGGCTAAAATTATCATTATTGATAGGAACAGGGATGTCAGAGAAGAATTGGTTGCAAACAGACAGCACAGAACAACTCTGGCTTGAGCTTTTGCGTATCAGCATATGCTTATTTCAGGGGGTTTCAAAGGCTGGTGTAAGGAGATGGCCCACAGAGATGGCCTGATTCCCTCCTAAGAAAGGATATTCAGGGAGAAAGGAGATTATTTCTCCCTCTCACACAGCTTAAGGATCTGCAGAAAATGTTCACTCTGATGAAGGCAAGTTGCTGACCTACTCCTTGATTTTCCTGCCAGCCTGGAGCCTTTCGGGCGCCTTGCCCCGGAGGTGCTGCCGCGGGGGCACAGCGTGGGCAGAGGCTGGTGGAGCTGGGAGGGGCAGCGGTGTCCCTGCGCTGCCAATTGCCCCCACCACATCCTCAGCCCTCCTCAGAGGCTCCCTGAGTCACCACAGCTGCATTCACCTTCCTCTTGCCCCGCTCTCTGTTTATCCAGGGCTGTGCTTGTTTACAGGCTCGCGCTGCAATCAGCAGAAGAAAATACTTGGGCCTTACTTCTGAGCTCTAATGCAATAATGCTGCTTCTCACAGATGCATACCACCTTTCTTTTGACAATTTCCAGAAGAACCATGGTTTTATACTTGAAAAATAATCCTGAAATTCTTCATTTTAATTAGGAGAAGCATCATAAGGAGAACATGAAGTGCCAGAAACTTTATCTGTGTGCTAAGCTACATTCTGCTGCTGATTTATTTATATGATGGACTGTCTTTATTTAGCTGATAATTTTATCCTTTATCCAGTCTTAAAAAATCTGCTGTTTTTCTAAGAGGTTCTGCACCAAAAAAGATTTTTGGTTTGGTTTGAAGCAGGTAAATGCATAATTGCTTTAATAAATAGTATTTAATTAGTCAAAAACCAAATAATCTACAACTAATTTTTCTGAATTATAACCTGTGGTGTAACCTGTGGTGTCATCTGGGGAGCAATATTTTAAGATGTTTAAAAATCTGGTTCAGCAGTATTTAAAGATGTTTAAAAATTCCCAGTAAAATACAATACAAAAAATGTAAGGGTTATAAATAAAAGTTATAAAAAGATCTATAAAACACAAATAGATTTCAAAGAAAAAATAATCTTTTCTGAACTCAACCTGTGCAAAAATCCAGTCACATTTCATATTTTCATTTCAAGTTGCAAACTCAGTACAAGGATGAAAAAAATTAAAAGAAAATGCATATATAACAGATATTAAATATATAGTGCAAAAGAAAATTAAGATAAAATAGATTATTAACTGAAGATTTGTGGCTTCCACAATTATTAACTGAAGATTTGTGGCTTCCACAATTCACATAACAACTTAAAGTAAAATCTCAACTAAAATATTTTAAAAAGTTTTAGTGATGTTTTCTGTCATTGGGATCATAAACATGAATTAGAAACTAACCTTTGAAAAGATTTACTTCTAGTGAACTGTATAATAGAGTGATAATTTTACTGAAAGATTTGACTTCTCCTGTGCTTTTCTCTAATTCTTTATCTAGAGCTGTAATGAATAGGATAAAATAACTGATAGTGAGAGTTGGAGTAAAACATGTCTGCATGATACTGATAGACTAAAAAGTGAAAAAAAAAAACTACTGGAAAATGTGGGAAAGGACCCATGCCAGAATCCTCTTGGGTTTGCCATTTTAATTGTGCTCTTGGGTATGTAGTTTTCAAGATTTTCTTCAGTTGTGGCATTGAAGGAAAAGTAAAATGAAGTGACAGAACAGATTAGAAGGCGATAATGGAAGGGAAAGTGAATAAACCAAGTGTAAACTTTTGAGAGGAAACACTAGTGTAAATCCCACTAGTTATGTGCTATTTTGAAAAAAATTTTGTAACTCCAACACTTTGATGAAGATGACAAATGAACTTTTTTATTAAGTAGTGATATATATTCAAGAATAAATATGAACATGTTACCAAAACATCCTTTTTCAAGGGGCAGGTTCTTTGAAGTTACTACTAATCTTTGCTATTTATATTAAAATTTCACAATAAGTTTATTTTGAAAAAAATTATTCTACTGCTATTCAGATGCTTACACTAATTCCTATTGAACTATGATATGCTATTTATGAATGGAATTCTTGTTAATTTTGGCATATATAATTTATTTAATTATGGAAAGCATATAATTAAAACAAAGTATAGCCATAATAAACGGGGCTTTTTTGATAGAAAAAAACCAAATGCAAAGTAGTATATTATGATGTTTGATGAAACTCCCTATCAGCAACAAAATTCCTTGAAAAACTCTGAACAATGCACTTTTTAAAAAACTTTGTTGAGCTTATTAGCTTGCTAAAGATCTGATCATTAAGAGTTTAGATTGTTTCTCTGTTAAATCAGATATGCCTCCTACAATTCTACAATACTTCCTTTATAAATTAATTGTTCTTCAGTTATTTGTTAAAGAATCTCCCCCACGTGAAAAAGCAAAATCTCAGTAGATGCGGATTTTACACTGCACTAGATCAATCCCAATACCAGTAAATGGATATTATTAAACAGCATGGGGTAGTGCAAACTGGGAAAGAAAACTTGTAGTGTGCTGCCTTTGAGCAGACCTGGCTTGCATGCTGTGACAGGGCAATTGTCGACATGCTTTTTCATGCCAATCTGCAGCTTTTTCAACTCTAGATGCTATGGCAACCAGGGTTTAACAGACTAAGCAGCTAACAAGCTTCCCTGATGGAATTGTCTGGTTGTATGATTGCCTTGTCTTAGTGAAAATATAAAATAGACCAAAGACACTTGTGGACATTTGTCAAACTGATTATAATCTGGACACTCAGCTCATAATTATCTGTTATATATTGCATAGTATTGACCGTCAGTGTTTTCCATGATGTCTGTAGCGAACCCAAGTGTCTTTCTGTGCACCCTGTTTCCTGTGGAATGAACGGGTTTTGGTTAGGCTGAGTTGGTCAACATAGCAGTTAAAATTACATGGATATAGAAAATAAATGCCATTAGTTTAAAGGTTTCTTCCCCCTCTTTGTCTGTTTGTTTCTTTTTTGTTTTGTTCTGCCTTTTTTTGTTTTTTCTTTTTTTTAGTTTGCTATAGAAATAAAAGAAAGGAAACAAAAACAAATTTTAAAGTAACTCTATTCTTTACAAACATAAAATTGGAAAAAAATGACAATTTCAGGAAATGGTTTTAAAAATCTGTGCGTTTCTTTATCAGGTAGTTGAGTTCTTTTTGGCCCCAAGGAATGGTTTGTGTTTCTTGCTTGTTTGTTATTTTTTAATTTATTCTCAGAAGAAAAGGGCATTCACCATAAAACACGGGCCTAAAACTGCATGTTTCCCAGCACCTTTTACAAGCTGAAATCTGTGGAGCTCATTACTTTGCAAAGACTTCTTGGCCACTGGTAGAACACTGCTTTATTGTTTTGAATCTCTTTCAATTCTATTGAAAGCTAAGCAGAATGTTTTTACTGTGGTATTTTCTTGTTGTTATTGATTGGTTGTTTGATTTGTTTGTTTGCTTTTATCCTGAAGTGAGAAATTCAGATTTCATATTTTTCTATGTGGATTTTTTTGCAGCATTTTTACTCATACTGCATTTTAGGATGAACCTTAGCAGGCTACAAGAAGACCCATAGGATGCAGGTAAAGTCTGAGTTCACAAGTGGGACTTTTGTCTTTGGCAGTTTGAAGTTATATCACTGCAGATGGTCCTGACTAAAGGTATCCTCTCGATCCTATTTTAGGAATGTTGTCTGCTACTGTACCTCTATGAGGCCAGCAAATACCCAGCTAATTAGGCCAGCTAATTCATTCTTTCCTATAGGCAGTGGAATTCCTTCTCCAGTTGTGCAGGTTGTCCTCAAGGCCTCATGAGTAAATGTTACAAAGGTGCAGTGTTTTTTTCGTGAAGGAGAAGGTGAATGTCATGGACAGGCTATTTGCAATCAGGCATTCTTGCAAATATGAGTTCATACAATTCCAAGGTGAAAGAACAGTATATTGTTAGGTGAGCAAGGAAAAACACCTAACGAAGTTTTATTTACTGAATGTATAGACTTGTTAAATGTTCTGATATTTAAGATTCTGAATTCCTGTGTGATTCATAATTATGCTCACGTGCTCAAGAAGGAGATTGGCATCCTGGCCTGTATCAGCAATAATGGGGCCAGCAGGGCCAGGGCAGTGATTGTCCCCCTGTATTCAGCACTGGTGAGGCCACACCTCGAGAGCTATGTTTGGTTCTGGGCCCCTCACTACATGAGAGACATTGAAATATGATCATGTCCAGAGAAGGGCAATGGAGTTAGGAAATGGTCTAGAGAGTAAGCCACAGGAGGAGTGGCAGAGGGAGCTGGGGTTGCTCAGCCTGGAGAAAAGGAGGTGCGGGAGAGACCTTATTGGTCTCTACAACTGCCTGACAGGAGGCTGTAGAGAGGTGGCCTCTTCCCCCAGGCAGCTAGTGATAAGACAGAGGAAATGGCCTCAAGCAGCTTTAGGGGAGGTTCAGGTTTGACATTGGGAAGAATTTCTTCACTGAAGGGGTGGGTAAGCAATGAAACAGGCCATCCAGGGAAATGGTGGAGTCACTGTGTGTGGAAGTGCACAATAAATGATTGGGTGTGGCACTTAGTGCTATTGTGGTGTTTGGTCAAAAGTTGGGCTCAATCGTCTTGAAAGTCTTTTCCAACCACAATGGTTCTGTGACTTTACAACTGTTAGTTTCTGTTTCCAGTTTGTATTGACGAAGAGTCATAAATGCATCTTTGATAATAGGCTGTCTGTAAAAGGCTTAGTCATTTTCTCCCAGCTTGGGAAACCTTCAAAGAACAACTTTCTCTATAGCTTTAGAGGCATCCAACAAAAGCCAATACCTTCCTTTAAGCAACCCATCTAGATTTCTACCCAGCTGGCAAGAAAGATAAGGCCATGGTCTTTGCTTGACTGTATAAACCCCAAACCAACCTTTGTAAGCTACTCTTCCAAAGAATCACTGTGTTCATAAGTTTTATTTTTTTTTCATATAAATATTTTGGCTTGACATAATATTTTGTGATAAAATTTATTTATATTTTACATCTTCAGTTACACAGACTTTGAAATGTTTTGAAAAGTCCTTTTTTTTGTTTTTGTTGACTGGATGGGAAAAATATCATGGTGTCAATACTCCAGTGTCCAAATAATTAACTTTGGCTGTGGAAAACAGTAACTGTGACCTGTGGCACCTTTGGTCACTCTCTCATATATGGGGCTTCCAGGTCTCAGCCACCATTTAGTCATAGTGCAAGTCATTAGCCTCTTTTTGACCATCTGACTTGGTGCATGCACCATTCATACTGCTTGAAGTTCACTGTACCTTAAAACAGAAAATACAAGTTTTCCAGCTACAGGAAATCTTTTTTAATGAGTTCAAATCAAAGATTCCAATTAGAAAGAGATGTCAAGAAAATTTTAAAAAATTACCCTAAACCCTCAATCACTGTAGGTGTGATTTACACCCTTCTGCAACGGCAGTGGGTTGGAACTAGATGATCTTTGATGGCCCTTCAAACCCAAACCATTAAATAATTCCATGATTGTTTTTTCCTTCCTATTAATGTACACATTGAGATTGCATATAGCTGGCTCTTGTCTTTGAAAATCAGATTGTCAGGAGGCAAAAAAAAAAAAATCCCAAATAATTATTTTTTTTCCTGGACATCCTGGTTTAGAACAAAATTGAAGAGAAAACCATTGTTTTTGGTCCTGTCAGGATGACTAGAGGTCTGGCAGATTTTGAACTGTGATGAGATTTCATCTTTCTGTGAATATTTACCTATTTAGTCTTAGAAGAATGCGATATTAAATTTTCTAACTATATTTACATATAGAATTTACCCATAGAAAACACAGATTTGTCTTGAAGGAAAAGCTGAAAGGACATCAAAGAAACAGAAGGTCCTGTAAGGTACTCCTAAAAAATGTCACCAAAAAGCATTTAGAACACCGGAAAAGTGAGAAACACATCAGCAGGTCATAATTAACATACAAGGGAACATCTCCAATATATTACAATAGAACAGAAACATTTTTTTTTAATTGAACACAAAGGATTTTCCTGTTAAACTGAGATCATATTGAAGCTGAGGACTGTCTGCTACAAGTTTCCTTTATATAAACATAAAGATAGAAAAAACCTGGCCAAATCCTAAATAAAGAAATATAGCATCAGAACATAACTGCCAGTGATCAGAATAAAGCAGTTAATAATGTATATGGCCTTCACTTCTGTCATTAATATAGTGGGACTGGCTAATATTATCTTCATGTAATCCAACTCTGCTCTAGGATCTATTCAATTTTTATGGTATTCAAGTAGTACAACAAAGAAATGTGAAAAGAATTCACAGTAAATGTCCTTCATTAAAAAACAACCAGCCCATCCCTATTTATAGAACAAGAAGTAGTATCTTTTATAAGAAAATTTCAGTCATGACAAAAATTGAATTTTTGGTATGTAATTTATCCTTGTAATGCCTGAATTGTTAAAACAAAAGGGAAAGCATTTTAAAGATTCTAAAATTTTCAAATTATAGATGAGACTAACATTTTTTTCTTCTATACAACTGTGTTGAATCTCAAGTTCTGTGCCTTATTCTAAACAGGTTAATGCCTGTTTAGAAGATATATAGCTGACTAGAATAAAAATGTTAATTTATACATATAGACTTGCAGATAAATGTGCATATAAAACCTTAAAAAAAGTCACCAAACACTAAAGACAAGCTGATAATTTATATCTTTCTAATCAGATATTAGAATATTTTTTTATTTTAAGTGTATCCATGTATGCATTAATATATGAATACATACTAATTATGCTATTTTTTCATAGTGTACAAATAGATTTTTACTTTGTGATCAGATTTCTGATCTTTGAATAGGGATAAAGGTGCTAACAAATGGATTTCAAATGCTAATTTTGACACTGCTTCATCCAAGTTACTTCATTTCCCCTGTGATAGCCACACAATTCTGATTTCCATATTTTGCCTTTACCTGCCTGCTTAGTGACTTAATGAATGGCTGTTTCTCATGCTAGAATTAAAAGAGATAACTTTTGCAGAGAAGAGACAGTGTCAGTACTTATTTTGGTTGAAATGCTGGCAATATAAAAAAGCCAGTAGCAATAGAATGTGTCCTGTGCATTGTATAAGAGAGAGTAATGCTTATTTATTATGAAAGAACATTAAAAGACTTTTCTACAAAGGTTTAGCTTCTATAAAAGAGTCATTTTCAGGAGCTTGAAATGGTTGGCTGAAGTACACATCAATTTGTTTGCTATTTCTAGAATATATTTTATCAACACCTTTTCTCTACAATTTACATTTTTCAAAATGTCACTGTTTCTGTGTGAGATACTAAGTATGGACCAATTAACTATTGATGCTTTCTGCCAAGAATAAATGTTGCGATATAGCATACATACAGGACAGAATAAATATTCTATGATGGAAACGTGGAAATTACCAGGCTACTGGTGAGTAATGCATCTTGAATATTACCTGAAGCCATGAGTCAGATGCTAATTATTAATGTAGAATCTGTTCTAGAGATAGTTGAAATTGGGGAGAAAATAAAAGAACATAAAGTCATCTAACATTTTAGTTTTTATCATTTCTAGGGGAAACAAGCAGGTTACCTAGCCTGTTTTGAAAATGTATTCAGCTAGGAAAATTTTTAAATATGGTTTTTACAGCCAGAATGGCTTCAGCACAATCAGACTAAAAGGCTCTTAAAAAATCCGCACACAGAAGGATGTGTCTGAAAAAGTTAAACCTTCTCTGAAGCAACATTGAGGCTACTCTGTCCAGGTGAGGATGTGATAGAAAATAGAAGGGGGCTTTTAGAAAGTATGCTATAATCAAAAGTATTTCTTGTCCTTTTTAAGTGGTCTGGAGAGAAGTCCTCTGGAGCCCTTCAGGATTTTTTTTCTGGTGACACTAAAGTAGGGACTGAGGAGGAATGCCAGAACATCTCAGGCTGAAAGCAGTTCATAGGTACTTGCTTGTGGTTCTATGTTCCCTGTTCTTAGATGGCTATTAGCACAGAAATCATGGGGTTTGGCAGTAACTCAAAATACTAGTAGCTACATATTGGTAGAGAATGGTTGGGCAGAAAGTGATTCTTCTTAAAAAATTACTTTGGTTAAATTTTGGTTATTGTCACCAGTTTTTGATACCACCATGTGGTCTCACTAGATGATGAGTCAATCTATAGTAATTTAAAAAGGAGTAAATTGTTATGGCAGCTGTATCTGTATGTTATTTCATTTCAAAATGGGGAGATGCCTCTGTAAATACACACCTATTAAAAATGGTCAAGATTAGAAGTCGTATATAGCCTTAAGGTAGCTGCTGGGTCTCAAGAACCTTTGTAGGAAATGGAAAAAGAAAGTGGGAGATTGTAGTTACATATTTTTTTTTTCCCAGAGCTGAAGTTTCTGAGGTCTTAGTCTCCTGACAATCACAAAGATGAGATGTAGCCATAAGTGCAATCTTGTGCTGCCAGAATTCATGACACGAGCTGGCTGCATCAAAGGAAGAGATTCTTTTAGAGTGAGTGACTATTAAGGAATTTGGGTGATGACATGTAATCTTTCACAAAGATGCTTATTGAAAAACTGTCCCTCATATAGGCACAACCTCTTCTGGAGATCCTTGTCTTCAGCCCACTTCAGTAAAATTCAGAACTCCTGCCTGTGTTCAGTTGCATATTTTGTCCTGTAGGACTGTTTGTGGGAGTAAACCACCAAGGCTATGTTCATTCACATAAATAAGCATGATTTTGAAAGATAAAACCTTGTTTCATGTGGGTAAAGCAGCACGTTTGCACATGATTGAATTATCTGAAAAGAGAACTCCACTTTCTCCCGTCACATTTGGACACACCTCTGCAGGCTTTACCCCTATCCAAGAAGTTTTAAATAATGTTTCATTAGGTAAAAAATCTGAGGATAAATGGGTAGCGACATGTCAGACTGTTTACCTCTTGTTTGGAATATCTACTTCAACCATTTCCTTTGGTGAGCCCTAAATTCTATTTTATACTTTGCAGACTTGAATTTCATGGTGTTTGAGTAAAGCAGAACTGCAATATTAATTGAAATATTCACTTTGGATAAATGTTTGAACTAGGCTTCAAGATACTGTGTGTTTTCAAAGTTAAGTGGACAGAATTTTTAAAATAGTTGTGCTGCCATCAGAACTCCTTTCTCACATACAGAGACCTTCTATTACTATTGGGTAATGATGTATATAACATAATACATTAATGTTGCTTTAATGTGTTCAATAGTACAGGAGAATGTAGTAATTAGGCACTAAGGCATTCTTTTTGCTATGATTTGATGAGGTGGTCAATTACCTGTGCTGTATGACAGCAAGTGGTACAATTGGTTTAACTTAATAAGTACATTGACAAAAAGGGCCACTGTGATGTACATTAGTTGCACTTAAAAGGCTCCTTTGAGTTATTACCAAGGTAATACCTCAAATATAAATTAATTTAATTTGTTTAGAACAGTTTACACTTTACACATCATTAAATCTTTTTCTATAGCAGATTGTACAATACATTAGGTAAATTATAAATGTCTAACCAAAAAGTGAACATTTGACCATAATGGCTACTTAGAAAAGATAAAAGGTAACAGTTTAAGTAGAACTTGCCTTTAACTGAAGCTCTTAAACTAAGATTGATAGAAAACAGTTTTTGAGAAGAAATAATGAATACCGATTTATATAAAATGCTGTTAACTGTATTTTCCTTTTTGTATTAAACTTAATGAATAGATATACCTTTTTTATTTTGTGGTACCCTACCATTAAATGATACCATTTTTTTTTCCTGCCTAAATAAATTCTAATTCTTGTCACCTACTATCTGTACAGGAAGATTTGAGACATTATTCCTAATTGAGATTTTTACTGAATATCTTTTGAAGATAAATTTGTTTTATTCTTTCACCCACTATTTAAAAGGATTTTTCACATTTTTATCTTCTAAAGGAATTGTCAATGAGAAACTAAAACTGCATAGACTATACATTAAAATCACTTTAGTTTTTAAGCTGTCATGAACTGTTTCAAAA
Source organism: Chloebia gouldiae (assembly GCA_003676055.1). Classification (NCBI taxonomy): domain Eukaryota; kingdom Metazoa; phylum Chordata; class Aves; order Passeriformes; family Passeridae; genus Chloebia; species Chloebia gouldiae. The sequence continues at coordinate 22,393,929 of QUSF01000004.1, read as the reverse complement.
AATGGTAAGTTGCTATTGTTTAATGTCTGTCATTTTATAATGCTTTAGAAGTTATCTATCCTGTAAAATTATTAACTGATGCTAAAATTGCCTTGTAAGTATTAGGACAATAGCAATTTTGTAACAGCTGGGACACTGCCAATGTAAGATAAGTACATTTTGCTCTGTAGATTCATAAAGTGCTTTGAAATGGTTTGTAACTGATGGATGGATGCATTTTCTAAGTGTAGAAAGCAATATTTTGTAGAGGGAAATGGCTTGAAAGCTGACACACATGCATGCAAATGCCATTCTCTTCAGTAAGTAATTTGCTTTTTCTTTCAAAAGCATAAATGGCATAGTTAGACACATTATTTTGTATATTGCACATAACAATACAAGATGCACAAAAACAGCAAGTACAAAACATTTCATATTGATAGAGGAACCCATGGCTGTAGTATATGATTAGCATAAATGTATACACACTGAAGAAATGCCTTCAGGATTAAAAAGTAAGGCTGAAAACAGGAAAAGTTCTTCTAACTTCAAGAAATGAAAATATTTAGAATATACTTTTTAGTCCTAGAGTTGTGCCTTTTAAAAATAGTTAAGCTGCCCAGAGCCTGAACCAGATCATATGCTCAGTATTGCATCTGACCCAATGGCCCCATATTGGGATTTAATTCTGAAGACAAATCATTTAAATTAATCCTCAAAGTGTTTGTATGTCAGTGACAAAACCCAGGAGAATACTATTCTGGAATATATGTAGGCATGGATATTCTTATAATTTAAGAACCTTTTAATGCCAAAATTGATTTCTGATTTATATAAGTGTTTCCTATTTGTGGTTTATATCATTGCATTATTTAGGTCATCTGCATTGTAAAATTCACACTAGCCAAGAAAACTTCTTGACAGCTTTTGTAATGACCTTTCATGTTAACGTGATGCTTTAGGTCCTTGCTCCTGGAAATTTCCATGCCCTCTCAGCTATCCAACACTGATGAATCCCAGCCTCACTGAGCAACTGAGAATAATACAGCTAAGCCTATACCGAGTAAGTGAAATCTTAGTCTAGAAAATGGTCCCCAATGAAATCTTTGGAATATCAACTTCAGCAGGTCTACTCAATATAATTAGTGTCAACATATGGCCTTTTTGTTTAAAGGAAGGAACATTTCCTTCACAGAATCTTGTTAAATCTCTCATTCTACAATTATTGTAATCATGACCTCTATTGTTCATCATTTCCACTAAAATTTTTGCTTCTACATCAGCTTCTTAAGATATATATTCCCATTAGATACAAAACAGCCATTAATCTTAATGGAAGCTATGCTCAGAAATGGAGTGGGAAAGGCACCCAGGAGGTTTTGTCATATCTTTAAATTCAGTAACAAAAAAATTGATTTGAGCGAAGTTCTGATAATAAAAGCACATTGTTGAAGAATTAAAATTTGAAATATATTTACATACCTTCTGAATTTATATTAAGAAGGATTGAAACAGTACTTCTACTGGATTATGTGGCAGAATTCATGCTGATTTCATCCTAAGAAAAGCTGCTCATTTTGTTATAATGTAGGAAAGTTAGTAGGGTGAATAGCTCATAAGAACAGCTTATCTGGCAATCTGGGTCTTAATATGCTTGATCCTTGCTTGTGAACAGATGATATTATTTTAAGAAGTATACAGTCTTTTTTACAATATAAACCCATTTTATTTATTGTTTGTCCCAAAACTTTATATTTAAAATTCAAACTTGGAACAGCAAAGTTTGTTATTCACCACATGGCTTTCACTCTTTTTCTGAACTTGATATCTGTAAAATGCATGAAAAAAGCCCCTTGAAAATGATTCCTTTTTCTTGGTAATAAGCTCTTCAAAAGAATCCTGAAGATTGTTTATGTTTTTGATGTATTTGAAAATCTCTTTTTAGAATTGTCATTTTTTTTGATTGCAAAATTGTGGCAACCTTATAATACAATGACTGATAATAAGAATAAACCCACAATCAAAATAAAAAAATCACTCATGATTATTGTCCTTCAGAAGACATTGTTATCCCTATGTGTATTAAAATAGAATAAACTTATTAATAATAGGAATATTTTGTTTTTAATGGAAAATCCTGATTGCAGTTCTTTAGAAGATTGTCATAATACCTCTTTGTTTTGAAAGGTCAGTTTGTAGAAGGAAACGTGAGAAAAACATTTAATCAGAAACTGGCAAACAGTCAGTGGACTGGCAAGAATTTGATGGTAAACAATACTTCTCCATAAAATTGCCAGATTGAAAGGATCTGATGACTCCCACTTCTAGGAGCTACTTGGAAGAGTCACAACTATTTTTATATGCATGTGTTTTTAGAAACAAGTTGCCAAAAAGAATCACAAATATCAATTTACGAGAGTAGGTTAGGTGTTTATCTGTATTGTATCTTCCCTAAGGAGAAATTTCAGTACATGGGGTATGTTTGTCACTTGAGATTATGGCTATAACACACAAAACCTTCTGCTATTTTGATAGCTGCTGTGACTGGAGTCCATAGGTTGAAACTGAGCCTTGGAAGACTATTTTTTTTTAAATCTATAATATATGCAACCTTTGAAACCACCAGAAATGAGTTGAAAATACAACTGATTCAATAACTCAATAAACTGAAGAAAAGTATTGTATTTGCATTGTATTACAGGTTGACTAACATTATAGTTTTCCTGAAAGCAGTATTTAAATAAAATGATCTATGGTTTTGCTTTGCAAAAAAAATACGCAATTTGTTTGTTTTTGGAAAAAAATTAAAATTATGTGCTTCTGGAGAAAAATACATGAGAAAATTAAAACCAAAGGTATTGTAAATACTACTTTTAGAAGCTGCACTTTTAAGTTTTCTTTTCTTTAAATAAAAGTATAATTAATTACTAAGAAAATGAGAAAAATATGTTCATTTTTTTTTCCATTTCTCTTATGTTTTCCTTAAATGGTGTCACATAATTTCCCTGCATGTTAAAATAATTCTTTGTAAGAAAACACAGAGACAAAATACCCCTCCCTAAACCAGGTAAAAAATTAAAGTATTTTAATTAAAGTCTTGGATTTCCCCACTTTGTCATTCTTCTAGAAATTATGTGTGTGTGTGTGTGCACTGCACACAACCTTGTGTCAGTCCTATTGCTAAGCAATGAACATAAAAAGTTCTTTAGGCACCAACTGTTCTTAATGTTCTTCAAAAATTATGCTAAAGCATTTGTGAATAAAATGAAATCAGATTATGTTTTATTTGAAGAAATAAGTAATATGAACAAATATTTTGAGTACTGCGCTTTCCCAGAGTGTGCATATTGACAGTGTTTAGTTACCATATGCAGTACAGCGCAGGAAAAGTACATCTTTGGTTTTAAGATGATGAAACTACTACTTCACTAAATAATGCTAATTAGAGGCAGAAACTAGACATCACACTGGAGAGAAAAGGAATTCTGTTGTCCCAGCTTTCCAATCAAAACCACTGGAAATTCTTTTGCTTAATCTTGTAAGGAGCTTGAAATATATGTATACTGCAAAAGTCTTCAGACTCCTAAATTGGGATTTTTTTAGAGCAGCCATAATGTTTGGATTAAAACTCCCTTTGTATCTTTTGAATAAGAAGAAAAAGTGTCTTAATGGAAATAGTATAAATAACTGAGACTTACTGTGCCTTAGGAAAAAAAATTGTTTATGAAGAAAATGCTTAGTGAGAGTTTGGCCATGATTTAGGCACTACTTTCAATCCTTTAGTTTGGCCTATTGTGAAGCAGATGGGATGATTTTCTTCTAAACAGTTTCTGCAATTCCATCTTACTCTTATTTTAGCACATAATTAGGTGTCGAGCATTCTGAGCAGGTTATACAGAATATATACATTAGTGATTTGAATAGGTTTTATGTATTTTAGCTATCAAGACACATTAACCTTTAATCATAACAAGGCCTGAAGTCAGAAGAAACTTGGTGAGAGGTTCAAAACCCTTGCTTGCCATACTCAAAAGTCCATAATTTCCAATTTGCTACTTTCAGGCTGTGACTCAATAGCTAATATTATGAGACTGAGATGAAACAGTAAGATAGTTGTAAATAAATCATTACACCCAAAATGTTTTATTTCCAGAATGCAATGGTCCTGGCAACAAAAATATTTACTTCCAGTGAATCACTGGCAGGTACTTTCACATTTTAAAATTATAAAATATGTGAGATTCTGGCAGGTTCACTTACCTCCTGAAATTGTCTTTTATAAAATTTTACACATCTGTCATACTTTTTATCAACTCCTTTTTTTTTTTTTTTTAAATCATTTTGCATGTATTAAGGAATTGAGTATGAGCATTCTCCAAATAGGTCCATGCCTAATGTCATCGTCTCTTTTACAAGACAGAGAAGAAGACAAAGGTTCAGTGCTGGTTATTTATGAACCATCTGTGAAATGGTGAACCCCTTTAGCTCCTTCCTTCCTTCCTTCCTTCCTTGCTTCCTCCCTCCCTCCCTCCTGCTCTCCCTCCCAATGCCTGTTTTTTCCCTTGCTACTTTTAAATGTACTTATTTGCTATTTCACTCCTTGGTCAGCTATTTTCCTTCTGGCCTGTTAAAATAAGTGTGTCTTTTTTGTTGCCCAAAGGATATGTCATTTACATCTTATAGATGGTTTATTAATAAGTTCTTGCAGCTTAATTTCAGACCTGTGTCTTACAGCATAATTTTAAAAGTTACTGGAAAATGGAGGAGATAAAAATATTTTTGTCATAAGATAAATGATGAAATAATCCATATTTACATGAGAGTAAGGGTGATATAAGTATTTGCATAGTGTATTTTTTAACATTACTTTGAATTTTCAGTAAAATAAAGAATATTTATTCTTGTAAATAAATAAAGAAATAATCTCAATTCTGATATTTTTGTAAGAGTGAAAGCTGTCAGGTATTTCACTGTACTGTGTATCTGATGCATCGACACTGAACAGTAAAACAACTTTACAGCGCCACCTTTGAGAGTCTGTCATGATCTCAGATGTCCTTATTATGAAAGGGACTGAATAAAAGAAAAGGATTCCGTAAATCTCATTTCACCACTGAAGTGTTTCATTTATGTCAGCAGATCACATGGATCTTCCTGGCCTGGGACTTATCATCTAAGAGGCAGAAGAGTGATTTGGAGGTAAAATGGTGAGGAAATAGAACAACTGTGTTAGGTGGCATCAACAAGAGAAACAGGCTTCAAGTAGAGCTCTTCCTGATTGACTCCCAGGCAGAGGAATCTTAATTTCACTATAGTTAAGAGGGAAATGAATTGCAGGCAGTTAAGAAAATCACTTAGAATTCAAGGATGCATTGCTGTGTATTTTATTTATGGTGTTCAAAACTGTAGTTATCAAATGCCTTTCTTTCACTTCCAGCAAATTAAAGATTTGAGTTGATGAACCTGACTCTATAAAAATGCAAAAAAAAGAAAAAAAAAATCACGATGAATATTCTTATTGTTGTTTATCTGACAATTGGACTAGTTTTGATTTTTTTTTTTGCTGGTTAGTTTTAATTTTTTTTCCCAGATAGCGCTATTTTACATATCTATAATCATAAATTGTCTTGCAGTTGGAATGCTACTATTGAAGGGCAACATGAAGGTTCCTGTGTGACTAAGGAATTCTTATCTCAGTAACATTACAGCCACATGTAGGTAGAGTAAGTGAAAAAACCCACATGTATAAGTCCAAAGTTTTCAGTTGTATTGAATGGTTGTTACAGTAACTGGAGCATCCACTTATCCATCTTATTAAGTCAATACCATTATAAAAGCCATCAACAGATTAAAAAATTCTCATTTCCAGTCAGCATCTTAATAAAGTCTCATGGTCACAGATTCTATCAGTTATATAAATTGAGCTAAATAGTTAATATTTTCAGAATCCTTTCCTAATTCTGCTACTGGAACAAGTTGTTCCCCCACCACCCATGTATTTCCCTCCTACACGCTACTTCCATTCAATTCCTCTGACAAAGTCTTATCAGACTGCATGTACTCCTGTGTCTGATAACTTTTCTTAAGGTTTCTGTATCTGAAACATATCCAGATTTACAAGAAAGAAGATTTACTCTGAATCCCTAGAGTAATAAAAACTTCTGGACAGCCGTTCCCATAAGGTATAGAAATTGATTCTCAGAAACATGCTGTGATGGGGGCTTCACTTCCCTGACATGCAAATTATATCTTTTTAACTTTATATCTTATATATGATATTGTACAATATTTATAAATAAATATACATTTATTATGTATAATATATAATATGTATCACACATATATGCTAACGTTTTTAAGTTCACTTAAAATGCTGAGGAACTTCAGTTGTTTCTGTTTCTGTCAAAGTCAAGGTGAGATTTCACATGGGTGTAGAGAAGGGAATCTAAATGCTTTCTGGTCTGTTCAGAATCAAGGACAACATGTCCTTTAGAACTGCTCACTTTGGACAACATTCATAAGCTAGACAGCCTTTCAGCTACTCATCCTGTGGTGTGCAACTGCTTTTTGATATGCATTAAGTTCATGTTTGTCTTGATACGTGGGGATTTTTGCTTTGTTTTATCATTTTCAGTTTTGCGTCCAAAAAGGCACAATAAGAAAGATCCATTCAGTCTTATAATAACTGCCTGCCGAAAGGATTTTTGTGCCATCAGACCCATAGCTGGATCTTTATTTTGTGCAGAAAAACATGGATATAATCCTTTGATTTTGTGAAAAGTTGTGGTAAGGGAGAGCAAGGTAGGAGGAGACTGCTTTATTCATGCATTCTCAAATTTTGAATGGGAAACCACATGAGGATTCCAACCTGAAAGGCAATCCACTATAGTATGTGAACTTTAGAGCAGTTAAAAAGTCAACCTTGAAAAAAGAACTAAGTTCTCAACATTACCTCTAATAGAGATAGTGTTCAGCTGTCACAATGCAGGCCAGACTAGGCCACCTAAGTTGGTATAAGAATCCAGAGAAGGAATAAAGTACCAGACATAGTGCAGCGGCAGGTGAGAGACTATTATGAAGCAATTTTCATGATATTTATTATAGACCTCTAAACTAAAAAAATCAGCAAAAGATAGAAAGGAGCTTTACAATAGGTTCTCCATTGTGGGTTATTGTGTTTTCAACTGCAATGAACCTGATAATGAAGTCAGCTGAGCAAGAGCATAAAGGTTTCACACTGACAAGAAAAATCATCCCCAAGAATAAGGCAACAGAAATGTCTTAACATTTACTACAAGTACAGTAACACAGAATAGCTTGTTACTAGTGACACTCTAAAAAATAATCAAGTAAGCAAAAATAATGTTTAAGCTCCAAATAAAGGTTCCTGGTGTCTCTGAAAGGGCAAATAAAGAGAGAATTTAAGTTTAGGATTCTGAAAGAGTAATAGGGATTATCAGAAAGCAAATGCTTTGCTGAATTACAGCATGCTGACACAAAACCCAACAGAGACAAACACTCTTTTATCTGGTTCCAAACTGCATTAGCAATGATGGGGAGAAGAGGGAACAGCCTGGTTGTTACCACAGGGAAACTAGACTGGAAAATTTTGTTGTCTTCAGCCATCATTAGAGCACAATTTTCACACAGACAAAGTCAACATTTCATAAAAGTAAAAGTATTCCAGCCTGGTGTGACTTACTTTGGAATCAGTGGCTCGGATGAGATTTGAGGACTAGGGCCTTAGTGCCCAGCTGGGACTCTGAACTGCATGAATTTGAAGCTGAACTTCAGCAGTGAATCTGAAAAATACTTAGTAAGGGCTTTTGAACCCTTGAAAATATTTTTTTCTTTAATTTAAAGTACTTGTTACCTTGTGGCTTTCTGTCTACAAGAGAGCAATACAACAGTTTTAAAAACAATATAGTACACTTCCAACTCTTCGAGAACTTGTTGTAACGCCAAAACTAATCTTTATGACATGGCAATCCCTGCCCAAAAGGATCTAATTTAGATTAAAAACATAATCTTTTTTCTCCTGCACTCCACCAATTATGGATCTGGCATGTTATGTGTCGCATGTACACATATTATTGGACATAATAGTCCAGTCATTATGAGCTTCTTAGGTTGGTAACACCTCTTTGTCAGGGACATAATCCATTCTTATGGCACAGTGAAGCTTCTGATGGGAATTAATTTACCTCTGTAGCAGCCAAAGAATCATTTACTTCTTTCAGTTGCCATCACTCCTCTTTGCTGCATATAATAAAGCTGTAGGGCTTCTGCATTACCAGCAGAAGCACCTTTACCTGCCCTCAACTATCCTTAGCAGAATGATGCTCATGATCCTTTCAGGATGGATACAATACACACTAAAGCACAACTGCCACACGTAGCAGGCACGCTCTGAGCTCACCTCATGTTAAAGGAATGGTTTGGGTATCGAGTGAAATGCCATCGTAGTTTTCCCAAAACACAGTGACTGGCACTGTTAAGGGTATTTTGCAGTAGTTTCATGGTTAAAGCTCTTACTCAGAAATGATCTGATAGAATCAACCTGTCTCACCCTCCAGACATGTATAAAGTGGTGCTAGGGAAATGATCCCCTTATGTCTTTATTTATGAGCCAAGGCCGCTGGAGTGAGATAAATTGTGCCACTGTGAGGAAAAGGAAAAATCACAATGCTGGAAAAAACAAGTAAGGAGGAAAGAATGTGGTTGAATGGCAAATTGTGTTTCAATTCCTGAAGCTGAGTTTCTTATCTTTTTATGAATGATATAATTAAAATGCAGGTGGTAGGTGAGAGTTATCAGACTGTGAGATTTGCCTTTCTAGGAAAATACCTATTGACTGATTATAAAACTGTGTTATTTATGACCTCATTTCTTTTTCTATAGATGAACCTCTGGTACCAAGAGATTGCCATGCAGCAGAAGAAAGGTAATTGAGCAAGGTCTCCTGTTTATACACGGCACTGCTCTAGTTATTAGGCATTCATACAAACACAGGCTGGGTCTGGCCTATTTGAAATGGCAAAGCATTGCACATATCCCAGTCCCGTGAGTGGGCCAAGATGATATACATATGAGTGAAAAGCATCCTTGTCATGTACTGAATTAAGGATCTAAGCCTTGGAGAGGGTTAGAAGTTCAAGACAACCTCATGTTGAAAGTTTTGTGTTTGCTAGCCTTTTGTAATTCTCTCTGAAGTGTGCAGGCTTTAACTCACTCTTCTGAAAGATCTGTTTTCTGGTTAAAATGGAATTTAGAGATTAGACATTATAAATTGAATGCTGCAATGTGCATATTTTTAAAGTAAAATTTAGACTTTGTCTGTCTCAAACAATATTTTTAACATTTTAATTACTTATTTTGTGTCATGTTAGAAATAATTACTTTCCTCAGTTTTAATTTACTTATCCTAACAGCTCTTTGAAACAGGAGATAGCAGGCTATCTCTGAATTCTACCCTGGAACTGAATGTAGAATTCAGGCAGGATAACCACTTTTAATACAATGAAAAGATACTAAAACAAAGTAATGCTTCAAGTCTCATGTGCAAAACAAAGAATCTATGTAATTTCAATTTTTAAGCCTCTATTTGTCTCTGGGAATCCCAAATAAATAAAAATAAAAAGCAAATTATGCAATCAGGCAACTAGATCCCATCTAAACCTGATCACTAGAAAATTCTTTTGATACAATTAAAATGTTTATTTTTACCTCACTTATGTGTTGGACATGGGTCACAATTTTATACTCTTTCAGAATATCTTTTATAGCTTTAAAAAAATTCTTAAGGAATGATGGATAATTAACAAATTCTACTTGTATTGGACTATTCTACTAAGAAATTCTACCCTAAGGTTTTTTAACCTTTTGTTTGCTAAATTCCCTCCACATCTAAGGAGAAAAAAAATTTTATTCTGTTAACATTAGAAGTTTCATAGGTATTTTTGATTTATAAAAAAATCCTTAAGGGATTTTACTTCAGTGCTGAGAAAATGCAGCAAAACTACTTCATAATTGGATATCTTTGAGTAGGAGTTTGAAATAGTAATTCTTTTTTCTTTTAATTTTGTAAAACTTTTGCTTCTCAGGCTAAACAAAAATCATATCTATGAATCCCACACACTATTTCACCAACTAAAAGGATGGATTTTCTACTGTTCAACAGTCCATGGTGCCACATTCAAAAACATGTGAACAATTTAAGCATATGCAAGCTTGAGAGCCTGCAAAGGAATATAGCAATATGATGTAATAATATAATAATTTTAAGTGGACTATTTTAGCAAGACAGTCCACACTTAGTCTTTGCTAGTAATTCATTATTATTCACCAGAGAAGCATCTTCTCCTAAGGCAAAAGCCTGACTTAGTTGAAGTCAGTAAGAAAAGTTCCACCTACTTCAGTGAGATAGAGATAACATCTCTGGAGCCGTGTTCATGAAATTGTTTTTTTTAAAGAATAATAAAAAATAATCATAGTTTGTTTTTTATTTTCAGTGAAATTTACCCCCAGAAGGCAGTTAATTGCTTTACTGACTAGAGGAATTTTAAGTTTCAAGGCTGTATATCATAAAAAAAAAGCTTGAAACTTCAATGTGAAATAAGTGATTACATAGTTTGGCATAATTGCAATATGTCACAAAAAGACAAGCTGTTAAAAACTGCATTAGAGCTGGCAAAGTGAACACCTCTGAAGTACAACCAACGTGGTGTCATGCTTGGAACAGCAACACATATGTTCCAGAACATAGATTGCATCAGAATAGGAGTTTCTTTGTCAAAGAAAGATATCATCTGATATTCTACCTACACAACAACAATTGTCTTTATTTATTATTGGTTATGGTATTTGTGTTAAGTACTTTCATCACAGGAGAGTTCATGGTGACATAGATCTCACAAAAATAAAAGGAAGCAAACAATAGGAAGCAGTAATGTTTGACCTGGGACTGATTTCAGACAACTGCCATTGCCACTGCTGTGTGTTTTGTGTAGCTGGTCAGTGCACTATACATCCCTCTTATAAAAACATTTTTTTCTTTGGTACATCAGCCTGTAAGCAATATGGGGATGATGAGTGCCATTGGGAAATGTTGCTTCCACTGGCGTCCCTTGAGCTTCTTTTGCACTATTACCTATAATTATATAAAATTCCTTTGACTAAACAAATTAGCTTTAAAATTAACTGATCTTTCCTGCAGTTATGACTTCACCAGAAACTCCTCCTATTCTCATTCTCTCAAGTCTTTTGTGATCAGTACTTAAACAAAGACCATGCTTGAGTGGTCTATTCCACTATTGTGGCTAAGGATATTCTGAATATATAAGGTTGTTTCAGAGCATTTACTCCCTTGATGACTGGTCAAACAAGGACCACAGACTGTGAACCATCACCCTCCATGGTTTTATTTATATAAATGTAATTTCTGTTCAAACGCCTCACTACTGCTGCTTATCTGCTGACTCTCAGTGGTCATACTCAACCTATGCTTTTTCAGACAACATATGTGTGGCAATTTCATGTCCTATTTAGATTTTAGGCTTCCAGAAGTATCCCAGGTGACCTTGCTGCCTTTCACATTTGTCTGTGGATAATATCCAGATGTAGCTACAGAAAGGCATACCTAGAATGATGCAAAATAGGTCTCTCACTTCCTTGTTAACCTTTTCCATCTATACTCTCCTGAGTGTCTAGAAGCAACCTACTATGCGCACTGAAGAAACCTGGTTATTAGCCAGCATTTTCAGACATGAATGTGCCAATTCTGGTTACTGTAAATAACACATAATTACTATAGCATTTCAGATAGCACACCATATTGGCTGACTTCTAAAACTGACTGGGAAACAGCACGACAGGAAGCAGTTGCAACATGCCTCACCACAGCTCATCTGAAACAGACTTTGAGGATTTGCAAGGCTGGGCATTCAAAGGATCTTAAGGTCTTTCATTAATCTGACCAGACCCTAAAGGAAAGCATTCTCTTAGGAGTTTTTCCAAAGCAAGCAGTTCCCTTAAGATTGAGTTTGCAGAATTTAGACACTCGGTATAAAACCACACATTCTTTTAGGGTTATTATCTTGCTTTTTTCTGTCCAAAACACTTGAGAAACAACATTGATCGGTAAAGGTGCCATCTAGGCCCGCAGAATCTTTCTTGTTTTTCTTTGTGGCTTTCTTCTTAAATTGATTTATTCTGTTTTTCTGTGTATTTAGCCATTTTCTGGTGGGTTTGCTTTTGCAAATTTGTGTCTGGTGGTCTTAAAATCCTCATTTATTTTTCTCCTTAAAGATATGTGATAACAAATCTTAGAACAGCTTGCTCTCCCATTACTCAGTCCATTACTGCAGCTGACACCATAAAGAGCATGATAGGTTTGAACACACACACAGAAGACCACAGATCCTAAAAGATAGGTGTATGTTCCTTTTAATTTTAAGAATATAGGCAGTTAATCTACATTGAACAGAAATTACATTTATATAAATAAAATAATATAGGGTGATTGTTCACAGTCTCTGGTCCTTGTATGACCAGTCATCAAAGAAGTAAATGCTCTGAAACAACCTCATATATTCAGAATATCCTTAGCCACAAACCTGACAATTTGCTGTGTACTGGGCCACAAAAAATATAAACCTTGGATTGTTGTTCTAAAAGGTTCACTAATTTCTGCTCTATAGAATGTTTATCATTCTTTAAGTAAAAGAGACATTTTAAAATATTTATACTCTATATTTTACTTTTTCCTTAATGAAGTCACATTCAAGTCTTAAACTGAATTAGTGTTAATTAACAATTAAGTGGGATGAAAATTCAATTGAAGAGTGTTTTTATGCAAAAACTGTTTACATCAGGATGGTTTTGAAGCTAAGACAGGAAACTTTTAGGAACATAGATCTTCAAAGGGGCTTTACTTAAGATGAGAAAAGAAACTTTGAATAAAAGTTATAGCTTTCACATTAATTGAATCATCTGTCATTTCCACTATACATATTAGAATAACTTTCCCCTAGCTTTATGATGCTACAGGAAGACTGTAGCTGTAGAATAAAATTATATGTAAGTTAAGTTGCAATTTTCCAGTATTTCTGATAGAATGCTTCTGAATTCAACAGTAAACTCATCTTCATCTTTCTCAGAGCACCTTATTTGCACATACATAAATGTTCATTTAGAAGTGGCTTAATAAAGCAGTTCTATGACATCATAGCAATGTGTCCTCTGTTTGCAGGATAAAGCCAGTACATATTTTACTAGCAGTTTCTCGGTTCTGAAAGGCTTAAGAAGGTGATATTCAGCATGGTGACCAAATGGGCAGATAAAAATAAGCAGAATACTGTTATGCATGATATGCTGGCATGTACATTATTAGAATTTCCTGCCTGACCAAGAGGCCCTCTATGGCAGAGTGACTCTATCAGTGGACAGGGGAAGGGCTACAGATGTCATTTACCTCAACTTCTGTAAAGCCTTTGACAGGGTCCCTCCCAACCCTCTTCTCTCCAAATGGGAAAGAGAAGGATTTGATGAGACTATTAGATGGATTAGGAATTGGTTTCAGGGTAGTGGTCAATAGCTCAGAGTCCTGATGGACATCAGTGACAAGTGATCTGTATTGGGAGCAGTGCTATTTAATATCTTCATTAATGGCTTAGACAAAGTGATTGACTGCACCTCAGCAAATTTGCAGATTACACCAAGCCGAGTGGTGTGATTGACTCACCTGAGGGATGGGAGACCCTTCAGAGGGACCTGGACAAGATCAAGAAATGGTCCCATGAGGTTTAACAAGACCAAGTACAAAGTGCTGAGGAAAACCCTGGTATCGGTACAGGCTGGGGGATGAAGCAGCCCTGCTGAGAAAGAATTGTGGGTGCTGGTGGGGGAGGGGCTAAACATGGGCTGGTGATGTGCACTTGAAGCCCAGAAAGCCAAAGGTCAGTGTCCTGGGCTGCATCCAGAGCAGTGTGGCCAGCAGGCTGAGGAATGGGATTCTGTCCCTCTGTTTTGTTTTCATGACACCCCAACTACAGTGGCGCATCCAGCTGTGGGGCGCCCAGCCCAAGGAAGACATGGACCTGTTGGGGTGAGTCCAGAGGAGGAACACTAAGGTGATTAGATAGATGATGCATCTCTCCTACAATGGAAGACTGAGACAACTAGGACTGTTCAGTCTGGAAAAGAGAAGCCTTTGACATGACCTAAGCACAGCCTTCCAGTGCTCTGTTTACAAGGGCATGTAGTGACAGGACAATGGGGAATGGCTTCAAACTGAAAGAGAACAGGTTTACATTAGATATTAGAAAAAAATTCTTTACTGTGAGGGTGATGAGGCACTGAAACAGGTTGACCAGAGAATCTGTGACTGTCCCATCCATGGAAGTGTTTAAGGTCAGACTAGATGCATCTCTTACCAACCTGACCTAGTGGAAGTTACACCTGTCCAAAGCAGGAGGGTTGGAACTAGATGATTTTTAAGGCCTGTTCAAATCTAGGCCATTCTACGATTCTGTAAATAAAAATACTTTCCATGCTCAATTGAGGTATTTCCAACTTGAAGATATTTGGTATACAGTTCCTACATATTGGTGTTTTATCACAATCAATATTCTAAAAATGACAAATAGCTACCACATTCATGTCTGTATCAATTAACAACATAGAACAATGGCCCTATACTTTAGATATTTGAAATTATAAATTGCTTATACAGGTAACAGAGTATAATTGGAACATTCCTTGGTGTGAAATGGTGATGTCTTCCTTTTTAGTCCCTTGTACCTGTAAATCATTCCACATAACACATCTTAAAACTGAAGTGACAGGACTGACGAACAAATTCACACAGACTTCGTGTAACACTTCACACTATATCCCATTGAGTGTTGCAATATATGTCAATTAATATTGCTTCTTTACCTTATAATAGTTTGAACACATTTTGTTCCCTCCAAATTATCTTGAGAATTCTTTTATTTAATAGAAATAAAAGTCTGAGACTATCAATTGTCTTTCACATCTCTAGTATAAGGTAATAACTTATCCAGGTGTCAATTCTGTGATTTTCCAAAATAGTTTTTCTAAAATAAGTAGGATTTAAAGGACAGGTTGTTTCATTACAGTTTTTAAAGAAGACTATTGTAACACTTAAAAGAACTTGCTTTTCTTTTCTCTTAGTATATATTTAAGTATTTTATATAACACTATTTTTTTTAACTTCAAACCAATATTCACTAACTGCTGTAAAACCATTGGTAGACCATGATTTGCAAATCTGAACACTCCATAATTTGTATATAAAATTCTCAGCAAAGACTTACTAGAAGAGACTTCTAATGAAGTTTCTTCTAATATGGATCCCCTTTCCTTAAAATCACAAGAATCACTAATATAAAAAGAAGTGCTGTAAAAGTGTAACTCACATTATTAAATAATAGCTAATTAGCAACATGAAATACATTAAAGTTAGCTATTTACTTACTAATTTGCAATGCTGTAGTATTTCTCCTCAAAAGAATGGACCCATGGAAGAATGGCAAAATATTTAAATTCTATCTAAGACCTTAAAATAGCACTGAAGGAGAACAGTATCTTTATTATCTTCAGGAGTTATGAGAACTAGTAATGGTCTATTTCATTAGAATTGTTTCTAGTATTATTTCAAGTCCCAGAGCTACCTGTTCTTAAGATCATCTCAGGGTTTTTCTCTGTACAAAACTGGTTTTACAATCCCACAAATATTTGCTAGCCAGAATCACACTATGCAATGCATAATTATTATAAAAGATATCTAAGGACAGCTGAATGATACGACATTTAAGAACTGGATGCGATAACAACAAGTACAGCATTATCTGAGGATAAATAATCTTTTCCAGGCTACAGTAGCAAAGAGAAAATATCAGGAGCAAAGGTGTGCACCCACTCCAAAAGAAATCATCAGAGCTCTACCTCAACATCTGGGCAAAATCTTTAAACCATAACATGTAGTATCACTCATTGGAGCATGTAACCTGCAGGTGAACTCTCATCCTCTGTGCACAGGATAGCATACAGGAAATTGAGTGTATTATTAATAACTTAATAAGTGAATGTCAAAAAAAGCACTGAGAAGATTACCTCATTAGATAACTTGAAAATATTTCTAATATGCAATGCATAAGCAAAGTATGTTTTTCCCTATTTCTTAATTTTTAATATTTAAAATACTAATTATTTTAAATGAGGATGAATACTTTTAACCTTTTTTATAACTGATTGATGATAAATTCTATCATTAAATGGTTAATTCTGATTTTAATACTTTTAAAAATTGGTTGATTAACATTGCTTCTATGTTTGCATACAAACAACATTTCTTTGCACAAATACTCCTATTGATTCTATTGACTTATCATTTTTGCAACTGTCATTGACAGTGACTTGCTCTACATCTTTCATTTTTCAGTGTCCCATGGTTCTAATGATAACCAGAGGGACTA
The DNA here is from genome assembly GCA_003676055.1 of Chloebia gouldiae. Taxonomy (NCBI): domain Eukaryota; kingdom Metazoa; phylum Chordata; class Aves; order Passeriformes; family Passeridae; genus Chloebia; species Chloebia gouldiae. The sequence continues at coordinate 22,377,451 of QUSF01000004.1, read as the reverse complement.
ATTTGAGCAACAGTTTTAAAGTAGTGGAAATATTCCATGCTAAGTAAGCAATTAATCGAAATATTCTCCTCCTTTAATACATAGTATTAACCATTCTAAAAATCCTCAACATGTGTAAACAACAAAGGCAAAAGTATTTTGATAAATTTACAAGTGCTTTAAAATGCACTTCTCTGAAGTTATTGCACAAATAGTAATAGGCTGAATAAATATTCAGATACTATAACAATTAAAGTGATAATATTGAATATACATATAATGTTAAATGTTAAGTTACAGTTCAAACATTAGTACATGCTGCATAACCCAAAATTTCATACTCATCTGATCTCTGTCCCTCATATATGAACTTTAACATGACTATATATGTCATATTTTGAACACAAACACTGAAAAATAAGGAAATAAAAAATTAAATACTTGTTTTTGTTTTTGTTTTTGTTTTTGTTTTCCTTCATTGGAAGGTGTATATATTCTGTCCAAAATAGTATTCTCTCTGCCCAGGAGCAGATGACTGTTAATATATTATGGTAGGTAGCTGTGCACAGAAGGAAAGCTGAATAGTCATTGGAAAGATGCAATCTGCTGAGCAGCGTAATTAAGGGTGCAAAAAGTTACAGAATAACTTTTAAGTCTGATGATGGATGACTCCTTAACCTGTCAAGACCATACAACATTGGCAATGTGAGCTAATATCTATTTCTGGTATCCAACTAACCACAGAACTCTTGGTAAGACAGAACATTATATTTACAGTGATAGCTCTTTAACTCCTGAGAACAGCTCAATATTTGGTCTTGAGAGTGCTGCCAATCAAATATAAAAAAGGCTGCCTTCAAGACAGCTGGGTACCATTTCTAAAGAGGCTAAAAGAAAACACTGTAAATACTGTTATCAAAATAGATGAGTATGCTCTACACTCTGTGAGAAAAAAAATATGAAGGAATAATCTTTGCTACAGCCCTTGGCTGAAATTCAAGGAAAAATGATTTGGTGTGTCTATGTTTGGGTCCATGAAATGTAATGTTTAGCAGGAAGCAGATACCCCCTTTTCTCAAAATTGCAGGTCTTTGGCCATGGCTCCTCCGATCTGTGAAGAAGGTCTGGCTGCTCCTCAGGAGCACCTTGCAGAGACCCCTCTCTGAGAACAAGCAGTCTTTTCATGCCTTTCTACACTGAGTCCACTGCATTTTTTCAGACTTCTATCTTCTGGGAAGGAGTGCACAAAGGAGGAAAAAACTAGTGGACAGTGCACTAGCCATTTTGAATGTGCAGTGCAAAATCCCCTGTTTCTCATAACAAACAAAGAATGCAAGCTGCTATTAATCTGAATATAAGCAAATGTTTCTGAGATAGTTGTTATTAGAGACTTTTGTGGTTTGTATGTGTTTCCTGATGCACTGGAGCTAGACAAAAATTCTATATAAGCATTTAAAAGCTTTCATATCTACCTTGTTTGTATAAAATGTAGAGATGTCTTGCTAATTGGCATTACTTTCTTTTTAAGTATTTGAAATGGGAGCATACACTTCCTTAATTATTACAAATGAAGCTTCTGTTCATTAAGCATAATATTAATATTTTCCTTTTCTTCTCACTCATTACTTCCTCTCAAATATTTGCCACCTTGAAATTTTGTTCAAGTTATACACTTTAAAATTACAAGCAATTTTTTGTGTACTTAATGTTCCATATTAAGCAAGTGGAATTTAAATTCTCGTTTCCTTGATGTTCTGTTTTATGTTAAACAAATTGAGGATTATGCATTGATGGTATAAATATACATATAATCACTTCTTTAATTATGCATATGATTGCTGCCTAACTTCGTAATATGTTCCTACAGTTACTGCAGAACTAAAATATTTTAATTTTCAAACCGTTTTTCAAAATGTTAATTTGCTTTCATTTCAGGGCTTTCTATTAAATGTATTTAAGAAAAGATCTACAATGGCCTTGATATTCACTTATCTGCATATTAATTGATTTATTTTTCTGTTTTCTTTAACTTTTTTTTTAATGATAATTTTTAACCTCTTCAAAGGATGGAAATGTAATCTAGAAATAGTATTTAATATATCTTCTGTTCTGTAAATACTGGAAGAGGGGCAGTGTCATAATGCAGTGTCATAATGATTATTTCTCTGTATCACTGTTAAAAGATTTAATGTTTAATATTTAATATGAAAAAATACTTGCTACAAAACAGCTTCAGATTTTCAAACCTGACAAAGGAGATCACTCAAGAGTACTTGCTTCGTGTCCCATTTGTTTGCCAATTCTGAACTGAATGAGGCGTTTTTCAACCAGGAAAACTCAAGGGAGCCAATAAATTGTGGAAATGCGCATTTGAAGTTTCTGTGAAGGGACCATGCTTTCTGCATGAGAAGGACCACGCCTTCAGAGAGCAGCCCCACAGCCCCTCGTCTGAGGCATCCGGAGCTGGGGGCAGGTGCAGCTGCAGAGGGAGGTGGAACATGGAGCAGGAGGTGTCAGAGGGAGGGCAGGCTACCCTGGGAGTGCCAGTTCCTTTGGCTCTCAGCAGTGGAGGGCTTCTGACCCTCCTGCTGCAAGGGACTGAACGCTACAGAGAGTAAGCAGGTCTTGCAGCAGAAGGCTTTGTGATGGAGCTTGAGCTGTGGTGTCTCAGTGGGTACGGTGAAACTTAATTGATTGTATCTCAGTTGAGGAGTGCTGGACAATAAATTGTAGCCTGTGAAGACTAGCAGGTGCTAAGCTGAAGGGTACTGTTAGTCCCAAAAGAAAGAGCTGTCAGCTGGGTAGGTAGAACCACATCCTTCTTGGCTTGTTTTCCCAGCTAGGTGGCTGGGAGTGCAGTGGGATGAGATGGCTGAGCTGACTTGCCTGCTTGCTGCTGCTGAAAGGCCAGCACTGTGTACCCAGTTCTCTGGGCTGTGCATTTCCCCTGCTTCTTTGTTGCTTGCTGCTTCTCTGACCTCTCTCTGAGCCAATTCAGTTCATTAAACCATGGGTAAACTAACTCAACCAATAGAGGAAATAGCTTTTGGTCGAAATAATGAGTCTGTTTGCTGAGGGGTCAGATACATGCCAGAGATGGAATGCAAGGCAGAGGAGAATGGGACTGCTCCTTTTGGCATCAGAAAGCTGTTAAGCCTGCTCAGTTGTTCCTGGAGCACACACCTCCAACCACAGCCTGACAATGCAGATAGGGCCAATGAAAAGGCTAACCCCTGCTGAAAGGGATGTTCCCACTTCCTTCCTCTCCAGCCTGGCTTTGTGCTTCTCCTGGCACTAATGCTTATTTAATCCTACCACCAGCTAGTCTGGGGAGGAGATTACTTCATTCTTTTGTTTATTGGGGTGGCTTTCTAACCTACTTGCTAAGGGGTCAGATGGTGGTAGGAGTGAGGTGGGAGTGCATGGCTGGACTTCCTCTTAGCATGCCAGTTGGCCTTTGAACTGCTTTAACTGCTTTGTTAGGCTGTGATCTGCAGTTCTGTTGGCTAATTATTGAGAGTAGCTAAACCCCAGAGTAAGATGAAAGTGTGCAGGCCTGTAGACTCAGAGAACTGTTTGTGTTTAGATTGCTGACAACCAGTGATGACTTGGATGGTCCTCCAGCCAGGTTGAGGAGATTCAAATGAAAAAAAATCTGTAAGCTGGGTGACTGAAAGCTGGTAGAAGGAGGTCATGCAGCTGAAATGACAGCTGCTGTAATGGATGAGTGGCTTCATTCCCAGCAGCTGTTATGTGGTAGCAATAACTCACTCAAGTATGATTGATTTGTGAAGCTGGCATTACTACCAGTTTATGTGTGTACATATGTGATATGTGCTTACAAGAAGCCCAGTGACCAGAGTCCCAAACTGAGTCTCAGCAGTAATGAAAATTGCAAACATTGGGTGACCAATGAACTGAGTCTCATCTGAGTGGAACTACCTTTCTAAGAGCTGTTTACAGACATCTATGTGGTCAAAATGTCTGTTTAAATTATTTGACTATAAATGAAGAAAAGTCTTGTGCTTAAATTCAAAGATCACAGTGAGGCTTGGAACAGTGCTGAGCTTATGTTCATGCAAACTCTGATTGGGACCTATGCTGTAGGCATATATCCACAAAACTTTAGATATTATTTTTTCCAAGATACTCCTGTTTTCAGAGCACCTCACTTTCTTTCGACGGTGATCTTTTTTCTCTGATCATGTACTGCATATCCACAACATTTTCTTTGTTTGTCAGATAGGGTGGACCTAATTTCAGCTACTCATTTTGCTCATGTAATAACTGGCCAAGTTAATGAATCAGGTGTGTATAGCATATGGAATAAAAATGATCTTGAGTTTCTTTTTATCTCTGACAATTAGTTATAAAACGACGTTTATAAACAATTTTAATGGTGGGTGAGATTTCAGATTATTTGTAGTAAGGCTGTAGATTACAATAAGCAGTTCCTTCCCTAGATAATTTACAGGAGGATAGAGTAGTTCTCCACACTTAATCTGTGATGACTGGCATATAAAAGGAGAAGCTCAACCTGGTGAGCAGCAGCTCTGTAAAAAAAATGCTGACAGCACAGGGCCCACTTCTGCTCTTGCAGGCTCACAGCTCACTGCAGAATGGATAGTGATACTGAACTGTTGACCTCAAGCAACTGGCAAGTGTTTTTTCAGACCTGTGAGAATGCTGACCCTACAAAAAAAGTACTGCATGCTAACTTTGGATTAATTATTTCCTTAGGATTCTGGAAAGGTAAAACTCCTAATAGTTGTGCTGAAGGACAGACTTACCACTCTGACTAGTGAAGACAGACTTGATAACAAGCACTGAAGTAAGCAGGCCAAGCACACCCCAAGAGGGTGTTAGAAGAGTCTTGTGGCAATATTCTTGTTAATTTTTGAGACAGATGTATTGGGGGTGGGTGTTCTGGGGATAGGTTAATTTATGTTGGGGTCAGGTAAAGACCCTTAATGAGGATAGATACATAGAAAATAAAAGCAGACCTAAAGTAGTTAGTTGCCACTCTGGCATGCACAATCTGCACAGATTTAAATAATTAACACATTTAAAGTCTCTGTATTCAGTACATTTGCAGAGATCAACAAATTGATTGTATTTGCAGTGAATTGATTTGAATTTCCTTGGTTCTTCTATGACAAAAGTTGATTTAGGTCAATGTAGTGGTTCTGAGCCATAAGTGCCTTTCAGCAGTATCACAGTGAAAAGTGAACGAATGTATGACATACACAGCAATATATAGAAAATGCTTTTCAGACTTATTGAGACTGAGCATGATAGCAGAATAAAACTTAAAAGAGAAAAATCAAGGTCTGTGCTTAGGCTAGATATCAATATAACACCACTAATTAAAATTGGAAACTAGGAAAGTAATTTTAGTCTCTACAGAATAAGACTTTGTTTGAAAACTAATTTGCATGCTTCATGTATGGTTTATCACCTTTTATTATGAAATTTCATTGATGTGGTTGGAGAAGTTAAACAATCAATACAGGCTAACAATTACCAATGTTACCAGTCCCAGTAACAGAAGCGTACAAGTTCTCGCTCCATTTGCACTAAAAGATGTACTTATTTCATTATACAGGTAGCAGCTACTGAAACTTGCAAAGATAGTTTATGTTTTTCATTGGTGGGCAAAGGAAACACTGGATGAACTCTTACCAATGCAGCTTACATTAGAACTGGAAAGATTCCAGAAATACAAAATGTAGAAATTTAATCTTCTTCAAACTTCCGTGACATATAGACTGGGAAACAATTTGCTGGAGAGCTTAGGACTTTCACTTGTTTCACCAAAGACTTCATAATGAAGATGTATTTAATGGATTAAAGCAAATATATGTGAAAACTGTAAGAACTCTCATTTGTTCAGAGCTAAAATAAATTCATAATTTTTGATAGGCAAGATATTTGGTATTCATTTCAGCACCCTTTGGTTTGCCTTTTATATTGTTTCCACCTGACCAACATACTTGCCACATAATAATAATAATAATAAAACAGGTTTCTTAAAAGAAAAGAAAGAAAAGGAAGAAATTACATCATTAATTTCATGGTTACAAAGTGTTTGCATATATTACCTGTGAATGACCAGGGAAATCTTAGGTAAAATCGCATGCTGGAATTTAGAAAGGAATACTGAGAAAAGGAAAGCAAAAAATAGGGCCATAAGAATACAAAGAATGTGGCAAATAAAAATAACAGATGAAAAACAAATGTAGCTTGGTAGATGCATATATGGAGTTTCTAAAATTCATACAAAAACATTGCAAATAATTGATTTCAGGTTATCAGTCAAATTCAAAGCCAAGTACATTTTATTCAATGCTGTTGTCATTAACATTTGCTTTTACATAGAAAAAGAAAGTTTTTAAAAGAGCTGTGTTTATTAAGATTTCCAGAATATATGTTCTGTATATTTGAGTACTACCAAAATGAAAGACTTAATCCACAGCAGGAAAAGATGCTTTCCCTTTTGCTTTGTAGTTCAGTAATGCTACCGCTTCTGAAGCGATAAACATCTGATAAAATTCCTCTAAGTGGGTACTAACTGTAACTATTGAAAGTGATGGATTCTTATTTCAGGTCCAGCAAATACCTGCCTACATGACTTCCTAAAGAAGAGATTGAGAAGTATTCAGGACACTTCTGTAGTCTGATGACCTGGTAGCCTGCCCCATGGGGCCTGTTTTGTTTCAGACTTGCTGCTCTGAATAGAGTGGACTACTTAGTTGTGTTTCCCATTTTACAGGGAAGACTTTGTTGTGAAGGGGGAAGGTTTGGAGAGAGGATTATGAATACAAGGAAATTCTTCTGTCTCTTCTGATGAAGCTGTAACCTTTTTTTAAAGCACACATTGAGGCTGAATGTAGAAGCAGATTACCTGTTTCTAATAAATGATTCATGACCTTAGGCATCCTACAATCTGTTTCTTAACAATTTATACAACAGTAAGGAAAAAAAAAATCTATGTCTGTTGATTTTTCAGTCTAGGTCTTAATTTCCTTATCTTATGCACTGGAGCCAAAATAGCAAATTAGACCACATCAATGTCTTTATCACTATTATTCTGATTGCAGCTATCAAGGATCCCCTTGGAGTTTTGCCTCGCTACTGCGGAACAGGGCAATGCCGCAGTGTAAGTGATGCTCCGACTTCAGCATCAGGGCAGTGAGGCACAGCATGAAATTAGAAAAAGCCTATGTTCCCTCTACCGCCTGTGCAGGTGAGTTTTGGTGGGTGCTATGATGCAATGGGTCTGCAGATGTAATGGGTGCCCTACAGAGACTAAGTCCAATGAGTTTCAGGTGTTCCCATGGGGAGAGTAGCAGGAGCCTGAAAACTCAGACAGCAACCACAGAGAGCCTCCTTTGCCTAATTGCAAGTTGCTGGGAAGTATATTTGGGCTGTGGTTTTGAATAGAAGGTCATTCTAAACATGATGTTATTTTTCATGCATTTGTAAAAAACACCTGTAAATGAAGAATTTCTTCGGTCTGCCAACTTCAAAACTTAAAAAAATATTTCTGTTTTGAAATAGAATAAACTTTCATACTGTGACTTATCTTTTTCAGAAAACCTTGCCCAGAGGTTATCTTAATAATAGATAATTTTTAAAAAATCATATTAAAATGAACAAATTTTTCAGAAATCATTTTGATGCTTTGGGGAGGGAAGTGACTGTAGCAAGCAAATATTTTTCAAGATGTGCAGCTGTGTAATTGTAATGGACAATTATTGGAAACATACACTTCAATGATTATTATTTTTCAGAAAATACATTTCTGGAAAAAAACCCCAACACAGTAATTCCTGGCATCATTATCTACAAAAAAAGCCAAATCTTGAGACTTCATTAGGTTCATATGTAGATTTTATTTTATGGTTCTATTTTTATTCTAATGTATCATTTTCAGGAAAAATATTTGGTTAATTAAGAGCATGTTGTATGGTAAATTTATGGATACTTTATCTATTATTATTTATAGTATATGAGGCTTTTGTTGTTCTAAAGCCAGGTAGATATCAGTATATATCTTACACCTATTTCTTTTTAAAAGAGAGAGTGTTGCATTTGTTGCAGGCATCATAAAAGCTTTATATGCAACAACTCTTGTAAATACTTCCACTTTCTTAGAATTTTTTCTCTTGTTCTAGAAGTTTCAGCAACTTATCATTTGCTTGCAAAAACCACGCTGAAGTTCACTTGCATTTAAATTTTCTGTTATAATTCTGTAAAATAGTGAGGGGAGCCGTTTATATTTGCACTCTCAATTCCGTTTTTATTTGTTTATTTGAAGGACAAATGACAATGACTTGTTGATGAAAAGATTTGCTACAAGTAGTCACTTATATGTGTACTTAGAAACCAGCAAAGAATCCAAGTCCTCATACTCAGTGACAGTAGTAAAATTGTTTCACATTAATGTAGTCCCTTAAAATGAAATAAAAATCTGTATGGAGGTGTCAGTTCAATTAAACAATCATTTTCTTAAACTCCAGCAAGGATTAGTATTTTTTTTTTTCTGTTCAGAAATCACGAGCTTACTAGATAAATATAATATTTAAGGTAACCATGTTCTCAATAGTCTACAAGGAGAAACACATCAGAAATGTAGTTACTTGCATGGTGAGTTGGTCTGTGTGAAGACTGTTATGGATGGATAATAACTTTTTAAATGTTTTGGAAACACAAGTCATGAAATTATGAATTAATATCATGTCAAAACAAGCTTGAATAATGGAATGATGACATGGGGAGCAAATGTTAGATTGATGATCTTGTAAAGCGTCCCAATGAACAGGCTTAAAATCTGAACTCCTTCCATGCCACACCACATACATCCCTAAACTTGCAAACAGCAGCTCAGTTCTTCAGTTTATAAATGGAGACAGGTTGCTGTGGTGTTTTCCCAAGGCAGTGGGTAATCTCTCCCCATTCCCTTTGGCTGCACGTGCCTGCTGCTCTCCCAGTGCCAGCTTCAGCACTGCAGGGACACGTGGGAGGTTGCTCTTTCAGCGAGCAGAAAGAACTAAACCCAAAATAACCAACGTAAACCAGCTAACAAAAGCACCAGAAAATAACTAAACCCAGGCTTTTAAGATCTAGGGAAACAATGTCCAGCTGAGTACCTCAGGTTTAAAGGTTTTATGCTTTGTGGTGCTCCAAATGACAGAGTGCTGACTCAGGACTTCAGACCCTGGAAGCCTGAAGATGTGTTTTAAGCAAGAAATCCCTGCTTTTCTGGAAAAGTTTTGAAATATTAAGGCTGACATTTTAAAATGAGGCAATGAAAATTGTGGGGCTGTCTCTGGAGAGTTAAGGAGCCAAGAAAGCAAATTTCTCCTCTTTTACAGAAATAGTAATCACAAACATTTTAATTTCTCTCAAATAACAGTTTAATGCAAAAATGTCTGCCTTCTGAATTATAATGAAGTTTTGAATCTCTCAGTAACAGTGATCCTAGGTTTGGTTGTTTTCTGTAGTTAATTTCAACTTTAAATCTGGACAAGAAGCAGGCTTGAAACTACATTTCTGAGCTTCATTCTTTTTTTTCTCCATAGTGTGGTTTGTAAGTAAGGGAACATTGATGCCAGTGAACCAGCTCTGAGATCAATCTGGCTCACTATTTACTGATAAGGAAAGAAGAGACTTGACAGGACAAATCTGAATATGGCATTGTATCAGACTAATGTTTCAATTAAATGCTTCTTAGCTTGATTTTTAAGAAAGTTTTCATAGCAGGGCTGTAAGATACCAGAATTTAAACACACCTGAAGTTCAAAAGTCTCAAACATCTGAGAATTGCTGTTCCATTTCAAGCAGAACAAATTTGTGTTGAGTGATGTTTCTGCTCCTATGACACACTTAGTAAGAGTAGTACACTGAATATAATGCTTGACTAAGCTCCATTTTTTATGCTATTTTTGCTGGTGTAATGTTTTAATAGAAAAAAGGTTTATTACCGTTGCAACTTTAGTTGCATTTTAAAGCTAGAATTCTAAATTTTGAATGAACAATCAGTTTCTTGAGTTCCTAATTTCAAAAATTGCAAGGAGTCCATTATGACATCTGCCCCCTCTCAACTGGTCTTTCTCAGCACAAAAAACCTAGGGGGCTAGGTTATTATAAAGACATCCCCTCAAGACGTGGTTACTTCTAGAGAAGGTTCTTAGCTGATGCATGCAATAATACAACTGTTTGTGCAATACTTAGGCTTGGTTTTGTGTTGCGAGTTCTCTTGCTCTTGGCTCTCTGTGGCAAGAAATTGCACAAGCAAATCTGCCACTTCTATCTGTTGCTTCAGTGCTGTTTAGAAGATTCAATTGTGTACACCTTTGAGTGCATTTCTGTGAACAGCAAAATACTTGATGCCAGTAGCTGGTGCTCCAGACTACACAGCTGGCATCCCAGGCTTTTGTAAAGCTGGTTTAACTTCTGCCATGCCCAGAAAATGGTGCTCGTTGTGGAGTGCTCTCTGAAATTTCCACAGATTCAATGCATTTACTAGAAAACTTATTTCTATACAAATTTCTACTTTTGCAGGGGTTTGCCAAATGCTTCTGTTTTAATTGGCTTACAAGTCTTTTTTGTTCATTGCATTCCGTGCCTGAAATGGAACCCTATCCTTGTAGGGGTGGCAAAAATACTAAAACCAAGGTGTCTGAATCTTGTTAGGCACTTCACGTTTATTGAAATGAAATTTCCATTTGTAAAAGCAGTACTTGGATATCTTAATTGCAGATGGTTTATTTTCTTACCTTGCCTTGAAGACTTATCAGTTTTGGTCAGAGGTACCTAATATAACAACTTGCTATGCTTGGAAGTGTATTTATGCAAAGGTAGAAAAAAACATAACCTGAAAAAAGCTAAACAAGATTATTCCTAATGATCTCTTAATGGGTTAAAAATGAGAGCTAGGGCTCAATGAACTAACTGGGAAATAAGAGATATTGATGTTTGATAGATACTCTTCTCCACAGTAAATTTAAAGAAATATGAATGAAACATTAAGAAAAATATAATGTTTTCCTGAAAATAGCATTTTAAAACATGAAAACTGATTAAGCTGGGGTATTCTAAATGTTAGCTAGTTTTAGCTGTCTTTCTATGTTCTTCCTGGTAGGATTAATACACAAACACAATAATTCCCATTCCAGTCAGGCTCTCGCATGAGGAGTGTACAGAGAGATTTTAGCCTTGTAATTCCTACTAACTTCAGTGATGGTATTTGCTATGTAACATTATTAAGGGACCAAGAATTTAATGAGACATATTGGCTGATGTGATCTATGCTATGAATGAGATGAAAATTAAACTGAATCATGTTCATTTGACAGCCATAATTTTAGGCTCTAAATGTATGCTTACATATGTCTGATTGTCATGTTGCAGTATACTAAAGGCTCTAAACTATCCTTAATTGCATGTGCAGAACTGGGGATAGCTGCTATCCTAGAACAGGTTCCCATAGCCTACTGATGTTTTTAAGAATGGATATGCTAAAAGAATTTGTTTTTCCAGAGGCATCAATTGCTTTCCTGGATGTGCAAAACCAGAATTTTAAATGCATGCCAAGAGCTTTACATTCTCAGATGTCTGTGGAGAGTGGGGGAGCAACAACTTTCTGAATTTTTTATTGCTCTCCATAATTACTGTTCAGCTTTTAGAATCATTTGAGAGCATCAGGGAATTTTTTTTGTTAATAGTTTTTTCATGATAATTTAGAACATGTATATCACAAAGGATCCTGATGCTTTTTTTGGTGGAAAACAGAGTGCAAAAGTAAGTAAGTATTTGTATGTAGTCTTATTTTTAGGGCTGTGAAGAAAAATCAAAAAATGTAATTTGGCTTCAGTATTTTTCAAAATACTCTAACTCAAATTTGTGCTAGTCTGCCACAATAAAATGTAAACAATGCAGACAAGTGCTAGTGATATCTTTCAAGGAAGTTTTCCCATGCTCTTAGTCCATTTGGTGAAATGAAGACATGGCAGGGTAGATGATTAAGTATTCAGGTTTGCTAACATAGAGGATACTCTGGATCTTATATTAAGTTTGTGAAAATGACTCATATTTTTTGACTGCAGTGAAGCTAGATCAGTGGCACAGATCCAATCCTCTCTCCCTATATATATCTTACATTGCTTACTAGTTATATTAAAATTCTGGGGAGTGTTTTCAGAAATGGTAGTGGTGTTCTCAGTCTAGATACATATTACTGTGTTGTAGGTATTCATTTAAAACAATAACGCAAAACTGCTTCATGCTGCAACATGGGAGTTAGTGGATACAATTTTTAAAATTTATAATCAACATTAAAACTCTGTGTTTCTTTATGTTTAACACCCTGTTTGAATCGGTTCCCTGTTTCTAATTTTTGCCAATAATAATTTTCATTAAGATGCAAAGGTTAGAGGGTTTTTTGTTTGAAGTGATAACAATTTACATACTTCTGCCACAGTAGTGAGAGAAAAAAGGATCTGTCCTTCAGTCTGCTCATGGTATAGTTACAAAAAAAGAGAAAAGTATAAACACTGAATTCCTGAGCTTGCTGTGAGATGGAAGGTCATTAACAGGGCACTTGAGCAGATTGGTATTACAGTCAATTGAGACGCTGAAACATCCTAAATGGCCTAATGCAGCAACTAAGTGCTTCTTAAATTCCAGAACTTTTACTTGAGCAGAGTATTCATGTCTAAAGTGAATTTCCATTTCCTTTAGTAAATGCTGTTTTTATATAGTCATAGTTGAAGAGGCAACATAGTGTAAACACAGCAGTTTGATTCTATCTCCACAGCAGCACTAAACTAATTTGTCAAGTTATAAACATGAAATCTGAGTCTCTGCTAAAAATATATTTCCCACATTGAATTAATAGAAGTGGCAGGAGTTTGTGTGTTAATATATACATGCACTATCAATATAGCCCTGTCAGACTAATCAGCATGCAAATAGAATTGGTTTCATCCTTTGGGAAGTCTTACCATTATCCAATCAATTCAGCACTATAGAAAGGGCAAATTAGATTTCACTTAAATTTATGTAAATTTGTCAGGAAAGAGGAAAATACATGGTATTTTATTTTGTTCATAGCTGGTCTAGTAATAAATTTTCTTTAGATCTAGCTATACTTTAAGTAAACTTTAAGCTATTGTTTGTAGTTCTTTCTGTGTCATCCAGAAGCAGTTAGAACTTTATATGAGGGAAATAGAGAAATTTTCCCTCAAATGTGTAAATTCCTATATGAAAGATGATATCTTCATGATTCTTCATAGTAAATAAAAGCGCCTCATGTAGTTTTAGTTGTGAAGACTACAGGTGGAAGAAAAGGGCATCTAATCTAGGAAAAAAAATCAGCAAGCCTTTTTAGCCAGTTTCTGTGGACAGATCAGACCAAATGCAGCAGCTGTTGAGTGGTAACAATAGCAAAGTCTGAAGTTTTCAGAATGCTAGCACTCTACTTGGCAATACTGGATGTACTGGCATACTTGCATAGGAATCATATTTCCATCAATTAAAAATATGTTCTTTTAAAAGTTTAAACAGTCTGTGAACAAATATGAAAAAATATCCTAAGGTAGGCCTGGGATGTCTAGCAAATGGCATTTGTTGAGTCTTTCTCTATTTTTCTATTTCTATCTCATTCCTTTAGCCAAGGTTATAGTATTTGTAAAAGAAGACAAAGAGAATACATGGCAGCCCCAGCTGTCCCAATTTACTTAATTTAAACACCTTTTGGGACTGGGTTCGAACTAAGGCTGTGATTTGAAGTTGCTGAGAGCAGCATCCCTTTTGCTGACTGTGATAGAAGGCTATCTCAGAGGAGGGATAGCTATCAAACATCCAGGAAAGGGCAGAAAAGCAGGTGTACCTTAGTGTCAGTTCTTTGCCTACTTGTGTGAGTCAGAGAGCTCATTCAGTGTTTCACAATTTACCACTTATATTTGTAAAAGATTCCCACATTTTATTTTGTGTAACAATGCAGACCTCAGTGAATGAGTGCAACTGTGATCTGTTCCTTTTCTCCAAGTGAATCTTTAACAAGTTTTTCCTGATTTCAACAAGCAGGTTCTAAACTAGGTGGGCTTCCCTTTTGCGTGCTTACCCTTCCAAAGTCTGTTGCTGTTATAGACTTCACAAGGATGGCCTAAAGAATTTGAAAAATGAAAGGCTCTCATGCTTTAGGGACCAAAGCACAAATCCAGTGATGCACTCAGGTGTATTAAGGCTACTCACAGGCAAACCTAGAGGTAGTGCTGTTAGTCAGACCCTGCTCAGATGCATTGCTCTTATCTGAGGCCATATGTTGCACTAATTCTATGTAAAGGCCAAGACTAGGGCAGAGTCAGCTGTTGTTAATAGCTTTCCCTTTTTGCCTTTCTTTGTAATAGTGCTGCTTCACTTGGGAAAGGCAGAGAAAAGGAGCAAGGAGGAATATCTGTCTATACAGTAAATCAATGGAATGAAAATAAAAAGAACATTTTGAAACAGTGACATTTTTAAAGTGTTTCAAAGGAAGGATAAACAGATATCTAAATGTGCTCTAAAACTTTTGAATACTTGAAGCTCATTCATATTTTGAAATACAAAAATAATTTCAATTGCTTTACTGCACATTTTAAATGTGAAATCAATTAATTTAATAGAATGTTCTTCCTTTAATTCTAAATTTTACTGTACCTGGATAGGTACTCTTGACTTCTTAATTATCTGAATGTGAGCACATTTTCTAACTGGTAAGACCAAAATCAAATTTCAGATAACTTTGACTTTTCTTTAATAGCTTGGTATTCTGTGGTACTGAATTCCAAAGATTATTTTCAAGCTTCCAGTTTTGCACTCTTATTGGTATGTTTGTGTATTACAAATTATCATCTCAGTTTCTCAGACTAACATATTAGCCAACATTTTACCTTTCCAGAGCAGTGTTTCCCTTTTCTGGGAAGCCAGAGACAGCATGTGTTTATATGCATAACAAGGCTGATGTGCACTGGATTTATGGCACAAAAATGGATGTCTAATGTCTCCAGAGGCTCTACATCATCAGAGGTATCAGATATACCATGTCTTCAAAACTGGATAAAGTAGTCCTTTACTCTGCTGTTTGAGCACCTTAAAATTTGACCAGAGATGCTTGTACCCATGGCAGGAAGTGTAAAGTTGGAATTACTAAAGCAAAATACAAAAAAACAAGTGTGTGGTAAATGACATCTGAAAACCATATGTTCAGACTCAAACTCAGAGTTAGGGCTTGTTTGGGTGTTTTGTTGTGTTTTGTTTTCCTGTGGTTTTTTTTTGGGGGGGTGGGGTTTGGTCATTTAGACTCTTCTATGGGATTGATTTAATAGGTGTAAATAAAATCCTACCTAAAGTGTTTGGTGTTTGGGGTTGTATCTGTGTAAGATTGGTGGCCACTCCTAAAAAAAGCTATGATTTAAAAAATTTATATATTTTTAGCTGTTCATTAAAAGCTGGGGGAGAAAAGACAGCTATCCAGAGTAAGCAATGTTCTACATCACAACAGGAAATACTCTTTATTATATTTATTTGTCTCAGTGGGAAGAAGTCTGTGGAGGAAGAGGAGTTTTTTGCAAGATATCTCTCAAATCAGCAGCCATGTCTGAGGATGGTACTGTCATTTGTTGTTTACCAGCATTTTTCAGTCTGTACATCTTGAGTCTAAACTGATATTAAAGTTAGTCTCAAATCACATTGGTCTGCTGGCATATTATGGTGCAAAATTAATTTCTCAGAGGATATAATTTCAGTTACCCTGTAACATTCTGCTTATCTACCGACTTTTTACTTTTGGGTCTCTGCACTTCTTGCCCTACCGTGGTTTAGTTGCCACCTATCTGTACACCACATCTGTAATAGCACTATTTACTGCTAATAGTTTGTTATCTTCAGTAACAGATGATACACCTTGAAGAAACATCATGTTCTTCCAGTAGTTCTCTTATGTCTTTTAATCTTTATCTCCTCCATCTTTTACTATACATATTTTTAAAACCAGTAGGTAAGCTACATGACTTTACTTGAAATTTGATTTGGATAAGCACTTCAGCAGTTTAAAAAATGCTTAATAAATAGATTAAAAATGGAAATAATTATTAAAATCTTGACTGTGTCTGCATGTCAGTAGATGTATTCCCATTATCCTTAAAATATGGTTTCTGAACGACTAATAAGCTGTCATATGACAAGAAAATAGACAGAAAAAAAGCTGGTGCAAAAACTGGTGAATAAAAATTCAAGATGAATTATAAGAAAACATTTAAAAAGATTATTAAATGTCTTAACTATGGCCTCTTACAGTTATTCTTAAAAAACATGTAATTTCTGGATTTCTAGTTCAGGGGGTGGGGGCTGTGAAGAGCAGAGTTTATTTCATCTGACAACAGCAGTATTTTCAAAACCTAACAGGAAAATAAAAAAAACTTCTCAAATTACATTAAATCCTATCCCTTCGATGTCCGTTTATGAAGCATGGTCAAAAAAGGTACAAAATACAAAGACCAGCCTGCTTTTTGGCCAGGTCTGAGAAATTGAAAATGTTTACTACCAAAGTCCATGTGTTGCACTTATTACCAATTTAAAAAAAAAAAGGGAAAAAATTCCCCAGTATAATTTAAAAGCAATGTATTTTCTTCAAACCAAACTAGTTAATTTTCAATAACTTGCTTGTTATTGCCTGCATGCAACACAGATGAATCAAAAATGTGTTTAATTTATATCTGATGAACGTTTTACTACAGTGTCTTTTTATAAGGAGAGATCAGAAGCAGCTGTGAATGGGTAATCTACCTTTTCTGATAGAACATAAGGACAGTATTACCAGGAAGCAAGTGGTTGTAAAACCTTTTAGGGCTACTCTAGTTTATTTTTTGAAGAAAACTTTGCTTCTGTTTTGCAGAGGGAAAGAGATAAAAAATTTGAGAACTCTCCTGTAACCACATCATTACTACAAAGTAAATGGAGTTTTTTTTCTGCTGGATGGTAAACTTATGTTGAGAACAGACATAGCCAGCAAGAAAAGTCTTGATATCAACTCTTATGTCTCATCTCATTCTCTCATCTCATCTCATCTCATCTCATCTCATCTCATCTCATCTCATATCTTTCTCTGCAGAGTGAAATTAGCACATTGTAACCATGTTTCATCATGGTATAGGGAATGTGTATTAGGTTCATTTTTCTTCTCTAAGTGACCTCCTAATCATTAAAGATCAGCAGAAGGAATGTATGGCTTCCAACTAACAGGACTAGGTTAACCAAACCTGCTGAAGTTCAAGAAGTGTGGACAGCTCTCTGGGACACAAGGTATCACTCTTGGGGCTCTTCTGTGCAGGGCCAGGAGCTGGACTTTGATGGTCCTTATGGGTCCCTTCCAACTCAGGATATTCTATGAGTTTAATCTAGGATCTGATGTGTAGTATGTATCTCCTTTTATACAGACAACTGTGCAGGATGCAGTGATTACACTTCCAGTTTCACAACACATCAAAACAAGACTCTAATGTTACTTCTCACGTGATATTAGATAATACAACCACTTAAAAAATACTTTAGTGGTTTCATAGAACCAAAAGACTTGTGAAAACCCAGTAAGACAAAACATATGAGCAATTAGTTAAAATTAAGCACCAATCATATAATAATTTTATTGGTAGAGGAGCGACTATGTTAGAAATTAACTAATCCTGATTAATTTTTGTCTTATAAAATTTTACACTGATCTGAAGTACTACTAATGTTCCTATTTAATCAAATCTAGCATTAAAAATATCTCATGAGGGACTGTATAATAGGTCTCAGTCATTCATTGTCTGATACAATTATCAAAATTCAAGGTTAGTTTCAGAATTTGAAAAACAGAAAAATCACATTAGTAAATTTTTTCCAGGGATGAGGAATTCATAGCCATTAAGTTTATTTCTTTAAGTCACACACACACAAAAAAAAGAACAGAGAAAGAATTTTATTTCCTTGTGGATTAAAACATTATTCATAAAAATTTCTGACACACAATTTGTATAAAAATTATGTGATTGCGACAGGAATGAACAGTTTAAAACAAATCAGTTGGAATAAATAGCTTTTATAGCATCTCAAAATGGTGTAGGCTGGGAGGACCACTGGAGGTAATCTAGGACAAGGCAGTTCCAGAAGGCCACCTAGAACTGGTTGCCCAGGACCACATCCCCATGGTCTTTGAATATCTCCGAGGAGGAAGAGGCCACAGCTTCCTTGAGCAACCTCAGTCATCCTCAGAGTTAAAAAGCATTTACCAATCAAAGGGACTCTCCCTCTGTTCGTGCTCATTGCCTCTTGTTCTGTCACAGGGCACCACTGAAAAATGCCTGTCTCTGTATGCTTGGTACTTTTCAGCCAGGTGTTTATAGACATTGATAAGATCCCAAAAGAAATTTAAAAATTACATGAGAAAAACAATATAGTACTTAAAAAGATAAACACATATCAATTTCTTGCTGCACTGAAGTAAATTTATGGACTAATTTAATGTTTTTTTATTTTGTTCTGAAATCTTCCTAGAATATTCTATTTCTTCTAACAATCTTAAATATCGTTCTCCCATACTTATAAAATGTGGCTTACAGTAACAAATCTAGTGTCAACAAAGCAGGTTTTGTGCTATATTTCCCAACAGAGCATCAAGAAAAGACACTCTGCAATTGATGAAGTAGAATGGTCATGTATCATAAAACCAGTTCATCTGTAATCCTTCCTTCTTTAGCACCCCTGGAATGAGACTGAAGTCATTATACTCAGGCTTTTGTGTGCTGGTGAGTACATAGCCTTTCTGAAATCAAGGGTGTCACTTCTGTATTCATTTAGCTCTTTTGTTGGACCTTTAAAAAGTGATTTTAATGGCTCTTTGAAGACTAAAAAGGAGTAAAACTGGTAAAAAATGTACATTTTAAAACATTTAAATGGGTCATACACTGAGCAAACTGTTCCTAAGTGAATTATGAATTTAGCAAATTTTCCTTTCTCCCAAGCCCACGTAGATTCTGTCAGGAATATCCATGAATAGACTTTAAGTAGTTCATTATTTTTAATTTAATTTCAATACTTGCAAGGGTGTCATGTACATATATCATCAGACTGCTGCAAATTTACAGGCTGCTTGGAATGTAGAATCCTTTACCATCTCTGAGAGATGAAGACTTTTTTGTTCTTCGAAACTACTCTGCCTTGGGCCCTGGAAAATCATAATTTTAGAGGCCCATGTGGAAGGGAAGCTCATCTAGAAGTCAAAAGCATTAGTTTGTTTACTTTGACTATTTAAAGCCTATCTTAAATATCTGTGGGATATCCTGATACACTTTAAAAAAATCTAACTTATTGTCTTGGGCTTTTGCTGAAGAGCCCTTCCTGATTAGGCTCTCTCCCCCATTTTTGTTCCCCTCTATCCATGTCTTTTATTCACTTCAAGGCCTGTGAAGAATTAATTGGGACCTTTTTTTTTCACAGTGGCACAGATTGTAGCCAAAATCAGGTTTTTGTCCTCCTTTAATGGCTCCCAGCTTCTTACAAAACAGATACGAGATTCTAATCTTATCCCTTTATCTATCTGCAATTCTGATCAGTAGTTATTTGTTTCTTTCCTAAGGTATCATTTGTCCTGTTAGCATTCCTAAAACATGAATGAAAGAAGAATAAAGGTTAAAGAGCTTTCAGGATGGCTGCAAAAGACAAGCCCTTGCCCACATATGCATCAGATTATTAAAGAACTTGCTCTCTGTTGGTATTTGTACTCAGATACAAAACCCTTCCTGAATTTTTACTGAGCAATTACCCAGAGCAGCAAATGCCATTAATGTAAAACTGTGGCTCTCAACTGCAGAGCTCATCTAAGTCAGCTGGTGGTCAAAGTAAGGTGGTGAGATTGAAAAAAGGCCTACAGGGATTTTATGGGGATTCTCAAGAAAAAATTCCCTTTCATGTTATTATTTCTCATAATGATTGTGTAGTCTCAAAATGTAACAGCTTCTTGAAAGGTAATGTTCTCCCCTTTAGCACCTTTCTTTAAAAACAAAACAAAGAAATGATGGGGAGCAGGAGAAAAAGCCAGCAAGAAGTTGTGAAATCTGTTTTGTGGTGAAGTACATTGTTGGATAAACCCCTGTGCATGTGGTATTGTTATAGTGCCTATTATTTGTTCTGTAGAAACTAGCAGCTCTGTATTTACAAAATATATAGTTATGGACTTTGGAACATTTATTTACTTGGATGTCCATAATGGATCTGAATAAACTGCTGTGTAAGCACGCATTCAAGCGTTTTAAAAAAATGCATATTATTTACTTCATTGACCATACACAAAACCATGATGGAAGCACTATTGTTTAGCCAATACTGTTTTGAGGCCATGCCAGAGTAATAAGTGAATAGGCATTCATAAGTGTTTCTAAAACATATATCATTTACCTGGTATTAGGAGTGTAGCTTTTCAGAAGTGCTCTAAAGTGTACATTACTAATGTATTTTCGCAATAGTGATTATAGTTAAACACTTGGATTTTTTTTTTATCTTTAAGAAAAAGTACCTCTGAAAGTGCCTTGAAAATTTTTATAGCTTTACTGTGAATACAAAAATAGGAACTGCTGTATCCAATAAGATGAATGTTGTTGTTATTACTATTAAGAGCAATAGTACAGTGGTGTTTAGAGGCTGCAGGTGATATTAGGGTCCACTCTGGTATGCACTGTGCAAATATGCAGTTGCAGTACTTGCAGTTTCTGAGCTGATCTTTAAAAATGCCATTTAGTTAACCGACTTTCCTACCATAAAAAAGGTTTAGTCTAGCTATCTGCTTATATTCACAACAGAAAAGATAATAATTCTTAAACATTTTAAAGAATTTGTTTAACAAATGCTAGCTTAATCTCTGATGTAGGTTTTCATTATTAATTTTTCAGTAATATATGTAAAGATGAGCATAATTTCTTCTCAAGAAATTAGTCTTACCCTGAAGAAGAAAAATAATTGTAGTATATTCATATTCTGACATACTAAAATAGCTTCATATTTACTGAAATTAATTAAGTGTTGATCAGATGGTGGCATTTTCTCATGTTTTCTTATCACTAGAACCTTCAATCTAAATTTTTTTTTTCACTCTGGTCCAATGTAAGCATAGTGGAATATTGTTGTTTGGACTTAAAACTGTCTTCAATAAGTAGTTCTTCAATAAGTGACTCTAGAAATTCCATCAAAAATCTTTTCTTTTTATCTAATCACATTTTTTTTTGTTGCACTTCAGCCTTTGCTTTTATTAGTCACATCAGAAAATCTGTTTTCTTTGGCATTGCACTTCAGAATATAAGAAAAATGATCTGTGCTCTTGCAGCTACACCTAAACAATTTAATTTAGAATTTTCTTTCAAAATCTCCAACGGGCCATTTTGTTTGGAGAATACTTCATAACATTCATCCAACATTTTCAAGAGAAAATCTTTCACATTTACTATTTCTCTGCTTCTTTGATTGTATAATTGCCTTCTACAAATGTTATCCTTTTTACCTAAAGACAGTTGCAAGTATACCAAAGTCAAATACATTTCACTTTGTAAGGGTATGTGTGCAGTTTGTATCTGTTCTATTAGAGATAAGCAGCCACAAATTATCCATTTTAAAGTGATACAGGTTTCTTTTGTGCTCATCACATTTACTTTAAGAATATATACCTTTCAGTGTTTGACCCTTCTGTTACAATCACAGTAGCAAAACAGCACAAAAACAATGTCAGTGGATTCATAGCTTACTAAACAGAAAACTTATTTTTGCTTAGCCATGTTTTCTAAAGGTAGAGCTGTAGATGTAGGTAGAACTTTTCTGTGAAGCTCCAATTTAGTATTTTATGTTTCTTCAGGATCTTGATTCTTGGTAGGGAGTGTCTTGAGCCTGTGTTCCGTATTTAAGCAGAGGTGATTGTGCATAAGAGATGCCATTTGTTGCAAGTGCTTTTCTGAGTATATAGACAGAGCTTTTCTTTTGAACTCGTGCTCTTTCAGTATTTAAGCTATTACACAGGTAAAGGTGTGATCACCTTCATGCCACCTCTTATGAGTGCTGCACACTTTAAAAATTTCCCCTCTGTTTTTACATCTCATCCTGGAGACTAAAGAGACTAGGACCTTTGAAAGCACTTACCTCTGACTGCTGTTTGCATTTCCTATGACTTGACATTTTTTTGTTTTCTAATAGTTTAGCAGATGAATCCATTGCAATAGTATACAATGAAGGAAGACAGTAAAGAATATAGAGAATATGGTACTGTTATTGCTTAAAATTTGTGGATCTTTATTTGAATGTTGTGTTTATTAGTCATCAACACAATTTGCTGCATAAACCATAAACTCTACAAACAGGCACAGGTATATAAAGTAATTAATTTTAATTCTTACTGTTAAATGACTGCTTATTCATGCCAAATGGTTTGGTTACTTTGTGCAATACCAGAAACAAATATCAGTTAACTTACATTAACTTACTGTGAATTTCTGCATCAGGTTAGAAAATATTTACAAATATATACACACATATAACTTTGTTTTATACTGACAGTATTTGTATAAGACAGTTACTGATTTATGTCTTTACTTTTCCAATAATAAGAACTTCTTAAGGTGAAAAATTGTAACCATAAACTTGCTTGATTGGGCAAATATTTTTTTGTTAAAGGTTGTTGGTCTAGAAGTAAATTTGTTAATTATCCTTGGGAATGGTGAACTTGCCTTATGGGAGGCTTGAGTGATGGCAGAGAGCTTATTGGGGGTGTCTTGAGAGCCACTTCCTTGACTTCTCCTGTCTCTCTCCAAAGACATCTTGGCAGTGATGAAATACTGGCAGTTTGTGATGATAGTCTTATGAAATGAAGTTATAGTACACACAGTATGGTTCCTTAGTGTTTTGTTGCTAAGTAGTGCTTGTGCATGTTTAATCCCTTCCTTGAAATTTCCAAAATAGAAAATAGACACCTGGAGGGAAGGAAAACTATTCATCTCCGACCTGAAATATGTTTTCTTACATTGCTAAATAAAGGACTACACAAATTCCCTTATTTACACACCCACATTATGCCAACGTACATGTTAACCTTTACAGTTGGCAGAAATTGGGAGACTGGCTGCCAGTTTCTGTTTTGTATAGATTGATGTAATCAAGCATGGCATTGCAGTATGAAATATGTAACAAATGATGTTAGAGTATATTGCACCAACCTGCAGTGAGCATGAAAGGAGTGTTTCAGAAAGACAGCAAAGGGCTTATCTTGCACCTTGCTTTGTCTTATGCACTGGGGAAGATTGTGAACAAACAATTTTGTTTCTGTAGTGGCACGAGAATCTGCAAATGAGATCTGCAAATAAGTAGAAAGATTATAGAGGAAGAAACCCTAAAAGGGGGAGAGTAAGTTATTTTGGTGTCACATATGTAGATGTGTATTATACCAGTAGAACTAAAGCAGGCATGATGTTCTGCCCCTGCTGGAACCAGTGGGTCAAAATACCACTCAAATGTCTTTAATGGGATGCAGTCCTAAAGACAATTTTCCTCAAGACACTTTATATCCATTCTAGTATTCTTGCTGCCAGCAAAACAGCTTTACTCCACAGTGCAGATAACTTTTCAGATCTGTCCTTAACACAAGATATTTGAGACAGCCTCCGTTGCTAACCTGCTGTAGTGGTGCTAAATTCCAGAGGAAAAGACTCAGCAATCAGTTTAGCAAGGTGCTGGCATAAGCACAGTTTCCAGTGCAAAGTAGAAGGAAAGAGAACAGATAATCTTTGAAAGAACAAAGCTGTAGAAAATGTCTTGGAAAGATGGCTTTGCACTACTTAATCTCCTTCTGCCAATGAAAAGTATTTTTTTGGGATAGGAGAAGAGCTAAGACAAAAATTTGGAAAAGATGTGCATTTCTACACAACTGAAAGGAGAAAAAAAAGCAAAAATTGATACTTGGAGGAAAAAAAAAAGATTCTCTTTACAGTGACATAATGGCTGTATGAGAAGCTTTGGAGACTATTAACTATCAGCTCTGGTAGTCTGAAGTTGTACCATCCAAAATGTTTTCTCAGGAACCAGATTTTCAAATATGAGACATTTAGGAAAGTGAGGAAGCTGAGATTTAAGAGCATTTGTATTTAGAGATGGTCCAAGTTGAAAAATTATTCTACTTATTCTTTTTCATATTTTACTGTTTTCTAACAGTTCAAGAGGAATTTTAAGAATGTGTTTCACACAGTGAAGTTGTATTTCCAGAAAATGTTGTTCCTTGTATGATAATTTATAAGGATGTAAAAGTGAACTTTAAATTTAAAGGTCAGTTTTCCTCTCACTGTGGTTCAAAATGGCTATTGTGTAAATAGTAAGACTTAAATTTGAGTTGTCTTTGAGTTGTTATTTCCCAGTCAGCTTGTGGCACCATTGTTCTCAGAGGTTTAGGTTTTAAATTTTTTGGCATTTCTAAAATAGCCATGTTCTGTGACTTGTTCTTGTTTCAGGAAAAGACTGATGCTGTTCTCCCCCTAAGCTGTTTAGTGCAGCATGAGCCTGGAGGAGCAAGCAGAAGACAACAAGCTTTTGCAATCCATTTTAGAGAGTAGTTGAAATATATTCCCTGAAATTGGCAGCTATGTGCCGGCCCCTTCCATCTGCAGGCACTGGTACAGTTGGCAGTTTCCACCCTGCAAAATCAATCATGCCCCTTCCAGATTAAAGACCTAAATAATGTTCATGCATTTTAAGAGCATTTTTTAATTTCCTGATATTTATAACAACACTTGGGGAAACTTGACACCGAAATCTGTTTCCCAACTGCATTTGTTTTTCCCTCATGTGTGCACACTGATTCGCTATTGCAAGATTGCTCATCAGTGCTGGGCTTTTTTTGTTTTGGGGTTTTGCTTAGTTTTAAGATGCAGGATTAAAGCACTCATTGTGAAAACAAATATGTATATATATATATATATATTTATATATAAGATGAGTTTAGGAAGTACTGAATCAGTGCTAATGATTTCTTTCAGCTTTCCAATACTATGTTTTCAAAAGTGCCTTAAAATGCTAACTCTAGCTCTTCTTTTGTTACACACAGCGAGTGAAAAATGAAACTGAAGATGGAGGTTTTTGTGCTGACCTTAGACCAGACATCTGCCAGAGGAGTCACCTAGTACAAGCTTCAACCCCATGCTCATGGTTGAAAGTGCTTTGGAAAGAAAAGTGCTAAATTGGTTCTGGGCCACTGGATGATTTTCCTCATTGTTATGATCTGCTAGGTATACTTTGCATCAGCAGTATTGTACAGGATGTTGGAATCTGGTCAGCCTCTTTGAGAGAGGAAAAGCCTGTATACCTGAAAAACTTCACCTATGTAACCAGTTTCAACTAATGGAGAAATTTTAGGATTTAGATCTTCACTGGAAGTTCTTCTTGAATCATTGATATTCAGCAAATATGTAACAAATACCTGAGTTAATAGCCTGATTTATGCAATTTCTACAGAAATATCAGTTGCAAGATTACTTACTATCTACTATCTTACTGCTTGAGAATAATGTTTATGTTCACTTTGGTCAGATTCTTTCCACTCTTGAGAAAACCTGTGGTAAATTCCAGATTGATTATTAATTAAACTGGAATTTAAGAGTATTTCTTGCATTTATAATTGGCCTTCTCATGTTGATTCTTGCATATTTTCTGCCCAAGTTTAATCCCTAGGCTACTTTTGGTACTTGGCAGCAGTGCCTTATCACCTATGCACTGCATATTTAGTCCTATTCCATGTGGAATAAATTCTCATGTTTCCTTCAATGCCAAGTTTTGTTAAATGATGGCGCATTTGGTTGCTCAAAATAAGCAATTTCTTTCTAGTTGGACATGTGGTTCAGGTAAGAAGTAAGTAGATGTGAATCTGGATGATCTTACATGCATGTAGCCAACTTCGTTAGCTTAATTTAAAGAAAATAGTTTCCTTTGTGAGTATTATTTCATCTTGATGAAACACTGTTACATGGTGAGGAGTTCAGGATTAGATTCCCTTTCACCTATGCATTTTGAACAGTCCTGGGACTGTTGTAGAGTAAGCTGCAAAAATGTTTCTGAAGCCCTAATTATTCAGGAATGTCTGAGGTGTTAATTTGCCTACTCTAAAATAGGTGTATGCAAATACAGGGAGGATTATATATGTTCCAGATGCACTATACCAACTGTGCATGCACTAGGTTATGTACTTGCCAAACAGAATAATTTTCATGTAAAGTTGAGAACTGTTCTACAACATGATTCATGCCTTTTGGAAGCCTAAGGGTCGGCAGCTCATGTTTGGACCTGTTTGGTGAGCTGTAATTCTGAAAAATAATGCCGAGTATAAATCTTAGAGGGCTTGAATTGTGTATTCATAAAACCTGCATATGTGATAGCTCTATTACATGATTGTTTAAGAAGCAGTAGATGATGTGCTCCAAGATTGGCTAGGTGAGATTATATTGTCAGGTCATTAAATGGTACAAAGGAACTTTGTTTCCTAGTACACCTAGGTAAAACTTGAATAATGTTACAGGTGAAAGCACAGGTTGTTTTAGTCTGAATTTTGTCTGATTTTTCAATTAATTTTTAGATTGTTATGATTTATTTCCAGTTCTAGGGTTTGAGTGCATGTCCTTACATGGTTGAATGGTGTCTACTTTGATCAAGAGAATACAATTTTGGAAATCACACAACAAAGAATAGGAGAAAATAGTGAAGGATAATTGACACTTGCTGATAATTAACTTCTCTTTGCTTCATATTTACTTACACTTTCACCCTTATGACGGTACTTACCGTGAAGTCTGTATGTACAGACTTGAAAAAAATCCTCCATAAATTCAAATTCCACTGAATTTGGTGGACTGGAGAAAGGTGAGATTGTGTTCCACTTGCCACAGCTTCAAAAGTAATTGGTATTAGAGGCATGAGCTATTAAATTTAATAAATTATTTCTAATTAGCACAAATTTAGTTATAAAATATACTTTGAGTCTTCACTGAGAAGTGAGCTGAGCTTTTATCTAACAATTCTCATCTCCCTGGAGGGCAACATAATTTCTACTGGAGTAACACTAAAATTGATTTCTCAAGACAAGCATCATAAGTCAAATATTGAAATTTTAGGTCTAATAATAAATACAAAAATAACCACAATGTTTATTAAATCAAATAGAAGTGCTGCATAAATTGCCTTTTGGGATTTTTTTTTTTTGTAACTACACTTGGATATATATGACAGGCTTAATTAATCTTTAAGATCTTTGGTAGCATCTTCAGATTTATTTACCTAGTCCTGCTGCTGATCTTAAGTGATTGCATCTAGTCAGACCAAAAAATTTTCTGTACCAAGGAACAGTCTTCAATTTGTTAAAGGACCAAGTTGTTTTTTAATTTTTATGGTCATTTGCCCTTTTGTACAGTTATTGTCTACCTGCATGCTCATTTATAGGATATGTGATTATTTTATTACCTTTCTTTTAGAAGAGTTTTGCATATTTCATTCTTTTTGCACTTAAGGGCTCCCCTTCTATTTATATGTGTCTCAAAGATTACCTTGCAGTGTTGCTGATAAAGATCTTTTTGAGCTTTTAGAGCATTCATATAATATCCCCAGTTACACGACCTATCTGGGTTTTTTTTGCTATTTGTTTTTGGGCCTTTTACTTCTCAAGAAAAACATGGTGTCAACTATGGACAAAAAAAAAAAGGCAGCATTTTTTTTTCTTTTTAATTATTTAAATTATTTTATTTTTTAAGATCTTTTCAGCCTTCATTTAAAGCACTGTAATAGACTGGAAATTTCTACCTAGTACTTATTTCTTAGGCTTTAACACAATGAAATACAGGAAGCAAATAGGGCAGGGGTTAGAGAGAATTGGGGCACCAATTTGTAAATGGTCTTATTTCTGACAGAAATGTTGATAGGTTTTTCCAGCCTTGAGAGCCAGTTGTTGTGGTGGCTCTAGTTGTCTTGCCTGTGCACTTATGAGTGTCTGTCAGTCACTAAGATGATACATTTCTTTATCATGTGTGTGATTATAAACCATTATTTTGTGAGAGAGGCTCCCTATGCTTTTCCTAGTGTCTCAGCTGCTCTTTATAAAAGTTCTTCTGTCAAGGAATTCTTCAGACTTGTACAATAATGTATCAAGGTGGTAAACTCTGACAGCTTCAAAAGCTAGGTTTCATTTCATAAGGGCTTTTAAGCTGTCTTGGATATGTACCTGGCGGGCGTTTCAGTCACTGTCTCTCTACTGTTTTCCTCTTGTTTCCTTCTCACATGCCATGAAAATATTTTCTTTTAAGTATTTACATGGTAACAGTCTTCCATGTGATTTTTTTTTTTTTTTTGTTAGAAGCAGCATTTTAATGGGTAATTGAGAAGGAACACTTCCTTTCTCATTAGACACTGAATAATTTGATCTCTGGCTAATGTATTTGAAAAATAATGTTTCAGTGTGTCATGCTAATAATAAAGTATATTTTTTCTTCCACAGGGTTACAGTTGTTTACACATTTTACTATCTCTTGAGTAGTATGATACAAAATCTTTTTATTGCAGTTTTGTTTGAGAAGAGTTGAGTATGTGAAGGAGCTGTCAATCAGCATTTAGTCATACAGTATCTATTTCTGTCCCTGTTCCTCCTAACACAGAGGGCTATTATTGTCTACATTACGGCATAGGTACTTTGGATACAGATATCCTTGAGGGGCAGGATTTATTATGAAAGCGGAGAATCAACATAGCATGAGACATAGTTTAAATAGCTAAATTTATTTACAAGTTTGGAAAGCTAAGTTAAGCAGAGGCTGCTTTTACACATTGAATTTTTCTGTCTACCAAGACATTTCTTCTGTTTTATACCTGAGTTTCCAAGCAAGGCACTTCAAATGAGACTGTCAATAACTTTTATAATTGAAAGTATTTAAGGAAATCTTGATGTTATGTATTTCCAAGGCTGAGTCTTTGCCTGGCTAGGCTTTGCCTTTCAGCTTAATTTACATACTCCATCTGGCACAAAGCACTTTAGTATTTGTGATGTGGTGGGTACTTTGTGTACTCCAATGATATCTACAATGACTGGGAACCTATTCCCGAGACAACTTCTCACCTTCCATCCTTGTAATTACAAATGCACTTTTCTGCACTCTTCTGCAAAAAAAATTAAACTGAATAAAAATTAAACTTATATCTCTTGTTTTACTCGTGTTTTAGTCAGGAAGAAAAGGAATTAAATGTTTAAAAATGGAATATATTAGTATATATTAGTATTAATATATTAATATATATTAGTATATTAGTATATATTAGTATATATATTCATAACATGTATGACATTTGTAGCCTCATACAGACATAAATTCTTACATATGGAGTTTCTATTGGTTAAACAGAGTGGATGCACTCTCTCAGTGTGAGTTTGGCACCTGACTTTTGGATTCTCAACAAAATACTAAAAAAAGGTAACAGCAACAACAACAAAAACTATAATCTCACAAGTTGCAGATTTGCCTACCAGTAATGAGTTGGATAAAGTGGGAAAAAAAATGTGTATGGAGCTATTACTCACTAACTTCCTCAAAAACATATGAGTTTGAAGAAAATTGATTTGAATTTTGAAGTGTCTATAAATGCTATCTTCTGTTTAAGTAGAACATGACCTTAATCTGTTGCTTAATCTATTAGAAATGGAATTACTTTAGCAGAAGTAAGTAAGTTTATTATTGACCACAAAATTAAGCACCATGCATTCTGCTATGTATATGTACTATTAGTTATGTTGCATCACAGCAGTCGGAAAGGCAACATTTTTCAGATTCTCTTTTGGAAGGTAAAGATATACATTCAATGAGAAAGGCAAAATATTTCTCATAGGTGAGGAGGTTTATCCAAGAAGAAATAGCCCTTGTAAAATCTGTCCCTGACTTAACTGCAGATTTACAGGCACCATTTTCTGAAACACTGATACCGTTTTTCCGTTCTGTTTCTATGCATCACTGTATATTCTCTTTAGAAATATTCTCTTTAGAAGTATTCTCTTTAGAACTGTAAATGCAACTGTAATACAAAATTTCTAACTGTAATAATGATGTATGCCAACTTAAAAAAAAAAAAAATTTAGTCTGGCTATGTTAGCAGTAATGTGCATATAGAATACTCTAAAGTCAAATTTAATATTTTTTTCTTTTAAATCTATTTCTTGATTATCCCAGACTGCCCAGAAGCAGAGTGCTATGAAAAGCCTCAGTCAGGTACTTGGATTTACTATTCTAAAAAGCAACCTATGTCTCCCAGAAATTATAATTTCCCTTGCTTCAGAAGATACTGTATAGGGAAACAACTTTTTTTTATTACACAGAACTTTTATTGCACTCCTCTGCCAAACTACTGGTAGCAAGGATCCCTTCTGAGATTTGAGGCAAGGGCAGTTCATGTGCCACAGAGCTGCTCAGTTGTTCAGATTATTAGTTTTGCTCCAGCTATGTCATCCATGTGCTGTGGGACTGACACAAGTATTTCTTTTCATGAAAGCCTGTATTTTGCTGCCATTACTGTAGAGACCCACACCTACCACCAAATATTTGTTCAGCCCATACACAGTGAGGATTTGACTGCCTTGTGGTTTGCTAGGGTTTAATTAGTGGCTTCTGATCTTTATGGTGCTCTTTGAGTTCCTCTTCATAGCAAGAAACTGTTCTGAAAGTCACACACTTTCCTTGTTACAGCAGATCATTCACTGCTGTATGCTGAAGAATGGAGAGAGGGACAAAACCTTGCTTTCACCTTGGAAAGTGCACTGGTGAAACATCTAAACAATTCCAATGGCTTTTGCTATGTGGAACAGAGGGACGTTCTCTTCTCTTAAACATCTCCCCCTCTTGTCTTTGATATCTAAGGCAATGGATGACTGTGTTTATTATACCTAGTGAAACTAATCATCAAATATTGGGAAACATAACAAATGCTACTAAAATGCTATAGGATAAGACTCACAGGGCTCTTTGAGAGCTGTTTCAGAATTGTGACATGACCATGCTTTCTCTACATAGTATTATATAGAGTATATGTTTTAGTATTTACTATAATTAGTATTATTATTAGTGTTTTTTAGAGTTATATATATATTTCTATGTATATAAAACTCTAAAGTATTATGTCAAGATGCACTATGCAACCTTAACTATAAAGTTTAGAGAGTTAAATTGAAAATATTAAAGGAATAAATCTCATTAAAGGCCCTGCTTACTTCTGTTTATTTTACAAAAGAAATTACAGTATATTAATGTCAGCTAATTCTCAGTTACCATAGCAGTTTATGGAAAAAGAATAGGGGATAGTAATACTGTATTTCCATAGTATATATACTGAAAATAACAGAAAAGTTTTTTGGGAGTTGTGTTTTCTACTAAATGGCTCTAATACAATGCTAAATATCTGCATGAATACTAAATATCTGTATGAATAGACCAATGATTTAATCAAAAATAACTTCTAATAAAGGTGAGTTGCTAGTGTGAGTATTCCCACTTAAAAATTTTTTACCATTCAGATTTCTATACCCATTTCACAGGTGAAAAGATATTCCTCAGGATAAACAAAGTGTGTAGGATACAATTTGAAGTGTTTAAACTTTTGTTTGTGGCAATAAGGGCTCTATCATTCTTAAGGTATATCTCAGTGTTTTAGTCTGAGGAAAATCAGTTATGGATAATTTATATTTTTGAGAGTGAGTAAAGGAATACCACACAAACAGCTAATACATCATCTGGAGTCAATTTTCAAAAGAGAATGGCTTTGAGTTGGAAATAAAGGCTTTCATCAAATTCTGTTATTGCTTACAACATTTCAGCCACACTTTCGCTCTTCAGGAAGGGAACATACCACAAAACCAATGAAACTTCAACACTTCTTCAAACTGAGAAATGCTTATTTCTCAGTAGTCCTTTGGTCAGCTCAGAGACAACCTTAGTGTTTAAATGATTGGGACAAGTCTGAAGAAATGGCCTGGCTTTCCCTGTAAGTTGCAGATATGTATGTGAGTAATTTCCAAAGTTTGGGTTTCTAAAGTTGGCCAGGATGGTAGCCATTGTTTCCATGAATGTTTGTGAATCTGACTGTCATTTATTTGGCATTTGTTAGTGCTGGTGATGCCAGTGACCCCAAAGATGATAGAAATCAACTTCAAGCTAGATTTGCATTGATTTGGTAAGATCTGGATGCCATGGGTCATGGCATTTCTAAGTTTACTCTTTTTTTCTGTAAGATTATGTTTAACTTTCCTTTCTGTATTGATAATGAAAAATTGCCTTTGTTTTACAGATGTGGCTTTATATCCAAAATCAAAATTCTCCTGTCACTTTCACAATTCCTCTAACAGATGCTGCAAGCCTAGAGAAGCTAGAACAGAGCCCTTAATTACTCCTGTCTCACACTTCTTTTTGATAACTGGAAAACATTTGCTGTCCTGCCTGTCACTGAAGCCTGTAACCACATTCAATTTGATTCTCCCTTAAACACCATTAATATTTTATGTGACAATATCAGTTGATGCAGTCATTGATTCTAATCTCTTTTGTTAACCTAACTTTTTGAACATGCATGTTTCTTCTCCTGTTTTTGCACTACATTTACAAAACCCTCATTCCTCTTCTGAAGATTCATTGACACGCCCCATTTATTTGTTATACTGCATAGCAAAATATTAAAAATACGTTTGATACTTTTGCAACGTTACTACTCTGTTAAGATATCTATCCATCTAAAACCACTTTATTTTTCATTTGCATTAAACCTTTGGATATTGTCAGCTCCACAAGACAGTGGAGCAGCCACTAGTTAAGTTACAATGACTGACTGCTGCTCGGAAGATCTACTGCAGGTTAATGCTCTTGCCTTGGAGTTTGCATTTATGCCTTGGGGTGATTCCTGTTTTAGTTCCTAAATCTTTTCTCAGCATTTTTTTCTTTTTTCAATTATGCCCAATTGATGCATTTGTCTGACTGGAGTGTTGCATTTGTTTGGACTGGCCTTTGATCTTAAATCCTGGGACTCAGAATTGCCAAACAACCATGAGTCATCTTATCAAGGATTTTGGGGCTGGTGCTTTTCCTATTAGAGGAGGGTATTCAACAGGGACATGAGTCCTATATGTTACTCAAACTTACATAATTTATTTTAATGCCCCCTCCAGTACAATAACTTAATGTAAGTTTTTTTGGTCTTCTGATTGTTCCTCCTGAACAGAAAGGTCCACTTACACATTTCACTCATAAACAAATAACATAGTACCTGTATCCTATAGTTTAGCCATGCACTAATAAGTAAGAGGTTGCCAGGTATAAACTTATTTCTTTCTTTTTCTGTTCCCTGGTTTAGTCTAAGCTTCGGAAGATAGCTGGTAGACATTTACATGTTATTTTCACATGCACTTCATATAAGTGAAAGAACTATGAAAGGTTATTGAAGGTCTACTTAACTGAGAACATTGTTACAAACCAGTTCTTTGACCCACCTCTTGTGAGTGGAGAGAAGAGGGTTTGCACAATAAAATAATAAAATTGTTTCCCTGTCAACTTTGATCGGTATATTGTTTAGTATATTATGTAAAAATGGTGTCAAATTAACTGCTGCTCTGGATTTCACCTTTACGGATATTTTCTTCACTGTTGGAAAAAAATAATGGATTTGATAATGTGTCTGCATATTGAATGACTAGAAATGTCTTACTGTTTGTCCAAACAGCGGAAATGCAGTAGATGACTGAAAATGAAGCTCTTCTCATTGACTTGCTGCATATTTGATTGACTTGCTGGACAACTGTTTGATAGAAGAGGATATAATATATCATCACTCTTACAAGTGGGTCTGAAATTTTGCAAGAATGACAGGTGCTGGCAAAATGGCTTTACTAATCAGACCTGCACAATAAGAGCAACTAAAATGCACTATGCTTTTCAGTTTCAATAGAACAGACTTTTTTCTGAACAAATGTTTGTGGGAATTAATTCACGTCTGGAGTTTTTGTGAAAGACAGAGACCTTGCTGCAATCTCTGAAAAAGCAGTAAGCCAAAAAGAAGTGAATGTAAGGTCTGTAAGGGATGTAATGATTCTCAGTGAAAGCAATACTTATGTAGCTTATGGAAATGTGGGCTTAAATAAGCTATGATCAAGAATAGTATGACTCTACGAACCAGATTGCCAGAAGGCAAAACTGAGAGGCAACTGAGATCCATAGAACTGCATCTATACATTTCCTTATTTTGAATGTTTTGCTCTTTTTTCCTCATTTGACTGCTTTCCCACTACTACAAACCAAAATAAAAAAAAAACCCCCATGATTAAAAAAACGTATTTGAAAATACGTTGGGAACAAGTATTTGAAAATAAACTAGAATTTTAGTTGCCAATCTTCTCTTCTGACCATAATTTTAAAAGGAAGAAAATGGGAATAAGGGTCTGCAGAGATCCTTTGCAACTGCAAAGGAGTTTTAAAATTTTCAAAATAGAAAATTTGATATTTTTCATAATTATATTAGAAAATAAAAATCATATTTTAATTCTGAGATGTGAAGCTTCTCATAAGCTCTTTAGGAAGCCCTTTTGCTTTGACTAGATATGACCAGGATGTCTAGATAAACTCTGGATTTGTTGCAAAGAGCTAAATGCTAAAGACTGTAACATATTACTTGAGTCAGCACATTCCTCCTTGAAATCCATTGCTCAGAACTTTCATAATTTAAAAAGGTAAATGTTTGTGTTCCATCCTAACTCATCATTAAGGCCTTGTACACTGACTCAAGTTTTCTCATGCTTTCCAGTATCAGTATTCCCTCCCGTTTCTTTCTGGCCTAAAACACACATTTAGCACTTAGGCACAGAACAGTGCAGCTGGAAGTCTTGCCCGGTTCCATAACATCAAGTTATTGCAGTCCTTCACTTTCAAAGTTTACCTTTTCTCAAGAATATTGGCACTGATAGAAGGAGGATGTCATATTGCAGAAAAACCCAAACCATTACCTATTGTGAAATATTTTAACAAAATTCCTTTAGTCACCAGCACCTGAGAGGAGGGTGTCATATTCTGACTTCATTTTGTTTTCAACTGATTGCAGACGGACATAACTTTCCCCTGCAGGAACTGACCTTGTACCAGTGACATCAATGGAAACATTGCCATTGACGTTATTGGGAATTGGATCAGATGCACAGTTTGCACCAGTCATGTGATAGCTGTAGGTAATGCTATTTTTCTTATCACATTTAGTACTTTCAAGAGTAAAGTACATGTTAAGATTTCCGTTTTTTTCTTACAATGGATGTGGTGAGCCAGTATTGAAATATGATGATCAATAATTTTGTTCCTTTGAGAAAGTCTAGTCAGTGATTTTTTCTGAACTTAATTGGACTAGAAGAAAGCAATCTAGCAGAGCTGATAGCAATCAATGCAGTTAAAAATGAAACTGCATAAAAATGGCTGAATATATTTATGTAAATAGCTGTTTTTTCACAGTCACAATCTTCAAATGGCATGATGCTAGACTTAATAGCTACGTACTTTGACAAAACAGTTCAAGCAGCAAACCAAGAAATGCCTTTTTTTGACATGTGAGCTTTGAACAAATCATTGAAATGGTTTCTGAACTAAAGCAAGACCTATTTCTGGCATCAAGTTTCAGAACAACATCTGGAATCCAGTCCAACATGAACTGCCTAATGCCTGCAGGTACTGAGAAAAAGTTATGCCAGACTTTAGTGCTGGAACCCAAGTGCTCTCCCATAAATTTTAAGAATATTTCAGTCTGATGCAGTGATATTATTAATAAGTTTCTTTAAGGATCTTGACTGTTTTTTCAGCCAAGCACTCTTGTTGTCAGTACCAAGGTACTAAATCCTTTCATTTTTACATCACCACATGCCCATTCATTCTTTTGCCTCTGGGTAATTTCATTGCAATTCTCACTTTTCCACAAGACTATACTGGTATGTAAATATGAAATATTATCTGTTACTAGCAAAAAAATGCATTCAAATTCAGCTCAGTTTTCTGTCCTGTTTTTTACCTTGTTATATTTGCATTGATAAGACTAACTGAATGAGTGATCCAATTGCCCACACTACTTGGCCACTTGTTTGAGTTGCACACTAGAAAGTTCTACGATGGTATTTTTTCAGGGGAGTGCAACTATAGTTTTTGTTGCTTCCCAGGAAAGATTTGGAAATAAAAACATAAAATTAATCACTAAATTATGCTGAAGTAACTTTTTAAAGAAAATGTTTTTATCACTGTATAAACATAAAAGAAAAGGCTAATTTCTCCTTTCATCTTAAAATCTCTTCACTGCACTGGGAAGGTTTTGTACTTTGGATAACAATGACAATGCATTATTTGATGGAGGGGCAGTTGAAAACATTAGGACTTTCAAAAATTTTATTTACTTGCTGCCATTCTGTTTTATATCATTGTCTATTTGAAAATAAATTTTGAGAGATGGGGAAGAATCACATTTCAATCTTTGCCTGAGAAAATTTTGTATACCACTTTTCTTCAAGTATCAGAAAAACCTTGATATGAAAAAGATATTTAATTTTTACTGTCAAACAGGTATTTATTAATATTTTTTAGCCACTCTTCTGGTTTTGGTGCTGACTGGTGCAAGGTGCAGGTATGCTCAGGTATTTGTGCTCATTTTAAGAATGGTTTCACAGCAGCAAAAAGGAGCTACATTAGTAGAATTTCTGTTGGGAAGACTGAAACCAGTTAGAAAACATACAGATTAAACTCCACTCTTAGAAGTGAATGAACAAATTCTCCCCACTGGAAGATGAAAAATGAGTTTTGCTATTGTTTTCATAGGTGATATATATCTTACTATTTTTCTGAAGCATATTTTTCATAATTCATCATTTACAAGTCTGTATACTTCTGTACAATTTTTTAAAATAAATTCTTTTACATTTTAGATTTAAGATGTTGTAACTGTATTTTAATTAAATTTTGCATTACTTCGACTATACTACTTTTGCCAAATGCACTGTTGAACATTTACAAGCATAATATGAAGTAGTATCCTAACAAAATTATACTTCTCAAAGAAATTAATAAAGTACATTTTAAGATACATTACTTTGTTTTTAATTGCATTTGTTCACTACTGTACTACATAAAATAATAAAATATAGAAATATGTGATGGAACTTCTGACCAGTGTGAATTATTACATTTTTACTGTACACATTTTATGAGATTGTGTTATTATTGTTGTTTTTTGAAACTTAGCTATTAAGACTTTGGTAATAACAGGGAAAATATGCTAATATCTAGACATCCTTTAGAATAAAATTTAGCTTATTTTCTGGTCATGGACAAAGAGCTATGTTCCTTATCTTGTCATATCTTAAAACTCATCAATTCAAGAGTTTGATCTTGATCAACTTAATATTATGAATATTATGAATATATAATATTCCAGTGCAATAATGAATGTATGTTGTCATAAGTAATGAAAAAATAGTTTGAAAGTTACTTACTGTTTGTTGGAAGGCAAGATCTAGTCTGTAAGACCATTCTTTTATGTTCCTATTTCTATGATCTTAATTTTTTTACATTAACATTAAACACCTTTCATTATAAAATAAAATGCTAGAAACTATTCAGCAGAAAGCCTGACTGAACATCTCTCTAATTCCAACAAACTGTTTTTCTGATCTTAAGTATGATTTCTATGAACATGAATGAATTTCTCAGAAAACTGGGAGCAAATATAATAAAAAAATATAACAAGCTGATGAATATTCTTGTTCAAGGAATATGGTTGGTTTTGGAGTTTTTTTGGGGGTTTTTTTGGGATTTTTTTTTTTTTTTTTGCTGGCAAGAAGATAACTGGTTACTTGTAGACGTGATAACAGAATGTTTACCAGTTTTTGAGAGACTTTCTGCCATTTGATAGAGACTTCTCCATCAGAACTGTATGTAGATGAAATAACTAATTCATTAAAAATTAATATTGACAATTTAAGCAAGTGATTAAAATTCATAGAGTTAAACAATCACCACAGCAAAATTATTCAGTTGGAACTACACAGTCCCAGTATAAAAGACTGGAAGTATCCTGAATGGGACACTAACCAAAGGAAAATAATGCCTTCTCTGGAAGTGCAGATTCAGAGTTCTTAACCAGCTTTTGGCCCATGGTCCTTTCTCTTCGTAAACAGAATTTTTGTTTTAAAACTTTGAATTTTCATGTTAGGAACTCAGTGAAGTCCATTTGCCTTGTGCATGTAAAAGTTCCCTTGTGCAGGGCAGAACATAAAATAGGTAGTTTAGTATCTATGAAATGACACATTGCTCTGTGCAATGTAAACAACAGATGATTGTAAGAAGATAATTGTGATCCATAGTGACGCTGTTCTTACTAGCCAGAGACAAGCATATTCATTAACCTTGTAAAAGCACTGCTAAATGACATCTTGAATTTGTCTGCCAATATGGTCTACAATTATCAAATCAATTGGCTTTACAGAAAATCAGTTCCTATTCTTCTACATGGCTCTTTTCTGTTGGCACTACCTGTGTAATTTTGGTCTTGCCAAATCCTTCTTTGATGGGGGAGCTCCCTATATTTTATAAAGCCAGTATTTTCAAAAATGGGGCTTGAAAACAAGGATCTCAAAATAAAGAAAACAATATTAAAGAATAAAAACTTAGTTCAATATTCAGATGAGCAATTCTTAGCATCAGTTGCTATTTTGCATAGTTAATTTCTGTATATGAAGAATGAAAACTTCATTAATGACCTGGAAAATAATGAGGTTGAATAGAAAGGATTTGCCCCTCCTAAACAGAATTGTAAACAATTACAACTGTTTCTTAGAATGATAATTTTATACTTTCATGACAGGATGTACAGCTAATTAAACCTGTTACTATACATATGCATATATTTATTGCAAATTAAACTCTGCATATATTTTACATATAAACTAATTAATAGACAATGAAAGTGAATACTATTCATTGTCTCATAGCAATGGATAGCATTGCTGTTAGTCAAGGAAATTAGTTATAATATCAGATAGTCATTACTGAAGTTGCCTGCTGCTATAAACATTCATCCATGAATGAACTCTTAAATGGTTGTAATATAGTTACTTACTCTCTTGCTTAAAATCCTATTTGATGTACAATATTGAGAAGAAAATAATGAAACATATCCTTGTTATTTTAGTCATTGTCACTGGAGAAAGTTCAGCTGGGGTAATAGAATTCTTTTATTTTGTTCTGTAAATGCCAATCTCAGATCAATGGGTTTATTTGAGCACTTTTGTTGGAGTGTGATTTTTTTCTTCCTGATTAATCCTTGAATATCTTTTGAAAAGGCATTTAACACTCATATTGAATTTTTTTGACTTCCCTTGACTGCTATCAGAAACCTGACTGCCCTCCATGGTGCTCAGTCAGCATTTTCAGATTCAGCACTTTCTGTCATTGATTGATAGAAGACACTTCTTCCCCAGTTACTGAGTCAGACACATCAGGGAGAGACAGACAGGCTGCAGGAGAAAATTTAACCAAGTAGAGATAATTTGCAAAAGATTTTAGTATTGAAATCTACTTACGAAAAATATAAAACTTTAAAATACTGTGTAGTTGATAGCAGGTATTTAGCACATAAACTTAAATGAGATTACACCTTTTTAAGAAGATCACAAAACAAAACAGGAAATCACAGGGACTACATTTATTGTCATTATATTAAAAACTACCTTTGGTTTTACCATATTGTAACTAAGGATGCCAACAATGAATTTAGTACACAGTACACATTCTTCTCTTTGTGCATGGCTTTTAATAAATGAGTTAATGAACTTTATCCAGGTTCTAGCAGAAGCATGTTTCATCAGCCCAGTGGTACAACACAAAAATGTAGGTAAGAACCTGTGCTAGAACTCCAATGTAAAGGATGCATTTCATAGAAAAGGTGAGTTCAGGGTTTGCACCTATCTCCCTGGGGAAAGGGAGAGGGAAAGAAAAGAACCAATGATGATTACAGCTAAATTATTAGTGCAAAGCTACTATGGTTCTGCAAACACCACTCCTTAACAGATCATTGAAAAAAGTTCTTTGAGAGAAACTCTACATTAAATTGCATCCTAAAACTTAAAAAGATTTGCATTTATCCACTATATTGGTAAGAAAATAGTATTATACTTTTCTCAAACATATGCTTGGAAAAGGAAACTTCCCAATCCTGATTAATATGCGCTATTAAACTGTATAGCCTTCTCATTTCATAGGCTAAAATGTTTTCTTAGGTGTAAGAACAGTGGGTCACATTTTTACAGTCATTGACAAACATTTCCACGACTTATCAAGGAAAGCATTGAGAGAGACCAAGAATTAAAACCCATTAATTTTTCTGCGAGATTGTGGGAAGTACTGAGTTTTTTCTAATTTAGTAATATAAAATTCTTGAAAGCTATTTCTGTTGTTCCATTTTCTCCCTATCCAAGATCAATATGGAATTCTGAACTGCTCTAATTTTATTAATATTTCTGCTATAATACCTTGAGACCACAAGACAAGCAGTGAGTTTTTTGAAAAAAAAAATAGAAGTCTTGGTTGATGCATAATTCTCTGTGGATACAGGCTTGTTGGCTGTGTTTAGATTGACAAATGGCTTTAAGGTAATACTTCCACGTTTCAAATAGCTCTCAGAAGATATATGCATGCAGATCTGCCAAAGAATCTATATTTGTCTTGTTTTATGTTGGCAATATGACTCCCAATTATTTTTAAAATGTCCATTACAGCATGTTTCCAAAGGACTTTGAAATATGTTATCTATCTTCAAGGCAGTGCCTTTGTAGACATGTTCAAATTAGTATTTTGGAAACTGCACAGAGAAAAGGGAATTTAACCCTTTGTGTTCTTCTAAAAATCCATATAGGACACTTGCTAAGAAGAGGGTTGATGCTTGAAGCAAACCAGCAGAGAAGAGTCTGGCATAGTTTTACATGACAAAAATAGGTTAGGCTAAATTGCCAGATTCTTTGTCTTTCAAAGACCTAAGTCTGCCAGATTCAACATGCATGCAGAGATTTGTCATCACTAAGAACTTTTCAGGAACAGGATTTAAGATTACAGAGGGTCAGATTCTTGTTGATTCTCTCTGAATTATTCTCAGTGCTTTCCTGAGTGTATGTGAAATGCTTACTATCCATGCACATTAATGTTAATGTTCCTAGAGCCTGTTCTGACTTACGTTTTCATAATCCTTCTATACCTGTAGATTATTTAGATGCAGTGAAGTATGTTCATCAACACGTAGTCTTGTCACTTAGCCAAGTGTGCTACGAGGTCCTTTGGGCAGCATGGTAGATTTCAGATCTAAAGTTGTTGAGAAAAAAGGCAAAAAGAAAAACAGAAAAACCCACCCGGTAATACAAATTCACTTCTTATAAACACATTTGCATTAAAATGCACAATAAACTCAAACCACAATAGGCATAAAATGCAACAAAATACTCAACAACAAAATCAATAAAAACAAACAAGCTAAGCAACAAAATGAGTAAACAACAATTACAGCATTTAACAAGCAGGCATAGATAGTCTGAGTTCCTAAGCTTTATATTAGGCAATGATAATTTGAGTTTTTGTATTCATTCATCTTCCTGCCCCTTCCAATTTTGGGGCAGAATTGCATATTACATTAAAATTTATCTTGTGAGATAGCATGTACCATGTGGATTTTTAAAAAGAAAATAATGGATAACCTTATTTTAGCTCTTCAAGGTTTTATCTTTCCAAGTAAATGGACCAAAATCATGCCCATATACTTCATATAGATGGTTTCAGATGATGATTGCTCCAACTGAATGTCTTCAAATCAGCTCATTAACTGTACTGTACCTCCCCATCCGTATCAAATGTAACACCATTTTTAAATCTTTAATATTTGAAACGCAGTAAAGTGTAAGGGGTTGTATTTTGCAAATGTATGGAATATACATTTGGAATATACTGTTCATTTAGATTAAATCTGGTGATGTAAGCCTGGTCTTTCTGAGGTGCCTTAGTACTGAAAACATTCTCATCAGTGTTACTCACTGGTCTTGTGTCACAGCGTCCTGTCTCTCCACTTCATAAAGCTATATGGTCCTGCCAGTTTCTTGACACTGTCTGCGAAAAAAGCAGAAGGAAAAGAGCCAAGTGCAAGAATAATGGAGATAAATATAACACAGATATGTTTCAAGTGGCATAACAAGTTTCATATATTACTTTATCTTCATGTTTTGTCATTAAATGACTTTGACATACATAAAGTAAAGCTGGTATGAGTAATTTAGATTTATTATTTTTCACCTTTAATGTCTAATGATACAAACTTGATTAGGCAGACTGGATGGG
Organism: Chloebia gouldiae; assembly: GCA_003676055.1. NCBI lineage: Eukaryota > Metazoa > Chordata > Aves > Passeriformes > Passeridae > Chloebia > Chloebia gouldiae. The sequence goes on along the minus strand of QUSF01000004.1, from coordinate 22,334,978 downwards.
AAAATGTAGGTTTATCTTTCAGCTAATAAAAAAATGTTATAAACTGATAAAAAAGCACAGTGGTTGGTACCAAAAATTGCAGTGGATACTGAATGTAGTTTTCTATCTTCTGTATTTAAAAGTCTTGGTCAAAATTCAACTAAATTTATTCCATTCACATCTACATGTTAACATATTTTCCTGGTATTGCATTAAAATAATAGTTGGAAATATTCAAACTACATTACTTTACCTACAAGGTCTTAAGAAATTACCTATAAAAGGCCATTATCTGTGGCCTCATTATTGATCCCATTGACATGAAAGTGAAACTTACCTAAGGGGTCATTTATCAATGTGAAACACTGGTTTCCTATGACATCATGCTGTGAATGTTTCTTGTAGAAAAAACATAACCTTACATGAAAGATTTGCTTAGATATCTTCATAATAACTTTGTACTTTATCTTGTACTTTTAATTTCAGTGAGAAGTACTTGCTGTAATATTCATGGTGCTTTGTCACAATATTAGTCAATAATTTTCCATTCTTGTATTTTTTCCATTTATATATTAGTTGTTTCTCTTCCTCAAATAGATACAATGAAGATATAGAAGTTGTTACATTTCTTTGATTTTTCTTTCCAGTTTATTATGATCCTTTTGAGTTCTAAATTTGACCTTCAGAATTGTTCCAATTCTCTCCAGCTTGCTATTAGAAATAAACATTGTGTTCTCTTTCTTTGTCAAATTTGGTAAATAATGACTGAATAAAAACAGCTTGACAATCAGTAGGAATATGGGTTGTGTGTTAACTACATTAATAGGTTATTTGGTATGCATCTGGTATTGCATATCAAGGGTGTTTCTGATTTCATATTGCTTTATGTGATAGAATCATAGGCTGGTTTGTTTGGAACTTAAATGTCTTCTAGTTCCAAACCCCTGCCCTGGGCAGGGCCATCTTCTGCTAGAGCAGATTGCTCAGAGCTCTGTCTAACCTGACCTTGAACACTCCCAGGGATGGGGCAGCCACAGCTTCCCTGGGAAATCTTCCTTTCTCCCTTTAGAGCCATTCCCCCTTGTCCTGTCACAACAAGCCCCAGTAAAAAGTCCCTCTCCAACTTTAAGTACTGGACAGCTGCCATAAGGTGCATCTGGTTCCCTCTCTGTGTCTTGCCTGTGATCATTTCAGGGCTCTTCTCTTGACTTTCTCCATCAGGTCCATGTCCTTGTATAATATGCTGGGGGCCACACAGCTATAAGGAAATATTCAAGATGTGCTCTTATATCAGTATCAAGATGTGTTTATGACTGCAAACACTGAGGCAGTGAAACAATATTAAAATATTTTCAGAAGTTCAGTGGGAACTTATAAATTAACTATGTATTGTATCTTTGATTTATGCAGGATTTTAAATGTTTGAATAACAAAATAATCCTACAGTTAGCCTTAAATTATTTTTAAAACCTTTTTATTGCTATTTATATGCTTCTTTAAAGTAGTGAGATGTCAAAAAGCTCAGCAGTTTGTCTCTTGTCACAAATTTGATATGATTTAGGTAAAAGTTGTCATTTTAAGAGTTAAGAATGCTTTTATTCTCCATGTGTTTTAAACTTTACCTCTAGAACTGCAGATTTGGATTTAAAATTATTTTTATGGAGCTGACATTGTAGTTTACAGAATTTTTGTACATATTTTTCTTGTCTTGTAGAAGACATTCATGTTCAGCAGCAACTAGGATCATGAGCATATAAAATAAAGTAAGATCTACCCAATAAAATCTGTAGGATGTATTAACACTGCTGCTGAGTTTAAGATTTTGGGTCTAACTTTCCCCAGGCAGATGTGTTTTGAAGAAGAATGTAAAAATAACATCTCTATCTGAAAAAAAGAGGAGGATTTACTAAGGGTTATCATAATTTCTTAATATCATAAACAGTAATCAGACAACAAGTATTTTTTAAAAGGAAAACAAGTAATTTTAAAAGGTCATATTTCCTGTGAAAATAGAGTGTCTCACTCTTAAAATTGTCTGTTAAGAAAAGACTGACTTGAGATATAAGTCATGTGGGGCATTTACCTGTCATTTTTTCTCCCTAAATTACATGGGCAGGTTCAGTAAATAGCAACTCTTTCCTGATATATAATACAGTTCAACCAGTTACTACTTGAAACTTGCTTTTTCTTAGAGGAACTTGTAGATTTTCTTCTGGTTAGGTCAGAAGACAGTAGTTGAAATTGCTAAAGAGATAAAAGGACATGTCCTCTGATTTGCTAACAGTCTCTTTGTTTATCATTGTTTTAGTAAGACTACAGCAATATTTAGTGAATGCAACATGAACCCATGCTTAAGCAGATAAAACATTAAGGTGCAATGTGAGAAAGTTCACTTTAAAAAAGTTTAACTTTTATGTGAGTTCAGCATGGTTATACTGAACAAACTATATATATACTATATAACTATATAATTGTACATATATAATAACATACACATGTTCATTTAATACATACATATTCAGTATATGTTAGTTCAATAGGTAAAGATGCCTCTAAAATATGGGTTCAGAAATATTTTAGAAGAAGTTAAAAAAACAGTCCTTTGGATTGAGATAGTTTATGAGAACTGGAGCTAAAGGATAGTTTTATTCTCAAAGTTGTCAGATTGTCATAATCAGATCCATTGTTTAAATATCTAAATAAAACAAACAAAACATCCATCAAAAATCTTTTGACTAGTGTCACTGTAGTGTCTCCAAAATAAAAGCTTTATTTTCATGTATTTTGTCAAAAGAGAATTGCAAATGTTATAGAAGAGTGATTAATTAAATAATGAATGCTCAATAGTTAATATTCATTATTGATTCCAAGTTATAAAGCAAAGGTTTGTAGTAATACAGTTACTAATTATATTCTAATTACTAATTTCAACCTTGTAACATTTAAAAAATAACTAGGCAAATCATCACTAGCCAACCTACATTTTAGTTAGGATTCTAGGCTTCATTATATTCAGTTATAATTCTTGTGTGGCCATAAGCCTCTGCAAATTTGACCTGAGATTTCAGCTGAATTTTTTCAGCTTTATGCATATTTAAATATTTCATTTTAAGAATAAATTATCCTTGCATTGCATAAAATTGTAATTATCCATAATCTTTTGAAGTTAATCTAAAATCCTTAAAATAGAACTACTTTAGGTCCAATTTAAAGTGTAGATTAATAATCTGCATTTCAAGGAAAAAACCTGAAGTACAGCACTGTGTCTACCTCTTGTTTCAGTATATATATTTTTGCAGTGATTAATTTAAGATATATTCTTGCAAGATATGATATTTTATATGCAGTATTGTATTTTAATGATTTCAAGTATTGTAGAAGTGTGAAAGCTTAATATCACTGTGGAGCTTCCCTTTGCCATTGTGAGCTTGCCATCAGGTACCAGAGTCATCTTTTCAATTCAAAAGGAACTTTTTCTAGAGAAACACATGATCAGAAAATGATTGGCATTGGGAGGGACCACTGATGATAATCTAGTCCGAAAAAGCCAGGTTCAGCAGGTTGCACAGGACCATGTCTAGGCAGGTTTTGAATATCTCCAGAGAAGACAACAAAACCCCCCCTGGACAGTCTGCTCCAGTGTTCTGTCAGCTGCAAAATCAAGAAGTTTTTCCTCATATTCAGATTCCTATGTCTCAGTTTGTGCTGCTGCCTTTTGTCTGTCACTGACATGATTCTGGTCTGGTCTTCTTGACACCTACCCTTCAGTTACTTGTACATTGATAAGCTATTCTCCTTTACCCATTTCAAAAGTTTTTAAAAATTTGTGGCATTTTTGAGTACTTATGAATAGTGAAAAAAAAACCCTAACTGCAGCATTATTCTGCTGACGTCTATTTTATAACTTCTACCATTACAAAATCTCCATTTTTTACCTTTCAGTTGTCACACTTCTAAAAACCCCAGATTTATGTTTATTTTTGTCATAAGAATTTAGGTTCTGTTGTTAGGATTAGAGTAAGGACACTCATTACACCTTAGTTTCCAGCTGCAAAAATACTCACTATAATTATCATTGTGTGCAGATCTCTCTGGTCCTCCAAGGCTTTTTCTATAATGTGGTTGAAGTACATTGCATTTAATGAACACCCTAGTCTTTCAGAGTGTCATCTAAGATGGATTTAATGCAAGTTGTAGGCTTTCATTTGGTTATTCAAATAGCTTTTTATGTTGTACTGACATACTGCATTGAACAGTAGAATGAGTCTCCTATAAAAATGGGATTATTCTGTTGCATTGCTTATGCTAGTTATCACAGTCAAAACCCGGTAAATAAGTTTAGTATATTTGTAATTTTATAACATTATTTAAAATCCCTGTTCTCTTTGGCATGTTTAAGCTTTGGAAACTCAGTGCAGTCATTTTACTTCATGAAATAGTAGATACTATTGTGGAAATATATAGCACAGAATACAGTACCTTCTGTGAACTTTATTCTTTTGTGTGCATCCTAGAAAGTTCTAACTTATCAATTGTGCTTGCTCTAAATAGTATATTTCTATAAAGAAAAAAAAATATTCCAAATGTCATATTGCCTAAGGACACTGGAGTCATTAATAGTTATTTTTTTCACATGAAAATATTTTTTAAACTGTGGAAGTTGTACAACAGATTAAAAGGGAAAAAAAAAGAAAAAAGGAGAACAAATACACCTAGGTCTAAAGCTTTGATTTGGAGTCCTTTTAGAGAGTGCCTAACTCATACCTTAATTAATTTTTCTTATTTTAAATTCATTTGTTCTCTCCATTTATAAGTAAATATGCCTCTGAAGACTTTATATAGAATTTTTCTAAATTGTTGATAAATGCTGATGGGAAAAAGTAACATAGCATTTCTCTGATAACATAAGTCTTCTTTTCTGTACTTAAATAAATCAAGAGGCTTAAATTAAAATAACACAAGTTACAAAAGCCCATATACTTGTTCATGTTTTATATGGTCTGTATTTCCCATTGTTAAGCAGCCATTGACAAAGAACAACTCTGCTTTTTGACAGTATATTGGGAGCTGGAAAGTCTTGTGGTCAACAAAGAGATAAATTCAAGAAATTATAATGACACTTTCAAAGTCTACATTTTTTTGGTATGGTTCTGAATAATTTTCTATAGAAGTGCTTCTTGGTGTGGAGAATAGAGTGCCAGCTGGAAGAATTGACACCAGTCTTTGAACTAGTATGGGTAAGTTAGCTGTAGACATCTGTCTAGTCCCCTGCTCTGCCTGCCTATTCCAAACCTGCTTAGATTTACAGAGAGAAGATACTGTCATATGGAACTATAATAACTGCTGATCACTACATCCAGTGATCAGTATAGCTGTCATCACCATGAAAAAAATAATTGGTGATGTACATAATAGTGAACTTCTGGCCTGAAAAATTGCAGATCCAATTTGATCTGATGGTTGGAGTCGAGTATGGAACTATTCAAATGAAATCATTAAAACATTCTAAAAAGAATTTGCAAAAAAATCCCCTGAGAAATTGAGTAGCTGTGGAAGAATTCTTAATGGAAAAATGTTTTAGTGCCTGAAAAATTATAGCTATTTTTCTATAGAATAGAGCTATTTTTGTTGAAAAAATGATCTATCAACTTTCTTATCTGAACTTTCTTTAAATAATTGCCTTAAGAATTCTACTTAGAATTTTTTTCTTTGCCTTTAATTATGAAAAAAGGTTGGCAATACTTGAAGAAGAACATTTAGGTGTGAGAAAGACCCAAGTAAGTGAAAATATACTTACTCGTGTGATATAATGAGTATCATGGGTAATTGTATGTGTACACCTGGTATGAGTTGCATGCACAGAGGCTTTGGAAAGAGATAGTCAGATGTTCATGTACACCTCAGATACTTGCAGATCTCTCTCCACTTCCTAAATGGAAAAGTTTCAGTTTAGTTATTATAAAATATAAGCAAAATATTGAATATTTTCTACTATCAAAATATTGGATCAATTTGGTGAGACTGTCTTTGCATTGCAACTGTGTTCACAAAGAAAGAGATAAGGAATTTAATAATTTGTCTAGTGGAACAGCATTTTGTTATTGTGTATATTTTGTCTTTTAAAATTTCCTGGTTCTCTCTCTCTATTAAGGCATTGCAAAGAATACTTATTTTTTCTTTCTTCTGCTAGAAGTTTTTTACATCCTTCAGAAAATGGTCAGTTTGTGTCAAGAAATATGCACAACTGACTAGCAGTTCTATGAGTCAGTCTGCTTCAAAATACTTTAATTGAAATAATCAAATGCACTTCTGCCTCTTTTTGGAAGAGACTATGAAAAAATATACAGAGTTTAATTCTAGCTTTTCCTGTGCTTTGTTTTATTTTTTAAATAATGGTGTATTCAGGATTGCTGAAGGAATGCATTTTAAAATTACTAATGCCTACCTTATTGTTGGGAAGAAAGGGAAGCCCATGAGGATTTTTTCTGCTTTTTATTATTAATTTTTTAATTAGGTTCTCCCACTGATGCTATACCCAAGCAATTGTGATGCAAACACATGCAACAAAAAAAAAAAAAGTAAAAAACAGATATATATCTGGGGTGACCTTTGTTAAAATTTATACTTTTATTCTCAATGTGAGTAGTCCTAAGTGAATGAAATAAAAAGTTTCCTTATTTTGCATGAGTCTGTGGAAAAAGAATTGAGCTAATTAGTTTCCTGCAATTCTTATTAATTCTTTGGTGTAAGAGACCACATTTTCACTGCGTAGTTTGCAAAGTCCATGGCTAGCAGAGCTCCTCATGCATGTCCAACCCTTATCTGGAACAGTCCTGACAGATCTTTCCAAACTAAATTTTTGTTTCATTTATTATTTCATCATTTCACATCTCATTTTTATTGCTTATATTTTCCTGTTTTTATATTTCTGTTTCACAGTGCTGAGGTTTTACATGCTATGTTATATTTATTAAAAATAGTTAATCACCCAATAAAGACTTTTATATCATCATGATATATTAGATGAGGTGTTAACACGCAACTCTGAAAGCACTTGAAGTAATTGGTTTGGCTGCCACAAAAAGAAAAAAATTAGATAAAACTGAACAGAGAACAATACACTTTCTCTGAATATTTGTGTTACTGAGGAAGGAAGCAATGTTCTGTACACATCACTCAGTGGATGACTTCCAGTACTGAAAAAAGATTTAACTCTATTGCGAAGATATCTCTGCAATGAAGGCAGAATGAGAGGTTTTCTTAAATCTGTCAGTATATTGATTTATTACACACACTCTGTAAAGAGCATAAGAATAGATCCTCAGCTATAGTGATTTATCAAAGCTCATTGTCATGGGATATCAATCTTCAGAAGCAGCGTAGGAATTCTGGTTTTAATTATTGTTTTCTGAAATTTTTATGCTAATCTCTGACAACTTTTATCTCACTTCTCTCAAATTTGAAGTGAGATCTAAGTCTTCAAATTGGACATTTAGACTTAGCAATGCAGTTCCTATGAAAATGAAAAAGGTAAGATTCTGGATCATATGTCACAACCCAGCTTTCCCTGTAAAGGTCAATCAGACCCCTAAGGTGTGTACTGTGCCACAGGATAAGCCAAGCTGCCTCCCTGAGAGCCTCTGTCAGATGGAACCCACTGCTTTCTAGTGTTAGCCAGCATCGCCTTTGAGGAAACTCATTTATTAAATATATATGCTTAAATACTTTAGAATTATAGCAGCAAAACTCCCTGTGTTTCTGTCTGCACAATGAAGGAATTATCTGTCCTGAGCTTCCTGAATGCTTGACAATCCCTCATGCCCAAGATAAATACCAGTGATACCACTGATGGTCCAATTTAGTAAGGTACCTCAATAATACTCAGATTTCTGTGTTAGGAGTAGGTTCCACATCAGATGTACTACCCGGTGCAAAAATAGCTAAACTGCAGTGGTGAGGTCCTATATTTCATGCACTTGGAGTTACAGTAAAATGTTTCATCACTGCTCTTGCTGGTTTTCTCATGTTACAGTTTTGTGAGCCTTGTTAATATTTATCTAGTCTCTGCATAATGACCTCCTAGGAAAATATCCAGGCAGAAACCTGACTTATAAAGTGACTAAGTGCTGGAAAGGAACAGTGTTTATGATATTTCCTTGTTCTTAGGAATTTCTTATTAATTTCTTGTAGACATATCATTGATATGTCTTGTAGACATATCATGTTCACAACATACCCTGGTTCTAAGAAATTCCATATTAATTTCCTGATCAGCCTAGTTGATTCTTTTGAACTTTGGTTTAGTGCCATAAAACCTTCAGTGTCCCTCAGCATTTAATTCAGGGTTTCACATAAGTCAAAATTTCTAAAACTATTTCCCATAAAATAATTAGCAATTATTTTGTTGTGATCAGCTGGAGGTGAATGTACCACCCTGATGTACCAGGGAGTATGCTACAGACATTTACAAACATATTTTCATTTATAAAAATATGAAAATAAACTACTAAAAATCATTACATTATGAATTTTTATGGTACCACTCATTGCAAAAGATGCACCAAAATGCTTAAGCATATATGTATCTTTTAAGTTTGTCACAATTACAATAAAAAATATAATTTAACTCTTCTGCAGTTTCACTTTGGAGTTTGCGTAAACTTATAATTAAGCAAGTGCTTAAGCACTTTGCTGGATCTTGGCCTAAGAGCTTAATGATTATTTTACAATATAATGACATGTCCAGTATGAAGGGAAACAAAACCCCTGTATATAGGACTCATTTGCCATAAAAAAGTCTGTCGGTATGTTGCATGATAATCAGTTCAGTTCAATGTACAGTAAATTGGATCATTATTATTAATTTTCTCATCTCCCAAGCAATTCATGAACCATTTTTAGAATTTCAACAGTTCATGAATCAGACAAAAATGAATTAAATAAGAACCCAGCCCACAATGGGACGATGAGTCAGAGTTCTTTTCTGTATCAGTGTTAACCAAAGTGAATCTGAAATCTAATGAGGATTGGCACTGTGGCAGAAAAGGCCATAATGAACATGAAACAATATGTTGAATTTACATGTTAAGACTTTTTGTTGATTTTGGCAATTTCACTGAAGATATGTGAAAAATCCATAAACATCTGGATGAGAAGAGTGGGGGGTATCACTTTATATTAAAATGATGGAGTTTATATTGGGATACAATACTATAAATGGAAGAGGAAAGTAGTTTCTTACACAGCTGTTTCCAATTTTGCTAATCTATATTTCAGGCCAAATTCACGATGGAATTAAACCACAAATTTACATTGATGTGTATGTGTCTGAATTAAAGATACAGGGGAAAAACTTCTGAAGATCACTAAATCTCAGTAATACTCTGGAGGTATTTAGTCAGCTTTATTTTCAGAAGACAAAATTAGCACATACAGCTGCTATTTGTGGGTCTGTAGCTTTTGAATGTGAAGGACTAAGTTTACAAAAGGACATATGCACATTTTTCGGCCCTGAAACATGGGTGCAAAAAAATGCTGTTTAGAATCAAAGCTTATGTTTCAGTCTGAGATCAAAAAGTTTTGCTCTAAAGGTTCTGTGTAAACATTTCAACTTGAAGATGCTGAGTATCTACAGATTTTAATAGTAGTTTTTAATAACAGATTATTTTATATATATGTGTATATATATATATATATTTATATATATATGTATATGTATATATATATATACACCATACGATTCAGCAACGACTCTATTCTAAACACATGAGAGCATGTGTGTCTGCATCTTTTTGTAAAACACTAGCCAATGAATAGCCTATTTTCAAGTTTTCTCTGTCTTTAGGAAACAAATTGAACTCATAGCCAAATCCAGTATGCGCTCTGGTTCAGTAAAAAGGAAAGAGTGAAGAGACCAAAGGCAGAGAATAGTGTTTGACAAAAGGTCGTGATGAAACTCCTAAAACATGAGCTCAGCACCCAGGTTTGTAGCTACATGTATGGTTTTTTGTGCCTCTTCTGTCTTTCTCTCTTCTTGTCTTAATCCTCTTTTCATGGAACTTTTTGGGGAGTGTCTTAATGTTTTAAAGATTTCTAGGTCGAATTGGGTAAATGTATGACAAGTTAATATTAAGTAAATGCTGTGTAATGCTATAATAAGGATTTTGTATTGAAGTCAGTATTGTATTTTGTCCTTTACCAAAGTTTCTTATTTTTAAATGTTTTTGCTAGTAAACTTCTGTGTGAATTTTACCTCTTGAGAGTATCTAGTGTGGATTTCTTCTTTGTGCTAAACCAGAATAATGGAATCCCCCGAATTTAAGGATCTGCAGTGTAACTGACAGTAAAGACTGTTTAGGCCTAAACAATATCTTGTTTAGGCCAAATAGTAAATTTGACAGTGTGGTGGTTTAACATCAGTCAGAAACGTAACTGTTGATCACTCCAAAAATTGGACATTTCTTGGTGCAAGAAATAAAAGTATCATTTTTAATTATAAAGGAAATTTGCAGGGAAGTTACCACAATTTTACTGCATCTAATAAATTTTGAATATAGTGTACAGCTATTTACTATTTAAAAAAAAAGAAGAAATTGTTACTATAGAAACTACTAAATCATAATTTACATGCTATGTGGAAGAGATAGTCTTTCTTAACAGAGATACTATCCGATATGTAATTGGAATTGTGAAGTTTATAGGTTTATGTCTCTAACACCAGAATATCAACAACAGATTACCATGGATTTTAAGGACATTGCTTAATTATTGGAAATAATGGCAAACTATTTTTGAAACTAGGAGCTGTCATATATTTTTCTCAAATCTTCTTAGATGGTTTCCATTTAGAAACACTGTGTTCTAATTGATTACACTCTAAGGCCTAAGCTTTATTTCATTTTAAAAATGTTCCTAATGAGTTCTGATAGCTTTATGATCTCAAGCTTTAAAGGATGATCTAAAAAAAGATAAGCTGGGAAACAAATTTAGTAGAATAATAATTTTATGAATGCAAGAGATATATAAAGAATTGCATTGTTAAAGAGCTAATACCAAAATGAAGAAGCAAGGAGAGGAATTTTAAAAAGTTTATGGGGTGTAGAGAAGGTTAAAATTTTCTCAAGGCCAAAGTAGTATTCCTCAGAAACTGGGAATCTGACCCAAAAGTAGCAGTATCTGCATAAGTGATAAGGCTGAAAGGCATCAGGGGTAATAGAGAAATCTGTCTGAAGATTTATAGTCTGATTAGAATTCTAGTAATTTTAAAATGGTTTCAGATCTTGTGTCTGAGCCTATTCTTTACTGCCAGCTAGGTGAGAATTTTTAACTACTGTCATGGCCAGTCATCTGTCTCTGACCATTCCTGAAAATAATGTCATAAAATAGTTGGAATAATGCCACTCATTAACAAAAAACAGCTTGCTGAAATAATTTGCTGCCATTTTAGGGCAATTCCAGTGAATGAAAAGGGCACCTTAATGTATTTCATCTACTCAGTGAAGAATGACAAGAACAAACTGCATCTAAAGTTGGACAGTGGTATTCATTAGGTGAAAAAGGTTGGGACTGGGACTCAGGCTGCAAATCAAGAGTCAGGTTTTGCTGGTATGCAGAAGGTCTCTTTGTAACTTTTTCTCCTGAGACAGTGTGTCTCTGTTTTATTTTTCGTAACTTTGCTGATTTGTTTGAAAACCATCTCTAATGAATCAAATATTTTAACAAAAAACTGTTTAAAATAAGTATGACTGATATTGTTCCTCAGGTGTATATGTGTGTTTAATGAGTTGGACTCTGATCCTGATCACTCAATGTATTTAAATATATGATTCCCAACTGTCTCTGAGGAGCTTCAGGCTTGAGGTGATTTTATCCTTGCAGCAGGGACACACAAGAAGAAGGCCCATCATTGCTAACTTTGACATCATTTTTTCCTTAAGTTAGAGTGAGGCCAGTATTCCTCCTCTCCTTTTTTCAGCCTTTATTATGCCATTCTAGTAGTGTGCATATACACTGTCATTACTTCTTAAACTCTCATTTTCTATTTGGCTTTGTCTGGATAATACAGAATCATATGGAAATGCGGAAGAACATGGCCAGAAGAGAAGGCTGATTAAACAGTGGGTAAAAAATTGAACAGTGTTGTGGCTGAGCATGTGTTACACACAGAGATTCAATACTTGCTATTAAAAATCCTAGAAGTTATTTTTTTGGGATATGTAGTTGAAGGAATTTAGCTTTTACTAGATCTCTTGCAGGAAAATGACATTTTTCCTCACTCAACTTCTACACTATAGTATCAGAAAAAGTGTGTGAAGCTATTGTGTGAATTGTAATGATAACAATGCTGCAACAAATTGGGGCAAAAACATATATTCAAATTTTATGGCATCCTTCTGTGTACTCTCTCCTTTAGATGGTGAGGTTTACATAAATATCTTTAAAAATCTGCCTGTTGTTATTCTGAAAGTTAACAAATCTGTGTAACTATTATATTTTAGAATATGTTTTAAATATTTGCTAGCCAATTACAGCAAAGTCTTTCATTCAAATTCAATGAAGTTTAGTAGGTCTGTAAATATACATATGTTTTCTGTAATTTTTTTTGTATATGGATGTCTTAAACCTCATAGTGTATGCATACACTGGGGTAGGTGTCACAGAAAACAAAATGCTGGTTTTTAAAAGCATCCTCTATTATGGGCATGTTATTTTTGTTTCAAGTCAGCTAGATGATCCCAGTTTGTAGGCATTTTTGACAGGCAGCTGACACCTTCTCTAAACATTTGAACCATAGATGTGATATTTAAAAGCTAAATATGTCTGCATGGTCCTCAGATCTCAACTAGGAAATTCAGGATCCCGGATCTGGATATAAATCTCAGGATGCATCTTAACTCAAGTTTGTATAGGATGTTCATATATTCCATCCTTTGAGTTTTGCAGACTCCAGGTGAATGAGCAGTTGCATATTGTTTCTTTTCCCAGGATTTAAATATAGCCTAAGTGAACTCTAACTTACTATAGACAAGAGGTCTGTGCAACTTCTTGCTAAAGGGATTGTACTTGTAGGACATAAGAAAAAAAATGAGAAGTGCTTGAAAAAAAAAATGGGTTTGCATTGCTCAGCACTAGGGTGCATGAGTACCTACATCTGAACCATCAATATGAATAATATACACTGTGCTAATGTAAAAAGGTTTGGGCTAAAGAGTTAATGGAATTAAGATACAATGTCCATGCTTTTGTTCATGTGTGCATCTCTGAAATTCTATGCAATGGTTATTGTATTGCTACTGTGGAGGTTGTCTCATTTCCCTAAAAGAGATGGGGACATTTGGTCAGAGCAAATACTTTTGACTTTATAAGGAGGCAATTCCACCCCTCATTCTGCTTATCTTTTTGAAAAGGCATTAGAGTCCTGATAAAGATCAGGTTGGGACTTTGTTAAAAAATTTGTTACTGGACCTGGCGCTCAGCAGTGCAGACGAACTCATGAAAGGAATTAAGACTGTGGCAGCCTGGGATGACATGACCATGCCCTGGATGAGTTTGTGATCTGAAGTGTGGCCTGGCGAGGAGCAAAGTGAAGACTCTGAATTTTGTGAGACCAAAATTCCAGTTGTTTAAGGAGTTGGTGAATGAGATATCCTGGGTGACAGAGGGGCTGACCAGAGACGATCACACTTTAAGGCTGCTTTTCTTACAGCACCGGAGCCCTTCATCCTGGTGTGCAGAAATCAAGCAAGGCAGGCTGTAAACCAGAAGAAGCAAGGATCTGCTCCTTAAATTTCTTACTCCAAATTGAGGAGTAAGAAAAAAATGCACAGCCAATGGGAGCAGAGACAGGTCACCTGGGGAGTGGACAGGGATACTGTTCAAATACGTAGGGATGGGATCAGGAAAAACAATGTAAAGCTAGAACAGGACTTGGCAAGGGATATAAAGAATAACAGGAAGGATTCTTTAAGTACATAGGTCAGATAAGAAAAGTCAAGTACAGTGCACGCCCTCTCAGAAGCAAGAAGAGTGACTGGATGGCAATGGAGAAGGCTGAGATACTCTGAGTTCTTTGCCTCAGTCTTCACGGGCAGTGAGGCTTCCCACTTGTCTCAAGTTCTTGATTTTCTGTGTGGGTGTGTGGGGTGTGGAAGCCTTGCCACTGTAAGCAAAGAGCAGGTTCTGAACCACATAATGAAGCTAAGTATCCATAAGTCTATGGTACTTGATGACATGCATCCCAGGATCATGAGGGACCTGGGTTATGTTTTTGCCAAGACACTCCATCATATTTGAAATGTCAAGACAGTCAGGCAAAGTCTCTTGTGACTGGAAAAAGAGAAACATCACTCACATTTTTAAAAAGGAGAGAAAGAAAGCTCTGAAGAATTTCAGACTTGCTGGTGAGCCTTAACTCTGCCTGGGAAGGTCTTGGAGCAGATCCTCCTAACAAATATGCTAAGCCATATAAAAGACAAGGAGGTAATCTGAGGCAGACAGAACTATGTTACTGAGGGCAAATTGTACCTGACCAATCTGGTGACTTTCTGTGGTGGAGTGACTACAGCAGTCATCAGGGGAAGACTGACAGATATAATTTATCTAGACTTCTGTAGTGCCTTCAATGCAGTCCCACATGACACCCTTTTCTCCAAATTACAGAGACATGTATTTGATGGATGGACTGTTCACTGGTTAAGGAATGGACTGGGTGGACAGAACCAAAGAGTTGTGTACAATGGCTCTATGTCTAGGTGGAGGCTGGTGATGAGTGGTGTTGCTCAGGGCTCTGTCTTGGTCTTCAATATTTTCATCAACAATATAGACAATGAAATCATTGAGTGCACCTTCAGCATATTTGCAGATGTCATGATGCTGAGAAGTGCAGTTGACACAACAAAAAAGGTGTGTCTAACAGGTCGACAGAGGGGATTTTACCCCTCTCCTCATGAGACCTCACCTGGAGTGCTGCATTCACATCTGGCATGCAGCACAAAAAAGATGGGAACCTTGCAGCACAAAAAAGATGGGAACCTTGCAGCAAGTCCAGAAGGCCTTGAAGATGACTGAGGGCCGGAGTACGTCTCCTACAGATACAATCTGAGACAACAGATGTTCAGACTAGAAAAGAGAAGGATTCAGGGAGATTTCATTACAGCCTTCCATTTACTATAACAGGGTTTATGAAGAAAGGTGGGAGAGGGAGGAGGTTTTTATACAGGCAGCTAGTGACAGAACAGGGCACAATGGTTTTGACCTGAAAGAAGGCAGCTTTAGTTAGATGCTAAAAAGAAGCTCTTTATTTTGAGGGTGTTGAAGCCCTGGCACAACAGATTGCCCAGAGAAGTTATAGATGCCCCATCCCTGGAAATATTCAAAGACGTTGGATGGGGCTTTGAGCAACCTGATCTGGTGAGTGTCATCCCAACCCATCCATTCTAGAGAGACTGGAAATAGATGGCATTTTGGGTCCTTTCTAACCCTAATCATTCTGTGATTCTATTCTACATTTGTTCAGTTATACCAATTTATTAATGGAAGGTTAACTCTTAAGTGTCTTTCTAAGTAAATTAGAAGCTGGACTTTGTAGCAAGTTGCTTTTTTTTGAGTAAGTTATTTTGATTAAGCCATCTTCTGAATGAAATTGTCTGAATAAATATTTTTGTATGTAATATGTAGCATTTTAATTTCATAATATGCATGTCCTGTTTGCTGATTTCAGATTATTGCAATAAATCAGCTTTTTTAGAAACAGGCACAAATCCAGCATACCCTCATTAGATTACAATAATTCTGTAGAATGACATTTAAATCACGTTTTCATTAAAACTACTTTTTACTCATTTAATTTCTTTTAATTCAAAAATGAAAAAAAGACTTTCCATCTGTTCTTCTCTATTTGCTTTCTTCTTTAAAACAATTTTGCCCTTCTGTTTTGCCAAAAATAGTTGTACTTAGCTAACTAAAGTATGATTCTACTGTGCAACTCACCACATCTATCATGAAATTGTTTACTGTTCTTGCTGTTATTATCAAGACATAAAGGAACATTTGACTTCAATGTTTTCTGCACTTCTAACATAGGTACTGTTTTGCACATTTCAGGTATGATGTCTTAATGAAAACTAGATCAGATTTTAACAGCACATGAAACAACACCATTTTAAATATTATTATATTACTTATCATTAATAAGTAATATAATATAATTCATTATTTTAAACAATTTCAATAATACTTTTTGTCTTTGAAACAGAACTTCCTGTGATGAATGAGCTATCTTTATACTAATGGAGTGATTAGAGGGTAAAACATAATAATCTTACCCTCAAAGTCCATGAGTTTTTTTCCCGTTATATCTAATTGTGAATAGTAATCAAAGATTCATAGAAGCAATTGTAAACTCAATGAAAATTTTTGTTGAGAGAGAAAAATCTTCTAGTTGCATTTCTTGTTGAGTATCTGTTTTCAAAAGTACATATAATTTTATTTATTAAAACAAAGACTATAAATGCAGTGATAGATATGATGAATTTTGACAAAATTATCTTGACAAACTGAAGGCTTTTTCTATTTCTTAATAAAAAATCCTGTTAAAGTATGGTGGTCTAAATGAAATCCTAAAAAGGTGATTAAATGGGCAGTTGAAAAACTCATGTAAACAATATTTTTATGTAAGCAGTCAAACTCAGTAGACACTTTATGAGGTTTCCATTACAAATCATTCCATAGTCCTGTCCAACTTTGTACTTTCATGGACAATTTGGGTGATGGGATAGGAAGAATGCAAATTTTCAAATCACACAAAGCTAAGAGGGTCTGCAAACCTGTCAGGAGTCAAGATTCAAATTTAAAATGAAGCAAAAACAGTGATAAATAATTTAAAATATATTACTGCAATTAAATTAATAGAAGTGTGAGATTTTTATTTAGGAAAATTCAATTTTCTAAGTGCAAAGTTTAGATTACTGGGGTATTAGTGTTTTTGTGAAGGAGGATCTAGGGATGCTGAGTACAACATCATGCTGTGATGGAAAAGAACTTTCATAATGGGCTACACAAATGAAAATATTTTATTTAAACACTGTTATATTTTAAAAATATTTTCTCTCTTCAGTTCAAATGATACCTTGAACTGAAAAGGAAAAAGACAAAGAAAAAAATAAAACTGGAGCGACCATTGCGACATGCTACTTATACAGTAATTTTTGAAGAACATGGGTATGCTCAACCTAGAAACAAAATCCCACAGAAATACCAGGACACTTAAATGTTCAAAGTTCTTGAAACCCCTGAAGAGTTTTTTATGTTTATTAGGGATAGGATGAGAAGCACTTATCCTAAGCTTAAAAAGCCTGATAGCTTAAATAACCTAAGCTTAAAAAGTCATATATTAAGAAAAAAACCCTGACTTTAGGAAAGTAATGCATTCAATGAGAATATTTAGAGAAATTTTGAAATACTTCTTGGACATTTTTAGACAGCACAAACACATACAAAATGTGAAGAATGATTGAAGTAATATTGCTGCAGGCAAACAAACTCTTTAGGGCACTTTCTGTTTAATTCTCAAAATTTCTGTTCACGTGGAAAACTCATAAGTTCAAGTCATAAAAATAGACTTGCAGCCATAAAAACTACTCTGATTTCGTGCTGTTGAAAAACAGGAGATAAAACATGATCTTTGAAAGATCCTATTTTATTGTCTGTTTTACCAGGTTTTATGTTATAGAATTTTAATTGGAACAGGAGCCAAGATTAAGGTGTATAATGTAAATCACCTCAACTACTAATACCCTATATACAATTCTAAAGTGGGTAAGCCAGGTGAGATACATAAGTATTTCATACTACATAAATAAATAACACTGTGAAAAGACAAGTTAAAAATTAATAGAAAAATATACACTAATTTCTGAAGCAGTTCCATGCCTATTATATACTACTTAGTGAATACTGATTTTGAAGATCTCTCCTGACAAATGATCTTCACTATTGTGATCCAGGTGAAGAAATACCGGCATGTTTCTCCATATTGGAAATATGGAAAAATATAGGTGTTTCTCCATACTCTGAAAGTTCTGAAGCTGTGCTGCTGGTTCTGTAGCTATGCTGAGCCAGTATTGTCAAGTCATTAAACCTGAAAGCTGAAAAGGATTCAGAACTCAAATTGCTAGAACTACAGTAAATCTGATGGAGAGTGGTATTCTTGTTAATACTGGGGGTTTTTTTGCTCATTTCTAAAATATGTTTACAACTATTTCAGATATACACTATCCTGAAAAATATCTTTCATATGTGAATCTTTAATATGGACAAAATATAGTTTTAAATTTTACTTCAGTGTTATGTAAATCAGATCTGCAACCTTTTGAAAGGAAAGCCATCCCCAGGAAGGCTACTTTTGTTCACCATGCAGCACTATCTGATGGAAGAGGATTAATAACTGTAATTGTTCAGAGGAGTTATCCAGATGACTAAAAGCTGATCACTGAACACTTAGTTTTTCAGTATGAGTGGGAGTCACAGAACCACAGAATGATTTAGGTTGGAAAAGACTTCCAAGATCATCAAGTCCAAGACTGATGGCTACATTGCCAAATAAACCATAGCACTAATTGCCATGTTGAGTCATTTCTTGAGCACTTTCAGGGATGGTGACCTTCCTGGGCAGTCAGTTCTGGTGGGATGCCCAACTGAAACCTCCTCAGGTGCAGCTTGAGGCTATTTCCTCCGGTTCTGTACCCAGTTGCCTAGGACAAGAGGCTGCCCCCCACATTGCTACAATCTCCATTCAGACAGTTGTAGAGAGCAAAGGTTTCCTCCTGGGACTTCTTTTCTTCAGGCCCCTCATATGACTTACTCTCCAGACCATTCCCCATCTCCATCAACCTTCAACATGATCATGTCTCAATGTCTTCCTTGTAGGGAGGGGCCCAGAACGGGACACAGCACTTCAAGGGGTGGCCTCACCAGTGCTGAGTGCAGAGGGACAATCACTGCCCTGCTCTTGCTGGCCAAATATTGCTAATATAAAGCAGGATACCTTCTTGGCCACCTGGGCATAATCTGGCTCATGCTCAGCAAGTCAAGGAATGAGGGAGCAATCATTATGCATTGAAATTTGCATTCAGGTTCTAAAATGGCAGATTTTCAAATGTGCTGAATAATTATCAAAATGACATACAATTAAAACAATGCTTTGTACAATGCTCACTTCTATCATATTTCAATTTCAGGTACTCTGGGTCTGCCAAAGGTATAGGTATATGCAAGTGTGAGCTATTCTTCCCATGTAATAAATCTCAAGCCTTTGATGGGCATCTGGGAGATTATAGAAACATTTTGCTGTTATGGAAAATTTACTAGAGTTACATCAGACAGTGTGTGGAACTGAGTTTATTAAAGTAGATTTTTATGCTAATGAAAAAAATCCAAAAGGCTGGCATTTTTCTTTTTAAAAAATGTATGTCATGGTGTTGTAGACTATATCCTGTGCTTGAACAATATGTATTAAAATTCTGTTTACGTCTGTAGTAAGGTGAGACAGCTGCATAACCTTCATATGCACTGACAACTAAATTTGACCCTCCAAATTCTTCAGGCACTATATCCAGAGGACGTACCTGGAAAAAGCATACTGACTACACATAATAAATTATTTCTAATTTTTCATTTCTTGACAATAGAAATGTTAGAAAGCATATTTTTTTCAATCATGAATAGAGAAAATTGTGAACAGATCCAAGGTGAAAAGAAAGATAGAACCCAACTAACATCACTTGATACTATAATTTTAAATTATAGCTGCAACAGCATAAGACTTTATGGAAGCTAAGCCTGAAAAAGGCAAGAATTATTGTACTTTTACAGTGTTTTTTATTTTCAAATTGACCTATAAACACAGCACATACATTTTCCCTGTAAGCTTAGTTTGAATGTCATACAGTGATATTCATGCTTTTATTTCAGACTACTGTATGTGACTAATGTAGGGATACTATCACTGACTAAATTTAGTCATCACAGAATATCTTAAATTGGAAAAGGCCCATAAGGACCATTGAGTTCAACTCCCTGTTCTTTGCAAGACCATTTCCTAATGTCCAGTCTAAACTTCCCCTTATGCTAAGTAATTTCATTTCCTCATGTTCTACCATGGGTCACCAGGAGATCAGCACCTGCCTCTAAGGAAAATGTAGAGTGTGATGAGAGTACCCCTCAGTCTTGTAAACCAAACATGGAAACATCCATAAATGTCATGTTTTATAAAGCAAATAATTCATGATTATCTGAAATTCAGGCAATCAATAGCTTTTAAAGACTAAACCTTTCCTCTTTTAGGTTTCTTTAATAATCCTGACAGGGTCAGGATTAATCATATATCCTGTTTGTGTGCAGGGTCACAACTTTCTAGGCAAATTTTCAGTCTACTAAAAATTTCATCACACTGATTGCAGAGAGATTTTAAATTCGTAGTCTGGACTTTTGAAACTATTTTCAAATATATCCATTTGTTCTTATTTTTTATATTTCTCTTGATTTTTACAAAGGACATTTCACAGCCTTCTCTAAGGGCTCGTATATTGCATCAAAGAAGGTGGGGAATGTATGATGTATATTAGCTTCAGAAGCACATCTGTGAGCTCAGATTGGATGAAAGGTCATAAACACAATGAATGTTGCTAGGTAACAGTGCCTTTTAGTCAATTTAGTTGTGAAAATGAAAGGGTTTTTTTGTACAAAGATAGCCTATTTGGATAGTGCAGTGAACAGTCACTTTGTTTTGATCTTCAGAGCTGTAATTTCAAAATAACAAACCTTTTCCCTTGAGAAAAAGAACCAACACATTTTCTCTATTTACAATGTACTTTACCGGAAAACATTCAAAGTCATGATAAAAATGAAAGTTGAGAGAGAGGAAATTGTGATTGTTCCTGATTAATGAACGAATATTTTTTGTTGCTTGTAGTAACAAAATTCTTTTCAATTCAGATTGAAAAATATTAATCATTAAGGAGAAAAGGTATATCTATATCAAAGGTATACTGTAAAAACTACAGCAGTGCAAAAAAGAATAATAAAACAGTGGACCTGTTCTTCTTTAAAAACATTTTATTTTAAACCAAGCACTCTTCATGAAAGTTATTACTTCACTTTTGAGGAATTTTGACTCTTGTATTCTTTAAAATTATTAAACCTCAAATAAAACAAACTATCACTAAAACAAACTATCACTAATACAGCTGGACTGAAAGTTTAGATTAGTAAATTGAATGGATGATGCCATACTAGATTAGCAGATGATATAATAGAATGCAAAAGCTTTTTCTGTTTGCTTCTTTATTTATAAAGATCACATTATTTTTTATTATTTTTGGCACTCACATGATTTCATATTAGATATAGTAATTTTATGTAATGGCTACTTAGAGCCAAAAGAAAAAACTGCTCTGAGAGGAAGAACTTGAGCTCATTAGTCTCACTTGAGACTAATATGAGTTAAGAATTTAATTTATGCTCTATGTTTTTGTGTAATGACTCAAACCAGCTTCAAAAGCAGGGAATAGCATAATCAAATTCAAGTTGCCTGTTTGCTCAAGTTGCTGTATTAGATCCCATGGGTGAAAAGAATGTAAGTATACACCTAAATTTGTATGTTCAAATAGCACCATAAAGGCTGAAGATTGATTGTGTTGAAATTATCTATTAGCTATTATCTATATCTATTAACTATGAGCTATTGGAGAGCATCCAAATGAGGGCTATGAGGATGGTGAAGGTCTGGAGGGGAAGCACTAGGAGGAGTGGCTGAGGTCTCTTGGTCTGTTCAGCGTGGAAAAGACTGAGGGGAGACCTCATTGCAGCCTACAACGTCTGTGTGAGTGGGACATTAGGAGCAGACACTGATCTCTTTGGTCTCATGACCAGTGACAAGGGGTAAGGAAAGGATATGAAGCTGAATCAGGGGAGATTTAGGTTGGATATCAGAAAAAATTTTGCACCACAGGGCTGTTGGGGCACTGGAACAGGCTCACCAGCAATGTATTTAGCAAGACTGACAGAATTCAAGAAATATTTGAACAATTCTCTCAGGCACATGGTGTGATTCTTGGGGATGATCCTTTTCAGGGCCAGGACTTGGACTTAATGATCCTGATGGGTCTCTTCCAATTCCAATCAATTCCATGATTCTATAATATTCTAGATTAAGACAGTGTAGTTCTATCAATGCACACTTGCCATGTCACCTTGCCTTGATTTGAAGGGCTTCTGCAAAGTCCAGATCCTTTGCAAATTGCAGCTACAACTCCCTCTGCTTGTTTTACTAACTGCTTCAACTGCTGATTAAAATCTGCTTCTATTATCATCGCACATTTTTAATGAAAATACACTTTTATATTTCAAAGGTTGCTATTTATTTTAATCCTTGCAATATCACTAAGCATTGACATAGATACAGAAACGCCTGCACTCTGCATCATCCCAGCCAAGAGTTCTAATAACATCTGTTAGTTTAATTCCAGAACACATAAATAAATTATGCTTGTCAACTTACTGCGACTTTTTCACCCGATGATAGACTTGTAACTGCAGTTAATTTTCTTCAAAATGATTGAATATTTTGGAAAATGTGTGTTTGGAAAGTGTTTGAAAGGAAGTCGATATTATGCTTCTACATCATTGGTGATACACAGTGGTACAGTATTCTGATTCTCTGCTGCCCACACCCCTCCCAGTTGCTCTGCTGAGGGTGATTCTGTCTGACAATATTATGCTCTCTATTCATTAGCTGTTGAAGTGAAAGAAGATATTTCAGATTTTTCTAAAATCAGGATGATGCAGGACTAAATATGTGTCCAATGAAGCTGCATGCATTTCATTGTCTTGTTATCAACATACTTGGTAATGTAGGAAAATATTTTAATGGAAATTGATTTGACCAGGAATGAGGTAGTAGCTCCAACAAATAGCAGTAAGATAGTAATATCATTTGAGTCCCACTAAGAGTCCAGGGATCCAAGACATATGGCAATTAGCTCTAGTTTTCCAAATTGTTATGGTGTTATCAATGAATTCTACAATTTGTAGCCACTTACTAAAACAAAAAATAAATTTTAGTATGATAAACCATTTTCTGCTTTGTGATTTTAGAGTTGCTTAGTATAAAAACAGTCCTTGTAAAAATATATGAGTTGAAGATAATCTGAATGTGAGATAAATGTAATCTGAATTTCAGTACCACAAAAAGTTAAAATTTGAGATGTTGGAGTCAACAAACCTGATGTTCTTATTGTTATAAGTTAGAGTATCAGTGATATTGTTTTATGCTTTATTATATCAATTGCCCAGCTATCTTCTCTTTAGTGAGGTTAGCATGTAGTTAAATTTACCTGTGTAATTATTTTTATCACTTACAATGCTCAAACCCAATAACTTAATTCCGAACCAATTTCAACTAGGGAATTCTATAATTTAAAAATATTTTATTTGATCTTTGTATCTTGTTCCATTAAAAGCTCTTACTCAGAAAATTATTGAATTAAAAGTACTGTATGATGTTAACAAAAGTATCAAAGTATCTCTTAGAACAGATTGAGAGAGAGTATAAATTAAGGCCATAAAGAATGCTCTTCATAAACTAATATGACATTCTACTCAAAATAAGACATAGCATTACCTTGGATGAATTCTTGCTGCAAGTGCAGTGACTGTGGTTAGACTCATGTTTCAGAAAGAAGCTTCCTTATTATCTTAAAATGCTCTGAGCACAAAAATTAGCTGTTCTAAAGGCTGGCTATCTTTACTGCTACTCTCAGCAGACTGTTTTACATATAGAGGTAACATAGTCTACACATTTCTCTTTGATACTCTTTTCTGTATACATTCAATGTTCACATTGTGTTCTAATCCTCATGGCACTCTTTCTGTCATGCCAGGAAAACTGTTTGTGCAGATGTATAGTAATCTGGAATGGGAAACTGAACTGGTAGAACAGTCAATGGGAAAATGTCAGTTGTTGGGGGAAGAGAAGGAAGAGTGAAAAAGTGGCAAGATAGGGAATGCTTTACCACTTCAGCACATGAACTGTAAGCTTAACCTCATCATTACAGTACAATGCAATGAAAGTTTACACTCAGATGATTGTTTATTCTGATTCTTGCCAGCCTTTGTAAAATTCAGTGCATTTGAAGAAAAATATCCTCATAGAAGTGGATGGCATCATATGCTATAGCAGTACTTTAGATTCTAGGGAATATGTAGTTGTGAAAACACTGGTGACTCTGGACCAACAAATGGATAAACAGAAGTTTCATTAAAAATATACTGAATTCAAAAAAATGTTTTGCCTTAAATTTCAAAACCATATTTTTTTTTATAATGAGGTTCCATTAAGGTTAAATACAGGAAAGCATTTTACTACCAAAGCTGTTTGCTTTCTCATTTGTCCAATAGGCAATGCTTCAATATTTACTACATGGATGTACCCATTTAATTGCAAAAGAATCACTGCTCTGCTGTCACATGATGCGCATGTTGCAGCTTTAATTTGAGAAAATTGCCATGAGTTTGATAGGTAATAGCTCTAATTAATACTAGGATGAGTTTAAAATTCCTCATGTTCTGGAGAGTTGGGCAGAGAGAAACCTGACGAGCATCAAGGGCAAGTGTAGGGTCCTGCACCTGGGGAGGAATAACTCCTAGTACCAGCACAGGCTGACCTACTGGAAAGCAGTTCTGTAGAAAAGGAGCTGGGAGTCTTGGTGGATGACAAGTTGACCATGAACCAGCAGTGTGTCCTTGATGCCAGGAGAGCCAATGATATGCTGGGGTGCATCAGGACAAGTGTGACCAGCAGATCAAGGAAGGTGAACCTGCCCATCTACTTGGCCCTAGTGAGGCCACATCTGCTGGGCTGTGCCCAGTTTTGGGTTCCTTAGTACAAGACAAGGAGCTTCTAGAGAGCGTCCAGTGGTGGCTACAAGGATGATTTGGGGAATGGAGCATCTCTCTCATGAAAAGAGACTGTGGGAGCTGGACCTCTTTAGTCTGGAGAAGAGAAGGCTGAGAAGAAATCTCATTAACACATATAAATATCTCAGAGACAGGTGCCAAGAGGGTGGTGCCAGACTCTTCAGTGGTGCCCAGTGACAGGATGAGGAGCAATGGCCATGAACTAAAACACAAGGTCCTCCTCAACATGGGGGAGAACTTTGCATTGAAGGTGGCAGAGCGCTGGAAGTGGCTGCCCAGGGAGGTAATGGATTCTTGTTCCCTGGAGACATCAAAAAGCCACCTGAACATGTTTCTGGGTAACTTGATCTAGGTGACCCCTCCTTGGCAGAGGAGTTGGACCAAGTGAGCTCCAAAGCCCCTTTTCCAGCTGTAACAATTTTGTGATTGTATGGGTGTGTGGTTGGCTTTTTTTTTTTTGTTTTGGATTCAGTAGGCATTGAGACTATACCTGATTCTTATATTTATGACCGTTGTTCTGCTGTGCAGTAAGACATTGGCACTGAAATAAGATTCTCCACTTCCAGTAAGCCATTATCCCACAATGTAAATTCTACAGCTCTTCTCACTGACAATTTCAACATTGCTTTTTAATTCCATCTTTCAGCCAAAGAATGGCTGCAACATATTAGCATTGACTTCTAACTTGTTAGCCTCAGAGGAATTCTTCAAAACATAGACACTACTAAGGATTGACATTTACAATTTCAACAGTCAAAAGCTAAAAATAGGGTTTCTATTTATTGCATGAAGGTAAATAATACTTTAAAAGAATGCTTCTTTTATATTCCTAAGTTATATCAAGAATTTTCAATGTTTAAAACTAGAATTGTATTAAACTCTTTGAGTTTTAAGACTTACTGTAAAAAGTACTGTCTGTAGATTTTGAAGAGAAGCATAAAATTTGACTCTGTTCTCTGTTTCTTTACCCTTCTCCCTTCAGTCCTTTCAGTGACAGTGAATAGAAGTCAGCCTTTGGATGAAGTTTTCAGGATGAAAGAAGGGAGAAAAAACATGTAAATGTTTAAAATTTATGGTTTTTCGTCTCTAATTCTGTTACTGTACCGTCTGTGAAAAAAAAAAAAAAAAGCTAGGTTGAGTTTCATATTTAGGAAAAAAGAAAAGCTATTCATTTACTGTATCAGGTACATTAAAAAAATCCCAAAACCAAAAAACAACACCAAAAAGGAAACAAACAACCAAAACCCAACCCAGCACAAAAGCCACTAAACAATTCTCCACTCCCCAAAATTATGACTAAAAAGTTGTTGCAGTTTCATCAGGTTTTTTACTATCTTTGTGTTCTGAAATAAACTGGTTTAAAGATGAATGTTGAAATTATATTTTCCCAGAAATAGAGGGGAATTTTCTTGACTTCAAGGAAGCTAAGATTTTACCCTATGCATCTAAATTAACCCAAAAAATATATGGAGCTCTGTGCTACAAGCACTTTAAAAGAAACCTCCAAAACACTGTAGTAAAATGATTGTTCTGAAAACATTTGTATGCATTTTAGTTAAGTAGCTCCTAGAGTCCTTATCACCCTATTTATACTGCCTGTAGCCACAGCTGCTTCCAGAATTAGTTCTTGAGCATTTATTTGAATGCTAATTTATTATTTTCAATAAGAGGAAGTCTGCACGGGACATTTGTGATGGATGGACACAGTCTGAGATTGAAATTAGCCTCTTCAGTGGGTACAGTGCAGACGGGGAGAGGCAGAAAATATGTATTCATCACTAGGCTAGGGCTTTAATCAGTAGACCATATTGTTGGGTTTGCCACAACAAATATTTCAACCCTATACATGCAAGTAGCACTTGAAAAAGAGAACAAAAATTGTTGAGGAATATCAGAGTTGTACTTGTCCTTATGTATTTCTTCGCTAAATATACTCCGAGGTTCATTTTTGCAACCAGATATACAATAGGTT
>QUSF01000004.1:22228055-22305555 GCA_003676055.1 Chloebia gouldiae | reverse complement strand
AATTATGATTTGAGACATCTCAAACTGGCAACATAAAGAATGGAATCCTTTTATGGTAGTCATTCTTATAAGATCCCATCTGCAAAAGTAAATCTATTAAGGTATTAAAAAAATTATATTTTCCCCATTTAAGAAGCATCAAACAAACTAAAATCTGGATTGGACTCAATGATCTCTGGTTTGGACTTGATGATATTGAGGGTCTCTTCAAACCTAGTGATTCTGTGTGATTCAGTGTAAAATAATTCTATATGAGAAATCATATACCATCTCCATCGTCAGGTATTCCACCACAAAACACCTTCTGATGCATCTTACACAATCCACTTTGATGTCAACAGTCTTATTGTTATTATTACCCATTTTCTAGCAAGACATGAATTTCTGCTACATTTGGAAAAACAAACATTTATTTGTCTTACAGCTTTTCCTGTGATATTCATCATCACCCTACCTTAGTATTATATGGTCATAACTGAATATTCTCTTCTCATGATTCTCTTGAGGTATTATGCTCTCTTTTAACAGAACTAAAACTAAAGGCACACCTGCCTTTAGCAGCTTTGTGAGTATCTTTACCGAGAGTGGTAGTTCCACTGAGAATATTTATTTTGTTAGGAATGCTCTTGTGGAGGAAACATATATAAAAGACTAACATATTGTTAGTTTAGTTCAAAGCTCCTTAAATTCAGCTGTGGATGCTGTTTTCTTTAGTGAGGCTTCTTTTATACTTTGCCCAAATTCAAAACCTAAACCTAATTTAAATTACATTTATTCTAGTTCAGCATCTTAAGTTTCTACAATATACATATTAATATAGTATTTTTCAGTTTACACAATGTTGATAATCAACAAATATATTTCTTTCAGAAACAGTGATGGTTCTGGCCTGTGCCATGCCAGAAAATGTCAAATATATTTGATGAAAGTATTAGAAGCCCACAAATAAGACTAATTTTATTTTCAGACATCTTGAACTAAACATTCTAAAATAGAATTGTGTTTGTGCCAGGAAACTACATTTCTAGAGAAAGCACTTATCATAGCAGTAGTCTGATGAAAATTACTAAAAAATGGGTGCCAGACTAATAATAAGTAAAACCATATTACATTAGTATTCCATAGGTATTTATTGCAGTTTAGAGTTATAAAAGGCTTTTTTGACATTCCATTATTGTCTTCCAAGTAATAGCTTATTCATCGTGACAGTCGTGAAAATGTTTGAAAACTAAATGAATACTATATTTGTAAAAAGTATATTTGAATTATATCTTTTGGTGTTTTCTCCCTATTCTAGGAGTTTGTATGACTTTCATTGAATAAAATAAGATAATTTCTGTAAGAGTCAAAACCATTGGAGCTTATAAGGGGTTTTGCTGTATTCTGGAGCACTTTCTCTAGCCTTATATTTACACTATTCTGAGCTCTGTTGTCCAAGAAGTAGAAATTATATTGGTGCAAATGTGGTAAAATAGCAATCCAATTAGCACTATACTCATTTTAACACATATGCAATATGTAACAAAAATCTAAAAGTTGTTTGTAACTGTGAAAAACCTTCTTGGTACACAGTACTTCCTAGTGTAAGCTTTTTTCAGGACAATTAACCTTAGCATATAGAGCAGCAGCTCTGAAAATAAATACACTGGAAAACACAGAAGAAAGACATCATGGTTAATGCAAATTAATGTAATCATAGATTCAGAAAAAATAAACTACTCCAGTGCCACAGTTTATTTAGTTTTGTTACTTGACAGTCTTAACCTTTCTTTCTATTCTGGTGATTCATATTTATCATCTCCTTTGTTGTGAAATGATTTTACCAAAATATATTTATATTATTCCATCTTTTTTCCATTTTTGATTGATTCCTGAAGTAGAAAAGCTCCAAACAAAATCAAGACTGGATCTATTTCACAATTGTGCTTGCTCAATGCACTATGATTTTTTTATTGTGACTGAAGTCTTTTTCCAAGGATCTGTGTGCTACAGACAGATTTTTTTTTTCACCAGAGCAAATTCAAGTGCAGCTTTAGCCTTTCGTACTCAGTCTCCATCGACCTGTCAGAGACATCACAGTGATTGACTGCCCTGGCAGATGTGCCGCTATAACAGGTAACTTGATCATCCAGACCCATCTGTCTCTCAGTCCTCTTCAATTCACACTTTCAAAATTATTAGAGATTAGGGAGGGGTCGGATCCTTTGTTGTGATTTTTTTTTTAAATTTAGGATATCTGTATTTCACAAAAGGTTACTCTCGGTAAGTAAATGGTGATGCACAGTTCTTGAGCCATATCCTACTAAGAGGAGCTTGCTAGCATTGTTCAGTGTCAGTGTTTCAGATCTGGGTTAACAATATCCAGAGAATTAAAAAACTTGCTTGTATGATGTCTAAAATTAAGGATAGTTTTTTAGAACCACAGTGGTAATAATAGAATGATGTTTCAAAGATATCAGTTCCAATGTGAGACAGATGGGCTGTTTAACTGCGCTTAGTGAGAGGAGAGGATCTGATTCAGTGGGAGTATTTTCACGTCTTCTCTTCAGTGCCCACAGCCTGGCAAATGTTGTGACATCATTAAGCTGAACTGCTGATTTTAGATGGGTCTGGAACAAGAACGGGCAGGGGTAACTCAAGCTTCCTGCTGAAATGTAGTTAACTAATTTACTCGTGTCACTATTTCTGATAATTACTTTTCACCAAAATATTTTGCTGTGCTTGTGTGTAGAGGATTTCATTCCACAAGTCAACACCCTAAGTGTTGTAGCCTCACAGGATCTATCAACAGCTTCTATTAAGAGAGAATATAATCTTGGTGAGAGCAGTGGCTAACACTTCTCTTTTCTATTTCTCAGTAAAGTCTACTGCATACTCACTATCAAGGGATGTACATTGGCACAGATGACATAGTTCACAATATAAGGGGAAGTAACATACTGAAGCAAGCAAAACAAGGTAAAATGAATGACAACTGACAAAAAAGCAAGTGAACTCAAAATATTTTTTTTCAAATGAGAGGAATAAAAATATGTTAAGTGTGTACATAAGCAATGACACATGCAGAATAAAAAGAGATAAATAGTGGGGGGAGGGGTAGAGGACTAAGGAATATGTGAAACCAGAAAAGACCTCTCAGGTGCATATTAGCAAAGCTATTGGAGCATACTAGAAACTGTGGTGATGTTGGGAGCCACAGCAAAATTGAAGCTGCATTCCTTCCTGAAAATGATGCTTAGTATCATGGACCTACGACTTTAGCAGGATCTAAGCCACTCAGCCTGTGCTTGCCATTTCATTAATAAATTTCAATGACTAAATGAGACCAGTAGGGTTTTTTTATGAAGGAATCTGTAATTATGATCTAATTGTTTCGATTTTTGAAATGGGAAAAAATCAGAAAAATATTCACTTTTACTACGTTACATGATCCATGTGGAGGGTTTCTGGTGTACAGTTCTTTGTTCCAAAGCCATCAAACCAGGTATCATGACAGTCATCACCTTGTCATGATTCATGGAACAGAGCACTGGAGCAGTCCAACACACAGCTGAATACAGACAGCTAAGCATTGGCACAGGCAAGGGAAAGGTGTAAAGGACTCACATGTGATTACTCTGTGGGTTAACCAGTTTTCTTTTTTTCAAATGCACACCTGTGCAAGAATGGCACAACCTGTTCTAAATGGAAGTACGACTGTAGTGTGGGAAACAAAAAATGCCAACCTCGCTTCTTGGATATTGAGGCTGAAGATTAGGTAAAAATTTGAAGGAACAAGTGTCGAGTAGAGAAAATTGCTGTGGATGCTTTGTGACAGAGTTGCCTGGCCGCGTCTCTGTATGGTTGCAAGCCAAGGTAGGCTTCTTCCAAGAAAGCTGCTGCTTTAGTTAACGTACATCTTAAGAATTTCTGGGAAAGTAATATTGATACTGCACTGATGTGTTGCAGGCATCTTGTATGTCACTCTTGAATAATATTTTAGGTAGATTTTCGATAACTTATTAAATAGGTTCTTTGTGCAATGACCTTTAAATAACAGGCGTGGAAATTCTAAAAAGTAAAACCTACCCATATTTATTGGCATATCAAGTGAAATGTATTTTTTTCTGAATGATTTTTTTTTTCTCAGCTTGGCAAGAAAATTATCTAGAGGCTTAACTTTGGGACTTCATGCCTATCAGCATTCTTGAAACAGTAGGCTAAAAGTCACATCCAAATGAAATCCATTTATGATCAGATATTGACTCAGAAAATTCAGAACTTGACCTGAGTTTTTATGATCCCCTCCTAATTTAACAGTTAACATGTTAAAATATACGTGTACAGTATGGAAAATATATGTTGATATGTAGTCTTTGTACAGTGCTGAGAAATTAATGAGATACTCTGGTAAGATGTCCTATAATTAGGTGCCTATGGCTGCTAAAAAATATTGAATACTAAAATATTAAAAACTTGTAAAAATATTTAATGGCCACAAAATCTAATCAAATTATAATGAACTGTACTTAAATCTACTTTACTACAGAAAGTATTTGTCCCAGTGTATCTTTCACAGCTAGGTTCCAGTCTTTCAAGATGAATAACCTAGTTTATCCCTTTGTTTCAGTGAGATGCAAACTCACAGAACTGTTTTTTTTCATGATTCAAACAGTAAAAATAAGTCTCTAGAAATGCTGTTCTGCACATGATAAACCACAAGATAACAGACCTGGAAAAAACAGTAGAATGGGCTTGAATAATATGAGAGTGGAAGTACATCCATTTAGATAATAGAACTAAAGTTGTGATTTGTGGTAAGACAATCTCAATATTTCCTCGGTCAGCTCTTTGAGAAATCTCCTTTTGGTACAAAGGAGAAAATTCATTCTTTCACACCATGATTTAGTTTTCTGTCTTAATCTAGCATGACCAATAACAATTATTCTATGTTCTTTTCAAGTAGATACCAAGAGGTATCTGAAAGGTACACAAGAGTTGATAATGCAAAGCTAAGAATGAATTTTTGACCAACATGTTTCACTACTGTAGGGCCCTCATATGTCACTTGAGGGAAAATTGTCTAAGCAGATTGAAAGCACCAGTCTCCTTCTTCACTTAAAATGTTTGCAGAATAAAATAAGCTTTTTCTTTGTTCCATTTTTGTGTGCACCATCATCTATGTAAACTAGAAATATTTTTTTACTGTATTGTGACTATTTTATGGTGTTTTTTTTCCTTATGTTTTCCCTTGCAATTTTAACAATTCCCAAAGTTAATGTAGACACACCTAGGCTGAAGTTTTTATATGGTAGTTTAGATTCAACTTGAAATACATAAGCAGGACTTGAATCAAGGAATTAGAACTCACAAGTTAGCAGTCCAACAGCTTGCTTAGTACTGTTTTCTTATGGTTTTCTCTTCTCAAAGCTTCAGTGGAAAGGATAGAAAGTGACACTCCTACACTGGAGCCATTCTGTAGGCCATCTTGAAAAAAAGGGAAATGTAGGATTAGTCACCCATAGGCAATGGAGGAAAAGGAATTTCTTGCTTGTATTTCACAGGAAAGGCAGTTATATAAAAGAGGGACACCATTTTGTCTTTTAGAAGACTGTAGCAGATGTATTTCACTTTGTGAGGATTACAGGTTTTGGTACATATAATGAGACTTGGGAGAATTAGCTGTTGAATAGCTTTCAGGCACTTGGGTGAAGGAATGCCTGATTTACACCATTTTCATTCTGGTGGAAGTCAGGTGCTATCCTCACAAAAACATGAATCCATTCCTAGACAGGCATGAATAAGTATGTCAAGAACTTTGAAAGTAAAATATGAGGAATCTTCCAGAGGTCAGAGGAAGTAATCAACTCTAACTGTAGGCACTTGCAAGTGAAGATCCCTTCTTCCCTTAAGAACTTGCTAATTTTGTATCTGGCCCTACTATCACTACAGGAGATGCCCTCTTCATAATACTAGATTTTTATACCTAACAATGGCATGCACCATAGCACATGAGATGAAAGACTTTAAAGTAGTCACTGGGTAAATGAAAAAGGAAAGGTGATCATTGAATGTTGCCTTTCCCTGGGACCTCAGATCTCAGACTGTGCTAGCCTTCAGTTAACATCCTCCCCTTCAGTCCTCAGAGCTAAACCATTTCCCAGAGTTATATTATTGTGAAGTCCTGCATTTATCAAGAGGAAAGTGGGCAGATTTTTCTTTCAAAAATGATCAAGGGGCTATAAATATATGTAGTGTTCTAGAATTTAGACCAATCATCCATATAGGACATATATGTTCAATTTTGTTTCCTTGTTCCAGTTTTTTACTGAAATAACTCAGCAGAATATATGGATTTTTTTTCTTGTGGGAGGTTATAGGTACTTTGCATCACTGCACATGTTTTTTGTGGTACATTTTCATTTTCTGTAAAAATTTTCCATTAATGTTGTAACATATCTTGAATTGGAGAGTAAAAAAAATGTGAATAGACATCAGTTACCTAAAGGGGAGGCCATTTGCCTATGATAAATAAATTTAGATTGCCTTTGCCATTAGGTACTTTAAAAGCATTCTTTTTTTTTTTTTTGGCATGTACTCAAAAGTACACGCTTTTAGGCAGCTTTGCTACCAAAATTTTTGATACATTTCAGGTACCCATAGACTGCTCTAAAATGGGAATTTCTAGATTAAAATGACAGTCCTATGCATCAATTGGTATGTAAAACCTTGGATTTCAGTGAAACTCTATCATGGAAGATTTTTTATCTTTGGAATTTGAGATGTGCTTGAAAAAGTATCTTGATTTAAAAATAACAAAATAGCAACAACAATAAGCCAGATCAACAACACAATCAGCTTTCTAGTTATCAAGTTATGCTCAGCATTTTTTCCAAAAGACATCTTCTGAAGAATATTTGGCTCTTTCAAACTGTGTTTTCTTCTGTTTTCTGAAAGATAGCTATAGGTCTATGCATATTTTATCTCTGCCCTTTTATTGCTATTTCTAGCTAATTATACCAATACAAGAAGCCTAAAGCAAATATGATTTTAGCAGTTTATTATATGAAAAATATCTTGCCCTTAGTGTATACTAACAAGATTTCTTCGTGCAATTATTATTAGCAAGGACTCCACCTACTGGTTCAAATTATGCCAGGCAAGTAATCACAAAACTAGTTCATGTTCTAGGAAGAGCTTTGCTGCCTAAAGGTGCAATCATTCTGGTCCCCAGTAATTCTAGTATTTCTACATCTTCTGTGGAAGGAATCAGCTATACCTAAACCTTTAAACTGCTCTTCAAATTCATTAGCAGAATTCACACAGTTTACTTTCACAGATGAAAATTCTAACTAATATTTCCCAACCTGAGCTGTAAAAATCAATTGAATGTGTGCCAATAAAACCAAAATGGTCCAAAAGCCAGAGGGTGTTTTTCTTTTGATATTCCCTACATATATCATATCTAGAAATGAATTTATAGAAAAATATTTAAAATCCCCATTAATAAAGCCACAGCATGGCTTAGTAAAAGTAAGCACTGAGAAACATGTAAATGCTGATTAAACTTCTAATTCTTCACCTTCACAACCTTGAAAAGGCAGTAGAGGAGAAAATACTGTGAAAAAGTGGTTAGCTTTTTAGCAGAATTAAGATGAAATAAAGCAGTTTTTGTAAATTAGGCTTCTTTTTTAAGATATACACACACACGCACATACATGTGTCAGCAAGCCATCTCTATTTATTTTTCAGTACAACTTGTTATGCAATTATTTGCGTATAATCTACATAATGCCTGGATATTATTACTTTCACACACACATTTCCCACTGAAATCTATGGGACATTTACGTATTCAGGGAACGCACAATTGCTTCTATTCTTGTATAGTCTAATAAAGCAAATGATGCAGAGTCATAGATGAAAATCAGATTAGGTATGAATGCAGAAGCCAGAGCTTCACCAAAATAGCATTGCTTTAAGAAGTTTTGTTGAAGAAGGCACAATATTTTCCCAGATATAAATATACTGCAGTGTATAGGTTTCTTTAAAAATCATTTGAATTTTGTTATCAAATTTCCATCAAGTACACTATCAATAATGAGGCTTCTCAAGTATGTTCATTTTTATTTATATGATGAGTTTTTCTGCTACCAGCAACTTTATGTAGTGTTAACTAAACCCAACACTGAAACAACATGGTACCATGTGACAGGAAAGTCATTCACTAAGGGCCAACGATTGTCTTTCCTGGCCATTCCAGCCACTGCTTTTCAATACTGCATAGAAGCCTGACAGAACAGTGCACACATCCATATCAAAAAATGCAATTGTGGATGAAGTCAGTCTTTACAGGAAAGAGTTTTAACACAAGGAAAAAAAAAGTAGCCCACTAAATAAAAACAAAACAAAGAATGTGGAAACACAGCACAAATCTACCCAACAAAATTTACCTGACCCTTTAAAGCTCACCAAAACATGACAGAAGGTCCTCTTGATAGTCTGTATCATATATATGTTCTGAGACTGTGCTGCCCATATGTTCAATAAAACTGTTGAATCTCAAAGTTATAATAATTTGCAATGAGGTGCCAGAACCAATTATTAAATATCATATGATCCAGCAGAGATGAAATAAAAATATACAGGGTCGATTTTACTGGCTCTGACTGTTGTGAAGATTATAAAATACTTAGAATTGCAGTTTAACTTAAGGGGAGTCTTAAACACTTCCTTATGCTTAAATTTTGCTCACAGCAGAATATCAGAAGCCAAATGCAGATGGTACATTTTCCTAGGTACAAAGAGAAGACTGCCCTTATCGTTATTGATTTGAATATCAATTTAGTAAAAAAAAGATATGCTATTATGATATCCTTTAATAGTGTAAACCTTTGTTCAAAAGAGCAAGTGACAGCCAAAAGTACAATTCAAGTGCGAAAAAAGGTACAGTGTGATTAGATCAGTGAATGATACCATCTCAGCCAAATAGCTGCCTATAGTGTGGAAAAAGAAGACATTTAGGACTAAGTGTAAACAGTCATTATTTATTTACCATGACATCTCTTAAACATGAATGAGTGAATGTTTTAAATACTAGTTTCCATCTTTTAGCCAAGGTCAGCTGTTTCACACTGGTATGTGCTTCTCCTCAAGTTTTAAAACCTAGAGGTTAACCTGAGATGTTTATATTATTTTTAATTGTCATTAAATACCAGGGAGGAGTTTAGCTGAAATGGTTATCTATTATGTTCTTAATAAAACCACACAAATATACTTTCAAATCAACTACAAAGCATCTCTCTGCTCTAGATGTCTAAGAATTAAGTCTTGTATTATACAATAGGACAAAAAAGTTTTAATTTTTGCAGCGTATGCAAACCTGATCTTAATGTATTATGGCTGCAAGTATCAAAAAGTTGCTGCTAAAGGAAAAACAAAGTATTTCTGCCCTCAGTTATTGGAGCATTGCAAGAATAGGACCATGTTTGTCTATGTATGTTTACAGCACCTGTCAGCCGATACATGAGAAACAAGAAGAGTAATGTAAACTGATCCCCGCCTTTTGCTGAATATTTAATGCAGTCTGCTGGAAAGAAAAGCACAAACATTCTACTTTTCCAAAGGCTGTCTTCCTTGCCCTCTTCTAATTTTCTCTGGGGAGGGATGGGTTTCAAACTTGGTCAGTGCTAGTGCCCATTTGCTTCTAGATCTTTACTTTTCAGCCTTGGCTTTCTTCCTGTCTCCTGAAACTAAATTTACTTCATTTTAGCCACCTCACAGCAGACTTGTGTGTATATATTTTCAAGGAAATCTGATTGTCTGTATAGATTTTTAAATCAGCTTTCAGATCAAGTTCAGAAATTTGTAAACTGTTGTGTTGCGTCAGGCAATAGTGGAACACAGACCTCAGATGCACATCACCCAGTACTATAAAGTGATCTTTAAATGAGACAACTAGGGTATAAGCAGATTAAAGTGGCCAATAATGGGAAAACAAGTGCCCATTCCAAGTGCAATTGTAAGAAATTTAAGCCTCAGGAAGTTGCATTATATATTTTATTAAATTGAGGGTATATTCACACTTATTGTGGCTTGAAATTTGAACCAGTATTTTCTGTCTTTGGTTACCTTACTTTAGGATTCCTTAATGGGCTGAAGATGTAATACATAATATCATATGACTGCTTTAAGTTTTCAAGTTAGTTTCTCAAAAGTCGTAATTTAATTTAAACTGACAACTCTACAATAAACCACTGTTCTCTCATAGCAAACAGTATCTGACCTAAAATGCATGTAACAAGACCCTAAGATTCTAACAAAATCCCACTTCTTTGTCAGTTTAACCTTGTTTACAACAGAAAACATCTAATTTTGGGCAGAGCCACCAGTTAGCAGTATGCAAACCATTAGCTTTAAACCCTATTTATATTCAGTCTGCTGTTTTTCCAATAATCATGAGAGAATGGAAATACTATCAAGCATCTCATTGATGTAAAAAGAATGAATTTGTGCATATTCCAACAGAGTCCTTTTCCAAAGCGTGTCTTTAATGTTATCTGTTAACATAGAAAATAGAGAATCTGAGCCGTGCCAAACAAAATGAATGGTGCAAGGGAAAATCACTTTAAAAACTATATATAGTGCATTTTGTAAAATATCAAACCTTGTGATTTGGTTAATCAAAGGAAATAAAAGAGGTGTGGCATTTGCATCTCTTATTCAAGGAGTCATATGTTACTTTGCCAGTTTCAACACCAACATCTCTGTGAGTGTCTGATGCATTCTCTGATCTGATTGAGAAGCTGTATTGAGCCTGGTCAGCTACCTGTGGAGAAGTCACTGCAGGTAGTTCCAGGTGAAAAACATAAAAATAATTATTTCTTCTTGGTGCTGATTGATTTAACAGCTCCAAAGTTCCACCTTCTTGGAATATTCTTGGAAAATTGTCCTGGAAACTTCAGAATTACATTTTACGCAAAGATGCTTCTGACAGTTTTGAGAGGAGGACCCTTTATCCACTGTTATTTTAGTGTATTTTTATGGGAAGTAACCTGTTATTGACTTTATGCAGAACTGTCCTCAGGTAACCTCTATATTGCTGAAAAACACCATAAATGAAAAAAAAAATTCTCACACAATGCCACTAAGTTTTAGGTTCTAGAGATGAATATATAGTCTCCAGAAATTATAAAAACTGACACTTATAGGAAGGCTTGCCTTCTTGGAATATCAGAAGTATTATTTCTTATAGGACTAACATGAGCTTGTTTTTGCAAAACCATTGTATTTGAGATTTAATTTAGTCATAAAATTTGGTAAGAATTTGAAGAGCTATTGCATTAAGAGTTGTAAAGGATGACTGTGGAATTAAAACCATGAAAAGAGTAGCATAACTCATGACATTCAAATTTTGTCTTGGGTACTATCACATGCTAACGTTGTTTTTTCCCCTATCAGTTTGGTGTTTTTCAGGAGTTTTCCTCTGTCAATGAAAAGGGTTACAGATTCATGATGTGCCAGGAATGATTGCATGTATTAGTTTTATGTGCATTCCTGTGTCCATATGTACATTCAAACACACTGACAAATATAGGTATAATTTAATTTCTAAATGCTTAAATTTATTTTAAATGTCCATAAAAATACCTGTTGACCTGTTATTCTGTTAATAGCAGACAGTATATTATGCTATATTCAGCATGGTTCAAGAAAATGGTATAGTAGAAAAAGGTTTGCAAATCTTTTACATAGATTGATAGGAAATAATTTCTAATATTAACCCTATAAACTTACTGCTATCTAGGATTTATCCTGGTAATGGTATTTTTGCTCATCTTCCTAGTGCATATTCATGATTTATGGCTCATTACACTGCTAAAACATGGTTCAAATCCCAGTATGAGTGACTTTCAGTTGTAATAAGATAGAAAATATTATTCACAGATGTCAGAGGCAGGAATGAGTGATTCACTGTAGTATAGAAAGGGAAGCAAAAGACTGATGCACTGCTATATAAGTTTAAATTATTTAGATTTGATGGCAGATTTCAGTTGCTACCTCCCCATACAGTCAACAAAGTGTCAGAAAGCAGCTCAGGGTACCTAGCAACCTCTGTCTTTTAGCTCTGTAGGAGTTCTTTGATGAAGACAGCTAAATGTGATGCCCTCCAACAAAAAAGAGCCTGAAAGATGTTGAGGTGCTTCACTATTCCAGAAAATCTACACATTATGTTTGGTTTTTGTAGAGGCAGAGGGAAAAAATATTTGGAATTAGAACTAACAAAAACTCCATGAGGTTCTTTGTTTTATTTAAGAGAATATTTTTAGGTTTTGGAATTCCCCAAGCCTTATATTATCTACCCTTCACTCTAGCTTACATTTCAGTGAGAAACAGAATACTCTTATGTGTCTGTGATGAAATGTGCTGACACTAAAAAATAAGTAGAATAGGACAGATTCCATACCCATTGGGATCAATGAAAAGGTTGACTGATTCCTGTGTGTATTGGTTCATCCTCACATTGTGTTTTCACTCTCTTTCTAAGCCTTATGTTTCTATATACTTCTATTTTTTTGCTGGTAGTAACAGTAACAGTAAAATAAGGACAGAGAACAGGTTTAGAATAACAAGTAAATGTGAATATAATATGCTAGAAATAAATACATGCTAACAGCATTTATTTCTTAATTTAACCTGGGAGAAGGAGTCTTGAAGAATTGTAGGTAAAGTCTCTTTGAGGGAATTTATTATGATTAAATTGCTAGTCAATGGGAAAGAAATCTATATGCTGCAGATGACAGTTGCACTCCTGTTGCTTGTTTGAGCCATACATGTCAGTCAAACTTAAGCCTAATTTTGTATGTGATTACATTGCTTGAAGTTGGATCTATCATCTACAAGAAAGTACATGTTTTTCCCTTTATTCTTGAAATCCTCTTTTCTGGAGTTCCTTCCTGACTCTAAGGTTGAGTAAAAATTTTATAAGGAAATGTCTGTCATCCCTCTGCATTCCAGGAATTTAACTGGAACTGAAAATGGGGAATAAACATAAGGTTTGGGACCTTTCACCACCTGCAAGGGAAGATATTACTATGAAATCACAAAGCTCTCTTTTTTTTTGGGTTGTCAGCTTCCTTATTAATGTTCCATTAAAGGTATGGTTCAGTCAAGAATTAGGACAAAAATTCACAAAGCTGCAGTCTCCCAGACTTTTTAAAATAAAAGAGGACAATTTGACACCTCAACTTCAGCCTTGTTCTGACTCAATTGTTGAAGAACCTACAGAAATACAGCTCCAAAAAAGGTTAGCTTTTGTAATTAGTCCTATTATTTCTTCAAACACTGAGAATTGGGGTAAGCTTTTTCAGAAAGTTTAAAGAAAAAGTAGGTAATTAAAAAAGAGGTGGTGATCTCTGAATGGAAAATCTATGCCACTATTAGAATCTCTAATGATAGCTCCCCAAACCACTGGTTTTCTGTGGGACTGTAACCATATTATAAAAACTTTTAAATTTACATCTTGGTTCAAATGGGTTTTTTTGTTTTAGAACCAGGGATTTGTCTTCTGTTGAATTCTCTCATTCATAGCTTATATTAAATTTTATATGTGTCAACCACAGAGACATCCTTGAAGACATGAAATAAATTTCACATTACGCTTTGAGTACTTTTCTCTCTAGCAATTTGTTTCTTAACATAACACAAGCACACTCAAATGGAGCCTAAGCCAGACTGGTGTCCAGAATTAAATAGAAACCAAGACAGCATTCTATTTTAATTTCCAGCCACAGTCTTACAGGTGTGAAAATCAGCAGAAATTGCCCTGTGAATGCTTGCAAAATTAATGGAGATGGTGGACCTGGAAGGGCCCACAAGAAATGCTGAGTCCTTCTTGACTTTAGGCTACTGTCTTGTCAGTCCTCTCTCCAAGGGCATTTCCTGGACCTTTGAAACTTGCAGTTTTCAGAATACTAATATTTAGTTGTATGCTTCTTGAAGAAAAGTTGTAGTCACAGACTATGGAAAAAATTATGTGCAGGTGGGCTGCCATAATTCAAGAATTTGACTTCATTTAGCACAGGAAGCTGAGGGTGTGAAAACATTAATGCTGACACACTATCCAGATGGCTAGTTTACCATGTGCAAGAAGACAGTACGGCAGTGATTATGCTGGAGCCAAAAATTACACGTGGAGATGGAACAAACTTCAAAAAGTCAGTCTCTTAAATGTGCCATTACACAAATTAATCTAAACTGATATGTTCATCTATGGCCCTACTAAAATATTACTGGTAGAATATTACAAGCAAGCTGTTCTCAAAACAAAGATATTATCTTATTACTATTTTTATGATGCCTGAGATGCTCCATCACAACCTTTTTTGTACATCCAATCTTCATAATGTTGCATGAGAGTCAGTCTATGCACTTGAAATATATTGATGTGTATTAGAAAGAACACAGCAGGTGAAGGGAGTTTTAGCACATGTAAACTGGCTTTCTAAAGAGAAAATAAATGTGATACTTTTGAGGCTAGAGAAGGAATCTTAAAGGAACTTATAGATTCCTACAATCATCTGCTCAAGCCTTATAGGGACTGGAAGTACCAGTACTGAGCAAAATAATATTCTCTTTGCTCAGGAATTATTTCTTTACTCAAATGGCTACTTTAATTCAGGTCTTTCAAAACCTTAGAGTTTTTATTCTGGGTCTACTAAATAATCATTTGATTAAAGCAAATTAACTTTGAAAGTATTGCCAGAATTGCTCCTAGAAAATTTTGAAACTGGTCAATTGGAATTTCTAGGAATTGCATTCCAGGAATGCAGTTTCTAGGAATGAATGCTAGGAATGTAAAATGTTAATTTTTAAAATGTGAATTAACTTTGCAAACAAGGTTTTATTTTCTTTGATGGAGTAATTTGCTCCTGCAACAGAAGCAGTAGAGGGCAAATCCCCACAGCTGACGTAACTGAAAGTAGTAGGCAGAGTGATATAATATTTAGGAAGTCTAAATATTTGTCTTTACTGAAAAGATTAGGTTTTTCTTCTCTTTTCTCTTACTGCTTTTTTATTTACACAAACCATCATATAAGTACTTTGACTCAAATATTTCATTTTACTGTGTGTTTTTATAGCACTCAACTCAATGGGGCTCCAATTCCAATTGATGCTCCAGAAATAATCTGAGTAGATTTTCCTCCTTAAATATATGTTTGAAAAAGAAGACTTTGTTACCATTGTAAATGAAACAGATATTCCATCAGAATATAGCACAACTATGTCTGACACAGCTCAAGACACTTGAATTTGGAGTTGAAATTTAGCTATGTATGAAGCTCAGTTGCATCAGACAGTAGTTTAACTGAAAGATTAGAAAGTAGATTTTGTGGAATAAGTTTCACTTCAGGAGAAGAGAAGCTAGAAATTCATAATGCTGAACATGCAATGGATAGTTTTCCTAAATAAAAAACCAAATTTGTTAGAAAAGTCTATGGTGCTGTTATGGATTTCAAGAATTTCACCAAATGTCTGCCTATCCAGAGCAAGGCGATTCACTTAAAAAACCTCAAACCAGAAACTCATGCAGGAAGCACAGCATTGAAAATCTTGTGGATAGGTCAATTTCTGTGGCTTGCTTCATTGCAGGTGGGTATTTGCAGTCTTTCTTTTATCCTTCAAGTGGCGGTGTGATTTGGTAGTCCGTTTTCCTTCCATATTTGTTTTAGAGAAAAAAAACCCAAAACAACAGGTTTTCTCAACATTCTTCTACTAAAATTTTGATTTTTTTAAGTTAGTTAGTTATTTTTGTTTCATTTTTAGCAGAGGTAACAGCAACATTACTCTTTTTTGAAGACTGAAACAAGACCAACAGAATTTAGATTCCAGGTTTTCTGCTGACACTGCCTACCACAGGGTCCAATAATGTTTTCTTGATTCCATGTACTTCTTAATTGGTTTTTAAATCTGGGTTGTTGCTCACTTGACTGTTAGACTATAAACTTCTTGAGGTGGGGACCACCATTTTTTCTATGTTGGTTCAGAAGGGTAGTGTGACATTTAGAACAGCATGTAGTAAATGAATTAAAATGACAAGAAATTGGTGTCTTTTCAATATTCTTGCTCTTGGAAACTACTTAAATGGTCCTAGTTTAATTTTTTTTTTCAGAATTATCAGCCTAAATTAGATATTCTGCATGAACAGCTAAAGACTGAAACAGTTACTCTGGCAAATTTACAATTAACTGAAAGTAACCACGTAAGGAAAAATTTCAAGCAGCTCTAAAAATAGGTCTTATATTCTTCATCAATAATGTAACAACAGATACATTTAGGCCAACTCTTTAGTAGTAAACAACATCTAGATAAATTTTCTCAAGAAAACATTAAAATTTTTAAAAACCTCAACTAATGTCTGCCTGAGATCAGTTTCTCATTTCTGTTATGGGCACTTCTATGCATTTAATAAATGTCTTTTTGGAAGTTTCCTCAATAATTTTTTAAGATGGTTCTATGGTGCAATGAATCTTATTGACTGTTTTCTATACAAATGTCAGTAGCTATTGGCATGGAAACTTTTTTCATTGAATTCCAGTAGAGACACAGTTGGAAAAAAATTTCTATAATTTGTGAAAGTCAGATCACATGGTCTAACTTGATTTAGATCCATAAGTGTCTGGGTTACCTGAATAGCAACCAAAGAAGGCTGGCTGCTGACCATAAACAGGAGAGGGAGCTCCAGAGATGCAAGAGCTATTCATGATGTTTTATTTTGTAATATAGCCACATCAGAGATGTTTAATTTACACAAAGAAAATGCCACTAGAGGCTTTGAGACAAATAAATAAATATCAGACACATAAAAGACATGGGGAGTTAGCTGACTTTGTTTTGCTTTCATGCACTTTTTGAACTCTTCCCATAAACCAAACCACTCATGCCATTCAGAGCTTGAGTCTTAGCAGAGTCTAAAATGCTCCTCATTGCCTTGCTGCATAGCTGCTTGCATGTATTAAAAGAGTTCAGCTGTCATTAGAGGCATAGTACTAATAAACATGTACCACACCAAAGTCCATGATGTTTGATATGATAAATGGCTGTATACTGTCTTTTGTGCTCAGGTATTGTTTCTTTCAGATCCTTTAACCTAAAGGGTATTTGTGTTAACCATGGTTGTTCCTCTTTGGCTTTTAGTTCATATTTTTCTCACTTCATATTCAGACCTGAAATGTTTTTACTAGTTTATGAAGCTGACATATAGAACTGTAAGAAAATTAGACAGGCTACTACTTCTTTGCCATAGGAGTAGATCATAGAGAAGATGTGTATTGGGAAAGATTAAACGCCTCTCATTCTTTCATTTGACCCATTAAGTCATCTACTTTCCCTTTTGTACAGTGAAAGCTTTCAATCTAAACTAATATGATTATTCTTGGCTTTTGTTATTCTATTTTGTGAGCATATTGTATTTTACAAATTATAGTTTTGGTTTGTCATGAGTTTTAAAGAAGTTAGTAGGAAAAAGTTACATTCAGGGATCCTTTACATAATGTAAGCAATGATACCAAAGACCATGTGCAAGCAAAAACAAATGTTAAAAAATTGTTCTGTGACTTTTGTCAATGGGATGCATTTGATATATTTGACTTTTCAGTGAAACTCACACTGGTCAACACCTGTTTTGTGCACAATTCTAGATTCACAGATCTAATCAAGTGTAGAGGAAAAAGTGTGACAAGGTGAATTTTAAGTAAAGAATAATCAGTGAAGTGAGGACAGGACAGGAGAGCTGCAGGATCAGAAAAGGCTGGTATTTATAATTACATATCAGTAATGTTCTAACTGGACCAATACTTATCTGTCCATTTCTCAAAGTCTAAAACTTTATA
Source organism: Chloebia gouldiae (assembly GCA_003676055.1). Taxonomy (NCBI): domain Eukaryota; kingdom Metazoa; phylum Chordata; class Aves; order Passeriformes; family Passeridae; genus Chloebia; species Chloebia gouldiae. Next base: position 22,287,685 of record QUSF01000004.1, on the reverse strand, counting down.
TGAAGTATGGATTAACTCATTATTCTCAAAAGACAACTCAGAGTGTAATTTCTCTTCATATGGGCATTACATACAGATCTTGCCAAGAAATATGTTTAGAATTGTTTTAGATGTTACAAAATATTTTAGCTTCATGGTTACTTTTCTCTTTTGTAAAACATTAAGTTAAGCTTAAAGGAGCAGATATTAGACTCTAACAGAACTCTCTATAAAAAAATCATCAAGGGTTGTGTTCAAAAAGGCTACTTTAAACCTATGGAGTAAGTAGAGACAGCATGTCTGTATCAAAGAACACTATATATAAATATCTGTCATTATTATTCACTTCACTTTCTAAGTAGTCAAATTTGCATGACTATTCAGGAAACTAAATGGAATTAGCCCTTTTGACCTCAGGAGTCTTTCACGGTTAAATATTTATGAAATATCAGAACATGATAGTAGGTATTATGGCTCCTCAATATTAGCAATTAATTTTATTGACAGAACAATAAGGACTGCATCTTTATCAGTGTGGTAACATCATAATTCACTTTCTGTTTGTTTAAAAAATAAATCAACAAACTAAGTCACTGCATCTTGCTTATATGAAATGGGCAACCTCTGTCCTGATACACTTCTACTAAAAGGCAATGTGCACAATTCATGTATTGCACCCTATGTGAGACTGTCATGTTGTCATAGTGCACATTATGCTTTCTTTCTCAAAGCAATAAAAATAATCAATATATTTTTTAAAAGCATACAATCATTTGCTAAATCAATCAAAAACTTTTTCATGCCGTTTAATTTGCTTAATTTAACTATCTCTTACCATTCTACTGTTATGTTTTGATTTTACTCAGTGCATTGAATGCTTTGTTTTGTTTTCAACAGATGTGGCTTTGAGTCCACTGGAGAATAATTTATGCATTAGACTTAGAATTTTAAATGAACATGCCCTCTAATGATTTCCTAAGTCTAAGAAGACACTTAAAAACTGACACTGAAACCAAGAAAAATTACTTAAGGGATCAGTTACATCTAAAATGATGAAATCAATAACAATATTTTCTCTGGGATTCTTTCTCTTCAATAAGCAAAATCTTTACTTAAGTTAAAAGCCACATTAAAATTTAATCACAATCTGTGTGCTTTAGCAATTGATAATTTCTGGACATCTGTCTTCTGTTTTGTTAAAGTCTTGTGTTCCTTCTGGTTTTGTCTTGTCTTTCATAGCAAATAAAGGTACATTTGAAATTTAAAAAAATGAAAGAGGGCTTATAATTCAGCCTAGAAAATGTTATGGTTTAGAATATTTTGTCTTATTTTTTTAACAGACCTAATTATTAATCATAGTGTTTAAAAAAAGAAAACTATATTCTAAAAATAATCCTGTGTCAAGATAAAAAAAATATTACCTCTCATGTAACCAACAAACAACCGGATTTAAAAAAATATATATATTGATTCTTTTTATTTTAAATAAAAGGAAGATTTATTAGAGTCAGTTTATACAAGCTGTTTTGTCTTTATAAGTGTTTTTCAGCTACACCTTAAATCATTTAAACATTAACTTAGTATTAGAGTAGTTTCAACACCAGAAAATATGTTAAGTATATTTATACACATATCTGAAAACTTTTGCCTTTGGAAGGATGAAGGCTTAAGTGTTAAGATGACCTATTTCATAATCTAAGGGCAGATTTTATAGGAACAACTGCAGTGATTTCTGCTGTCCCTTGTTTCCTCTGTACCTAATTTCTCAGAGGAGGAGAATAAAGAAAGATTATCTTTCACAGAACTTCCTCTGATTACAGCTCCATTCTGTGATCACCTAACATGTCTGCAGAGACTTGCAGTGATAATCTAGTATTTATTATAGCAGGACTATTTAGGAAAATCAATATGTTCAATGTAGGCTGTGCATTTAAGTCGTGAAGGCTGAAATAGCTGACATAGTGGTCATACTATAGTGTCTTGTGGTAAAACATTTTTCACTCTATTTCAGTGCTTGAGTTAATCAATAAGGTTAACTACATTTGTCAGGATTAGGGTCAATAAAATTTGTACTTGTTCAGTATCAGAAGTAACGTAAGTGCTTGTATTTACTTTTGTCATACTTTGCATCAGCTGCTAATTAATTAAACTTCTGCTGAAATTAATAAATAAGTAATAATTAGATATACACATTAAAAAAATAATTCAAAATGAAACAGATTGCTGTTTCTTGAAAATATAAGTATCCATATAATATGTCAATTAAGAAAAAACCTGAAATATTCCAAATATGTCCACAATATGTCCAAATATGTCTGCAATATGTCCAAATGTATGCACAATATTACAAATTTCAGTCTATTGCATATTTTAGCATATATAGAGTTTAGAATCTGTACATTAAAGATAAATAGTCTGAAATAGCTGAAATTGTCTACACTAAATGAGTCAATTTTTTATATTATTCATTAAACATCTGGACATTATATCCCAAGGCTTTTAAAACTATAATTTATACCTGGAGAAACTAAAATTACCCAAATTTTTAATATATATTTTTATGTGACTTATAAGTAACTAAAAATTATTAATTTTTCTTTACCATTTCATTTGCAGTGTGTTTTAAGATATATTCTTCTATCTTACTTGTAAGGACCTATGATATTTTCTCATTTCCTTCATCTGTTGGTTTTGAAAATAATTCTATTTTGTAATTTGGAGAAGATTATTTTTGACAACCATCTTGGGGTTTTTATTAGTAGATACCATACTTTTTCCACTACTGAACAGAACACAGAGTCAAAGCATTTTTAAAAGCAGAATAAATAATTGTAAATACTGCATATTCAATAGGCACTAGAAGAATGGGGAATGTTGTTTTTGAGGGATGATATCTCCACCAGTTTTATTTGAAGCATAATTTCTCTGTCGGATCAAAGCCTATGTAATTGTGTCATAACTGCTTCCATTTAGGTTAACTGTTTCAATTTTTTTTTCTTATGCCAACATTTTATCTTTAAATCATATGTGTTTTATGATGTTACTTTCCTCAATATCTATGAATATCTAATATTTACAAGATCCTTGATTTTTTTTACTCAATAAATCTATATAAGATTATCAGTTTACATTTTCAAGCATAAATACAAACATATATGTTAAATGATTCATGAATATACTTTCCTTTCTTGTCTTTTTAAAGAGTTAAAGAGACTAAATCATTTCAAATGAATGCACTAACTGTCTGCTTTTCTGAAAGCAAAAGCCAAATGAGTGGTTAAAAATATTGCAAGTTTGAAAATGCAAATGGTGTTATCCAAATATGCAGCCATATGTCCACAAGATACTCATTTTTTGGAAAATTTTAAAGCTTTGAAGAAAAAATATATTTTCAGATTCATGGCCCTGCTCCCCCCACATCTGAAATGTAATTAGAAAACAAGAACATTAAAATGAAACGTCAATAATACTAGTAGTACTGACTTTTCTGAATGTTGCATATTTTTCTTACAATAACACAATGGCTGTACTGAATCCAAATGCTTCAACATGCTATAAAATTCTGAATAAAGATTAGGTACTTTGTAAATAATCTTATTTTCTAGAAGCTATTTTTTTCTGAACACCTGAGGAGTTAATAGACGCTCTTCAGGCTTAGAGGCTCACCAAACTTTAACATAAATTAGTTTGTGTAATTTATGCTGCAAAGTTTGTCTAACCTTTAAGCAACTTTGCTCTGCTGATCACAGCATCAGTAACAATGGGGGATATGAGGCCAAATCCAAGTGGTTAAATCCCTAACAGGAAAATATCAATTAATCTTTTTCAATGGAGTTGAAGTATGGGTAATCCTCTCATTAAATAGTTTGAACTTTTCTCCCAGTAAACAAAAGAGGGATAATGAGTGATGTGGTCTGACTTGTTTACATGGAGAATCTTCAAGAGGCTTAGGCTCAGCTTCTCAACACAGGGTTCTTCATAGTCACTTGTCACTAATTGCCCTTTTTAAAGACATTTGTGTCAGTTCAGAAATTCCAAAAAGAAAAAGTTTTCTGGCTTTAGGAATGATAATGAAAAATACCAATATTTTTATCTGGTACACTCTACTTTCACTGCTTGGAATACTGTTTTCCAATTCAATAATAAATGTTATTTTATAATTTTTAAGAACTTTAAAACTACTCTTATTTTTCATTGCTATATTTTAAGTAAATTCGTATCTTGAATCAATCCCTCAGGTACTTTAATTTTGACTTGAAAAGTCAACAGGAAAAAAGATATATTCTGGTTTAACTCTTTTACATAAATCCACTATATTTTCAGAAGTGTGAATTTAATTTGCAATATCTTTTGTGCTTGCTTGCTTGCTTCTCAAACCCAGGCTCAGAGACCTGGATTTTGATTTAGCTTTGCCTAAAAATTCAGATGGAATCATCCAAGCATGTTCACTTCTCTGATGGCCTTTCATTGCTCCTCCCAAGACATGTTCTCCATCAGCAAGCTCAGTTATCTCAAAATAAGATGAAGTGTTTTAGTATGCAGAAATAAGAACCAATTCAGAAGCAGTAAGGTTAAGAAATTGCTGTAGGGCTCTGCTGTGGTAATTCAGAACCTCAGCTCCAGGTATGGATCCTATCAGGCACAAAATATAAAAGCAATTAGATAATTTTCAAGTTCTTCTGATAGTCATAAAAGAAAAAAGTTACAGTACAGATACCAAACCTTCTACAAAACAAAGAGCTTTTACTTTCTCCTTTAAAAAGCTAAGACCTTTAAAAAGTAAGTCAAGTCAAGTATACTCTGTGGCCAATATTTTTTCATTAAGGGGAGAACAAAATTTTAACATAGCATATACAAATTTAGACACATAATTTTGTCTGTGAGGAGGATTGCTATAATAAAGCAGAAGTTTAATTCCTAGGAAATTTCTTGTTTCCTGCTGTTTTCATACACAGACAATTTGGGGGCCAGCATATTCTGCACATTTCATTTAACAATACTGCGCTAATGAAAATTAAATCACTTTGGGAGAGCCCATGTCAAGCTTTCACAGAAGAATGCAGTGGGTGAATTTATCAAAAGTCCCGTCTCCCTCTACTGCAAACCAAATCCTGAATTTCCCTGCTTAGATCAGGAAATTGTTTGTCTCATTTCCATCTGTTATCTCTATTTGATGAGGGTTTTTGCTGGGGCAATGTTTCTCCAAATACATCAGAGTGTCTCTGACAAGTCATCAAAATCCTGCAGATAAAACAGACTATGTGTAAGTAGGAAAATTAAAAAGAGAATAAGAAGAGGAAATATAGACTGTATATTCTTTAAAATTATTTATTACTTTCCAGAGAGATGCAAGAGGGATTTCTGAGGAGCTCTCCTGAAAACTGCACCATCCTATCAGATCTGGAGATAGCTCTCCACTCTGTTTTCAAAGGTATATTAGATCTGTTAGTCTTGCAGCTTAGGTTTAAATAATTCTTCTGAAATTTTTCAGCAAAGTTTATTGAACTGTATTGATAGGACAAAAGATCTAATTAAAAATATGAAAATGTTTTCTCTTCATCTTTTTTGTCCATATATATCAATCGCTATAGATTAGTTATTTTGTCTCTTTAAATGCAATTTAATTAACTTGAATTACGCATTTTCATAGAACAGTGCTTATAATCAAACTGCTTATACATGAGAATGCAGAACTGCATTTTGTGAACACTTTTTAGATGTGTTTTATATGTATATATTTTTGTGTCTAAATTCACCTAGGAACATCTGAATTGCTTTTAATAAATACCAAATAAAGATACCTTTGTCATTTAAGAAAATGTAAGCTGTCTCCCCCAGTGTCTTGCCTTCCATCAATTATCATATTACTTCCTGGAACTGCTAGTGTAACTTGAAGATGCCTTACAACCAGAAACGAGACATACTGTTCTGCTAATATAGTTTTGTTCATTTTCTGCTAGCTGTAGTCTCTAATACTGTACCCAGTTTAGAGAAAAAATAAAATTATCAGATTCAAGAATTACATTAATAATAATTGGTCTGGTGATTGTGGGAGTCACAGTCTCTGAGGTCATATTTTGTCTGACTGGCTAGCAGGCCATTTGGCCTGGAATTTCTGTACATATATAATGCTGTATAGAAACTAATAAGAAAATAATTACATCACAATGCAATATTAGTAAAAGTTAAATCAGTAAAATATCAGTAAAAATAACAATATCAGTAAAAATGCAATTAGTAAAAGTCTGAAAATCCTTATAAGTGCAGTCACAGTGAATTTTCTTCTGTTTTATAAATGACTGTGCATTCTAGCTATGATTGTAGTGCCTGTTGATGTGTCTATTCAGTGAAAGAATTTTAAGTTGAATTACCTCACAACTGACGTGAATAAGATTGCACAGATGGTATTTTCTTACATGTATCAATTGATGTGCATTAACAGGTTAAGCTACAGAAACTTAGTTTCTGACAAGTCTGAGACCCAAAACTCTGAGAAAGGGAAATATTAAGAAATACTTTTGTGATGCCTATAGAAATGTTTCATACTTATGTTTTTTAATACTTTTTTAATCCTTTAATTATGCTGATGAAGGAATATTAAAATTAGGCATTATCTTTGCCTGCTTGGTATTTGACTTCATAACAGAATATCATCCACCTTGCTCTTTGGAACAGCTGAGTGGTCATCTAGCTACATAGTTAGACACCTTATGTTCTTGGAAGCAAGTTCTTAAATAGTTTTGGTTTGTTTTGAACAGAGACAGTTTTTAATTTTCAGTGTGATTTCTGTTCTAAGTCCCTTCAGACCTCTTCAAAATAAATGACCTCAGGTGCAGGACATGTTGTTAAAATCAATCTTCCAGGGCTTCACTGCAAAACCTCAATATTAGAAAAATTTCATCTGCCTTTTGGCTGAAATTAAATGTATAAATAAAAGTATATGCCACACTTCAAGTTCTCTTAACAGCTGCAATTAATTTTATTTAAATGACATAAAAACAAATGTGGAAATGATTTGTTTTGCAGGAAACTACTACTGTTTACCTCAGTTTAAAGGGAGATACAAGGTGAGAGTAAATTAGTACATTAAAAGTGTATTGTTGTAAGAGATACACACATGCAAAAGAACTTCCTACCAGTAGCCTTCAATATACCTTTTTCATCTTATGAACCTTGCACTGAACCAAATCTACTCCCCAGTCTGGCAGAAAACTTTTACACTTGTTTTGCTGGTTTAGTTTTCTGCCAGGTTCGCAAGTTGAATAAATCCAAAGCAGAACTTGTACAACTCAAGATCCAGGAAAATGGGGAAGAATGAAGCAGAGGTGAAGGCCAGTTTTTCTCTTTTGGCAGCTCTAATGTGTAATTTCACCTTGGATTAATAGAAAGGCATTTATAAATTGTAGAATATTATACTATGGAACCATAAATAGAAAGGAACTTCTCTGGACATTCAGTCATTACTTTATGTGAAAGAAGAATCAGCTGCAGAAAAAGGGAGTGATCTTTGAAGGAAATCATTTAGAGGATAAGTCTCTTGAGAAAGGTAATTCCTAGCAGAAGAAAGTGCCTTATTCTCTGAGAAGACATCTGAATTTGTCTTCTTTCACAACTGAGACAAATAATTTGCTATTTATTCTTTTATTGCTTCTGTTTAATAGAAAAATTATTAAAATAAGGTCAACAATAATAAAAATTAATTGAAATTCCATTAGATTAATGTACTAAATAGAAAATGCATAGAATCCTCAAGTGGAAAGTGCAAGGTAGTGAGAGAATAAGGAATGGCATTTGGAGTTGGAACACTGGAAAGGGAAGAAGTGAAGGAAAATATTTTCATGGTGTGATCCACAGTCTGTTCTCATTTGTCTTTATTCTGATAACATATATAAGCTCGTTCAATACCATCAGCATGTGAGGAAGTCGATTGTTTAAACAGTTATGTAACTATAAGAATTCTTCTACTCTGCTCTGAAGGTCATGATCATTTTATCAGGTAAAAAAAATCTTATGAATATTTTTGGATACTGTAAAACCAGAGTAGAAAAGGGAGTGAAATATTCCTGTTTGTTCTGGCTGTTGGGAAGATTCCTAGCTCCTTTGTGAAGGCTTGGAAAGAGACCTTGAGCTGTCAGTATGGGAAAGGATGTTTTCCAAGTATTCTTGGTGGGCCTAAGTGTAATACATATCTGAAGACAGCATTCAAAGAATGGACGTCAGTGATGCTAAACTGAAACTCTGCAGGATAGTGCTTTATAAACCCCGTGGGATGATTGGATAGGGGATCAAGAGAATGAACTTTTGTCCTGGAATTTCATCACATGAATAAAATCTAAGTGCACTAGTTGCCCTGCAAACATCTGAATAATTTGTATAAAAGAATAAGTCTGATTACTTATTTACCTGATTAAAAAAAAAAAAAAACAAACCCTTTAACACATGAGCCAAGGTAGGAGAAGCATATAGAACCCCATAGTAAGAGAAAGGTATCATCTTCAGCACTAAGGAAGTAAAAATAGTAATAAACAGCTTGGACATGATGGCTCAAAATATTATTCATGCTCATTTTTATATGGATATGATACCCACTTTTTATATAGTGCTGATTGGTAGAACAAGCAGATCTGTAACTGGTGGTAATGATTTGAAGATATTTAGGGTTCTGCATAGTTAGATGCTGAGAATGTGTTTGAAAAATTAAAATGGGAAGTAAGGAAGAGACCAGTGACAAATCTCTTCCTGCAACAAAAGGAAAGTATCATTTTCCTGTAGGTCTCCTAGCATATCCAGGTCTGCCCATATTTCAGACTTAAAATCATAGCAAATGGGATAATGAGGAGTATCCAATCCATTACAAATATAGTCATTTACAGCACTTGATTGTATTTTCTACATGCTGGGATGCATGTAGAAAATATGGTTGGTTTTTCTAGTTCCTGGAAGCCTCTTCCTTTCCATTCTTTTCTTCATATTTTGGAAGCAATAAAGGAATAAAAAAAGGCTTTACTCTTATTTTTTAGCAATCTGGAAAAGGAAAGCTTTTTACATGTTTGTAGCATTTATTGATTGCATTAAATATGATAATAACCACACCCCCCACACCCAAATATGTAGTAATATATTTATAATCTTTGGGATTTACTCTTTCATCCATCTCAGTATACACTTGTTTCTTCTCATGTACTAAGTCATTGAAATAGTTCTAAAACTAAATGCCACCTCTGGAGATAATATGTTCTCAAGTATATGGACATTGTGGAAATATTGAATAAATCCTTATCTAAATTATATTTAATGTGAAAAATATAGATGCTGCATTCACAATAAATGTATTTGCTAATTCCTACATAATCATTAAAGCATCACATTCATAATAATTTTATTTTAGAAAGGCACTTAAGTACATTTCAGATTAGTAATTTTTTTTTGGAACACATAGTGTGATTTCTCCATCACAGACTATAAAAGCTGTGCCAGATTTTAATTTTTCAGCAATTCTTCATACCTATTCAATCTCCATATCCATGGAAGTTTTTCCAAAGACCATTTTTCCCTGTTCATTTCTGTAGAGTGGCCAAGGCTCTGGGGCCATTAGCTTACCAGATTTTCCAAACCTTCCTTGACCCCTAAACTATTGGTGGAGGAGATGCTACTCAAATGACATAGGAATTAAACTAATTTCAAGAAGTTTCTTCTGTCTCAGTGACTACTAATTTTCCCTTTTTCTTCTGATGAAGAAAATCCAGTTTTCACCTAAAATTATCAACAAGGGACGACATAGATTAAAGATGTTTTCAAGGCACTGTAGCAGGCTTTCTATCATTTTAAATTCATTTCTGTGTGAACAAAGCCTCAGGTAAACCTTGTTTATGAAAACCAAATGAACTCAATCCTAGAATGTTCATTCCACCCTAGTAATTAGAGCTGCTGATTAACACCTCACATTCACAGCACTTGCATAAACATAAACCTAAGCAACAGCAACAGAAAGTGTCATTAGGACAATCTTAAGAACAAGAAACCTGTCACCTGCTGCTGACACTGAAATTTGTTGATTGAGCTGAAATATGTTGCTGGCATATAATACTGCAAAGGAAGAAGCAGAGATATCTACCTCTCTGCAGCAGAAGTGAAATTAAAGCCACTGAGCTTCCAAGGAGAAACAGTAAAAGGGATTCTGAATTTGGGCCTGATTTTACCCTACACACCCTCTGCTCTTGCACAACTTACCTTTCAAGTAATGAAGTGTGAATGGATGACATTTTGTGAACTGCCTTTCACCATTACTCCTGAAAGCTCTCCCTAGGAAAAAACACATAAGATTGTATATCTTGCCTTGTGCTTCATTATCTTTCCTCATCCCATAAACTAGTCCCCTGTAAGAGGTACGAGCACTATAAAATCAGAGCCTTAACTGTGTCTTCTTCAACATCGTAACAGAGATGAGTTAGCTACATGTGCTGATGGACAGTGAATGTTTCAGAAAGTACAGCGTGAATGGAGAATAGGAAAAAGAAAATTAATTAAATTTATTTGGACTTTCTTGGGTACGAATATCCCAAGTCTTGCAAGAAGAGAACTTATGAATTAATATCTTCTTTTAGTGATTAAAAAAAGACTTTTGGTCTGTTTTTCTGAGTCCAACATGGCATAGTGCTTTAGTAGAGAAGTTAGAATTTATTACATTAAGAAAATTAAAAGTATATCTCATAGTTGTCTTATCCTGAATTGGCTTCTGAGAAAAATATGCTATCTAGATAAAATGAGAGCAAGGAAAAAAAAAAGAAAAAAGAATGGAAAAAGACAGAGATTTGGTTGATGGTCCAAGAAGCAACCTAGTTATACTCAAGTTGAGAATGTTTCCATCAGAAGCATTAAGAGGTGGCTTAAGGTAAAAAAATTTCTTTATCTGAAGATGAGCAACTAGATAGAGCACTAATCTCTGTGTCTGATTTCAGCACAGACTGGTAGATTTTATAGCTGTTAAGTGGTATCAGCCATTTTTCTGTTACAAAGACATAATAGGCTAATTCCCTCTTGGTAATCTAACAAGTAAAGGGGAGGAGGATGGATAAGGGATGATTAACAGTTAGGAAGGTGTTTGGTGAGTAGTCATTCATGCTTGAGTTTTCTCTATGTTTCCCAAATTCATTTCTAAGACCTTCCAAAACTTTGTTTCATTAAACTTTTCAGATTTTATGATTCATATTCGAATCTGTATTTTTAATCCTATTTAAGAACTTTGTCAATACCCTGAAGTAGAGGTACCCTATGGGTTACCATGCTAGCTGCCAATTGCCAGAAATACAGTTAATTAGACTGAGATTTTCACCAGTAGGGAGCAGGACTTATTTGCTATTGCTAGTTTTCTTGTATTTATGAGTCAAAATATGACACAAATGAGAGATAAATTTAATTTTTGAAATAGAAGGGTAGAACATAAAATAAATTTTGTATATAGTTAACTATGAATTATTTGCCAAAATATGCTACAATAATGAAAAGTCATAGTAAATCTACATTTTAATTTTAATTCAGGACTATTAAAGTCCTAACTAAAAGGAAGATTCTTTGGAGATTTTTGTTCATCAGAAATGAGGTCTCTGCTGAAGTAGCATAAATTTTTTTTTTATATATCAAAATATCAAGGTTAATTAAAATAAAAAGAGAACCTACTATGTTTCTGTGTCATACCTATTATTATACTTACATTGAAAAGAGTTAAAAGAAAAAATTACTTAGAGGGCAGAAAAAAATGGAGGACAGAGTCAGGGGTTCCAGTGGTTAAATTTGTAAACACCAAGTTAGTTCCTTTTCAAATTTTTAAGACATTGTTTAAAGGATGTTTTTAATGTATAGTCTTAAATAACACCTTTTAACATTTTCTGTTTTGAAGGTAGATGTAAGACTGTTTTTAACAATTTGATAGCTTATTTTTTTAAAAAAAAACCTCTTGTATTCTTAATTTTTTGTAAACCTAAACTAAGACTTTTACCAAAATTCTTATTTCAGTATTAATTAAATAGCTAAGGCAACTCCAGTCAGCAAAGGGTAGTTGCAATACAGTATGGGTAAATAATATGGAATATATACTTTTCCTTCAAGAAGAAAAGTATAGAATATCTAGAACCCCCAAGAAGACAGAATGTTATGTAAAATAATACTGTTAAATATACCTAGGATTTACTCTTAGCGTATGCAGTTTGCATAAAATGCCTAATATTTCATTAAACTTTAATAAGTCCCTATGGTATAATTACATAAACCAGATGTGTATTAAATTTAGCAGAAACAAAAAGAAAGAAGGAAATAAAGGAGGAAAATATTTCACAGAGCTTAGCACAAACTATCTCCTTTTATCACTTGCAGGAGATTTTTTTTTTGCAAGTTTCTTGAACGTTACCAGGTAAATGTTATTTCTTTAAATGCATCTGGTTTTACACAATTATGTGCATTTTGATAGAACTTCTGACAAAGTTAAGAAATGGATGCACTTCTTGTCCACAGAGCCTTTTCCAAACCCTATCTGAAATAGTTATGAATGTGTTGCTCCAATAATATTGACTCAATCAGATCATATGTTAAAACATTTCCAGACATATTGATAAATTCATTGATTCTTCCCATTCTTTTGGTCACTGGACTATAGAAAAAGGGATCACTAGCCATTTGACCTCCATTGTGTGTTAAATAAACACCAGATGGTAAGGATTCATTCAGTAAATCTATTCTTTCTTCTTCATAGTCATGTTCACACTGTTGCTTCCCACTGAGTCTTTATCTTTATTTGTCATGGTGCCAAAGCTGTCTCTATAGCACCTTTCATGCATCACAGCTTTCAAATCTTGTCCCATTAGTTTCATTTTGTTTCTATCATAAATAATCTACCACTTTCTCATACACTCTTTCATTACCTAATAATGCTCAGTCATTGTACAAAAGAGTAAGTATTTAAAGGTTAGTGAGTACAGTTTACTCATTAGTATAAAATCTGTGTGACACTTTATTAGGGAAAAATGTAAGCTACAGGTAATAATTATGCATTCTATGAAACATCCATACTTTCAATAACTAGGGATATTATTTTGTTATTGTAATTTTGAATGACCTTCCTTTTTAAACATATTACTGTCTAGGAGTTGATGACATGAAATTTCAGTTGCAAAGAGTAAGGTGCCTGGAATTCCATATTTTTGAATATCTTTCCACTGGACTCTCTTGTGGAAAGGTATAAATTTAAGGAGGATTTAAAATATCATAGTTAAGCATTATGTGGATCCAGATTTAGATTTCTATATGAAACATAGTTGAAAATCAAAATTTAGTTCTGAATCACTATTATTCAAATAGGTAAAGGAAAAAGCCCCACAGCAATAGAATTCAACCTCGTACATAGAAGTGTAGGATCTACCCCTGTAAAAAAAAATGCATACCATTTTTTCATCCCTAACTATATTCTAGAGTAATAGGAGATCATTCTAAGTTATCACATCAGATATGTTGCTGATTGAAAATATACCCTATACAAATCTCTAATAGAAAATATTTAGTATCGTTAACTAATCACTAGAAAAAGAGAATACAATCAAAATTTGATAGTCATCTAAACTAAAGCAGCATAACCTTTTTATACAAAACATGGTATTTTAAAGAGTCTTGTGTGGGAGTTTAAACTGACAAAATTTACCACCCTTTCAGGGGTTGGGGGTTTTTTGGTGGGTTGTTTGTTGGCAGGTTTTGTTTTTATTTTTACTTTTGTCTTTAAATTTAGATGTTGCAGTGCAGGTACACTGGAAAGGAGAGAACTTATAAGGAAAACCTTCTGACTCAGTGTCTTTCTCATAATAGTCAACAAAAGAGACTGTTTTAATATCTCTGAGCACAAAAAACAGTAATGCTTCAAAGAGTTTTGATGATTTCTGGATCTCAGAGTGTATTCTGTAAATTTGCAGGTAGCATATCATTTTCCAAATACATAATAAAGACAATAAATATTCCCCTGTCCCACTACTAACACATCTTTTTGCATTATGAGTCTTACATGAAAGTTTGTTCTCTACAGCTGAAACAGAAAACCAATTTTTGAATTCAGAAAAGAGGGGCATGTTTGTGAGGGTTTGTTATTATTGTTCACCTGCCTATTCTCATCTTTCCCTTTGTACTCCAGGAGTGTGAGGACACTCTAAGAAGGAAGAAAGAGAAATGGCCAAACTCTACAGATTATGCCTTCCTTGCTGCACAAGGCAGTTATGTTCAAAATGCAAATTAAGTTCAAAATGCATTTCCTAATCATCACTCATTTCTCTATTGTTTGTTTGGAATATTTTCTGGATTAATCCAAAGTAGAAACCAAGTGTTTTTTGTGTTTTTGTTGAAAATCTGACTAAAGAGGCCTCTTGGTTTTATTCTTTTCCATGGCTTCAACACAGAGCTAGCAATGCATTAGTTGCTTTTTGTATCCTCTGTGATGTTTAGTCCTAGGAGAATTTTAGTGATTTTACTTACATTTTTTTCAACTTTCTAAAAAAAAATAATTAATTTTTCCTGTGAATAGTTTCTTCTGGATGACATTTAAGTTAAGCACCTGACTCAAATGCAACACAAAATTCATATTTTGAGTTACCGTCCTGTAGTTACAGCAATTGGAAATCATATTACTTGGTCAAGGTTATTTTGTCTTCCTAGGCTTCAAAGCAAAAATATTTGGTGGAGGAGGAATGATGTCACTTTAAACCTGCTATTTAGCTCTAAAAACTGAAAAAGGCAGTGTAACCCCCTCATGCATAAATATACCACCTTAAGTTTATATTTCACTACTTTTTAAAAGTACTGGAGAATATGCCACAATATGTCTTGTTCTAGCAGCTGAAAAATTATGCTATGACTAAAATGACATCATTCTGCCTCCCACAGAATGTTTTGGCTCTGAGAGCTCAAGGAGCGATGAAATTAACATAAAATGTCACTGTCACACAGAGAGAAAGAAAAAATATTAACATCTTCTGTATTTCTCTTAGAGATCTGTGTAGGAGGTCACCTTATAGCATGTCACAAGCATTTGAGAATGAAACAGACCCTTTTGCTGAGGGTCAGTATAACAAGTATTGTTGAAATTTTCCAAATAAAGCTTACCATAAATCAAAACTGTCTGCAGGATTTCTGTTTCTTCCACTAGGATTTGCTCCAAAGGACTCTTTCATTTATCTGTATATTAAGATTTGCTAATTTGTGAATTGTTCCTAGTTTAGAAAGACTGGTGGAACTCCAAATCAAGATAATGAGCTTATTTCTCACAATTCTTTCTTATTATTATTTGTACAATTTAATCTCAGAGTTTTATAGAAAAATATGCTCGCGTTGTAGTAAGCTATTCTGTGCTCTAATAGCATGACATTCACTCCTAAAATGTTTAAAATCCAGATATCCAAAAGGGACATGGTGGGCTGGAAAGAAAGCCAGGCAGCAACCAGACGGGTGACAGAGTAAAGTTGCGAATTGAACAAAGCTTACCAAAAAAAGATTGAGGTCTCACCTCACAGTATTTAATCAGTGTGAAAAAGAAACGTTTCTGTGGATATCACAGTAGACTTGTGACTTAAGAGTCAATGCCCCTTTTCTTTTAAATTTTAACAGAATTTCCTATGAATAAAATTGATGTGCAAATTTTTATGCAAATCTTAAGGCTGTTTAACATCAAGTAAAGGGTAGTCTAGGTGTTGAGCAAACTTAGTAAGCAGGAAGGTTTAATGTGGAAATCAAAAGGTCTGTTTTGATCATGCTAATTTAAAGTGGCAGCTACATATTTGCGAGAGATCAGAAAGGTAGGTCACAGTGCTGGGTGTGGGTAGGTGTTTAGTCAACAGCTAGGACTGTGAGATCCTGACATAAGGACTGAGGTGCAGGGAGTACAGAACTGCTGATCAAGGGCAGTGTAGTAGGAGAAATATACTGAAAGAGGGAGACTAGAATGGCAGGAGGCATCTAAGAATTTTTCTGAAGGGATGGTGAGAAATAAGACAATACCCAGTGAAGGAAAGCAGCAATAGAAAAAAAAAATTAATATATTCTAAAACATCATAGGACTGTAATATTAAAACAGAAATTCTGTGCTGTATCCAGGAAGAAATCCTCACAATACATACGTCAATAGCCAGGGAATTCTTGATAATATGGTTCTTACTGTATTTTGCTTGTCTAGGTGACACTGGAAGAAAAAATATTAGCCACTGAGTTCAGTATAATATTGACTTGGTTTTGTTTACTTGAATTTTTTACCTGCTGTTAATAGAGAATCAGAGTAATTAACAAAATAAAGAATTAAATAAGTAAGACTTTTTATATTTAATTTACATTATTGATAAATATTGTAGGAAAACAGAAAACACAAACAGCAGATTTTTTTTTTAATAATCATCTCTAGATGATGCTAGAAATTTAAATTGCTAGAAAATATTGTGTTTTTCTTCTTTGGTCCAACTTAGTTCTTTCTTGATTTTACTCATTGGGGAATAAGATAAATATTTCCATTATAACTTCTAAGGTTTTTTCCCTTGATGCTGCTAATGTTAGCTATGCTTTTTTATGGAACTAAATAACTGTGAAACTATGGTGGTGTCCAAATCCATAAGATATGTACATTGTATTGCATATGTATAGAAAAGTTTCATTACTTAAGGTCTTCTGAAACTATGCAGAAAAGGCACTAGAAAAGGGAGAGAACCAGAGGTAAATTTAAAGTTCCCCCTCACCCCACCCCACACACAACCTCCAGCATATGAAGAAATTACAGGAAAGGTTAAAGGGTTTGCATAGGTCATCTGAGTGAGCAAATTCAATGGCATTAAAACAGTGTTTTAACCTTCCTAAAAGAATTTTCTTGGCAGCAATATCATGACTAATAATAAAGGATGAATAAAATATAGATAAAAGGTGTCACAGAGAAGAGCAGCATGATTTATTCAGGTATGCAAAATGTATAGGGAGTTTCAGACACTTGCTGAGGGTTAAGTACATGGTAAGAAAGCTGAAATATTGTGGGTGGAAGCCAGAGTTTAAGTATCAAGAATTTGATGGAAATCACAGTTACACTGAGAACTCTGTGACAAAACCAACGAAGAGATAACAAAGAGAGAATAGAGAGAAGCTAAGTTTTGCGAGAGGAAGTTGACCCAGCAACTGATTCTTAAAATTGCTCATAAAAAAGTCCTAATGTATTCTTCAATCCTTTAGTAATTGTGTTATTCTTTAGGAGCATAAGCAAGAGATGACTTGTGAACTGTGACTTCAGCTGAGAAAATAACCACCTTCCTTGCTGTTTATCTATCACAGCAGCTGAAGGATCAATGCAAGCCCAGGGCATTGAGAGGTAGCTGAAGAACATTCATCTCAACTTGATTCTGAAGGTCTTCTAAGCTGCAATAGCTTTTGGCATAGATAGAGAGGTATGATGGTAGCCCTATTATTCACAAATTATTATGCTAATATTCTAGAGTAGGTTAAAATTTTGCTGCTGAGTGTTCAGTTTAAAAGAAATATGGTGATAACCTCCAAGACATTAATTATGATGTTTGGCATTTACCAAATATTTAAAGCTGTGCTTTTACTGAAAAGAGCATCTGTTTGACACAATTAAGTTATTGGGAAGTCCTCATTGCCTGAAGATGATGGTGTTTAACTAAGAGGCAAGGAGCACCCTGTGCCCAGAAGAAGTTCCCTGTTTGAATTTCAGCTGTAATTATCATGTGACTGAATCATGCAGCAACAATACAGCCTGTCAGCTCACACCACAGGTAATCTCTCAGGAACAGACATTTTTATATTTCCTGTTTTACATTTAGAATGATGAAATATTTCCACTAGGAGAAAACTAGGAAGCAAATATGGACAATATATAGGCTTTCTGAGATCACTTACAGGGAGTATTTAATAAATTTTGGCTGTCACCAAATGAGGAAGATGGAGCACTCTCCAGAGCAATACACTTTAGTGAAACTTAGTCTTTGAAATGTCAGTTTCTCTGACACACAAGTGTAATGAATTTCCTGAAAACTGACAAAAAGCAGTAGGAAAGTGAAATCTTAGCTGTAGAAGAGGAAAATTTGTCTTTAAAAATTGGCCAACTCTTCATTTCCATATCCATTATTAACTTTCTCCAACATGATTCATATTCACAAATATGCATACATTATTAAGGCATGCACAGTTGGCCAGACCCTGAGTTCCTTCATGCAAATATTTCATTAATTTTTAATCAGCTAAAGAAGAGGGAATCTTTTTTTTGATTATGAGGGAGTAGAATCTGATCTTGTTTTATATAGTACTAACAGTAATATTCAGTATCTTGATCTAGTGAAGTTTTGTGTTGCATTTCAAATTGAAATGCTTTAAACTTTTGCAAACTCATTATCAGTCTGATATACAAAATAATAGAACTCAGACCAACATTATGAGACTGAGGGAGCTTAATCCTGTAAATTTAGAATGCCAATCAAGGACCAAGTTAGGCATTTCTTTGCAGCAAACAGCAAGTTTCAGTTAAGGAATTAAACCAAGTCTTTAAAGTCTGGGTCCACATTTACCTTTGAATATTGCAAATGAGGTAGATACTCAGCACACAGACTTACAATCTGTATTGTCAGCATTTGAGATAGGACTGTTCCATATAATCTTTATGCATAGGTGCTAGGTTTTATAATTGCAACTGCATTTAGACTGTAATGAATTTAAGCATTATTTAGATGTTTGTGTATTTTACATATTCTGTGATATGGACCTACATTCTAAGTGTTAATTACCCTCTTACATGGTTTGCCTCACAGACAGATTTGTCTTAGTATGCTATACTTGAAAGAACAGCATTAAGGAAGCCTTTCTTTTCAGTTCCTGATTGTGATTGCAAGCATATCAAATTTATTCCCTTGTAATCGAGATCATTTTCCAGAAGCTTTGAGAACTGTATATAGTAGTTTGTTAGAGAGCTCACAGAAACCCTATACTGACAGACCAAAAAGCCATTTGACTGTCACTTTATGTCATTAACAATTTCTAAACCCATTACAGATGGGATGGACTGATTAGGACTGAGGAGGGAGGATCTCTTTCCCAGCCAGAAATATCCCCTGAGACTTCTCCTGCATGTGAAGTTTCTAATGATTGATGGGAAAAAAATACAACTGCCTGGCCCATAGCTGCCACAGACTTTATTTAGGAAAAAAAGGTTATTAATATTTGGTTATCTGCTTGCACTGGATGTCTTTAGAAGATAAATATTACCTGGATATTTTTGTTTTAAAAACTAGTGAAGTAAAAAGCAAGCTCTACATTCTAATTGCTTAGTTCCTTACATTTCAATATTCACTTTTTATGGCTTCCCTGTCATTTGTATAAATGGTGCTAAAAGGCTAAACTGTTTATCTTCTGCCCCCCACACCTCCCTTCCATTCTGATGTTTTATTTCTGTAAATGAAAGCTACAGCTGGAATATTGTTTTACTACAAATCTCACACCAGCACTGTCGGTTGTGAGGTGACACCAGAGATTCTTATCTATAGTCAGGGTTGGAAATATTAAACATTCTCACATTGTGCAAAGTGTTGAGGATGAACATCAGTGCAGTGAGGTGCATCCAACACTCCTGTGTTTCCCACCTGATTCTTGGATCAGGATCCTTTAAAAGGCTAATATTTGCTTTAAGTAGAAATGAAAATACTCAAGCACTAACATGTACTGGAAATATAACTGAACTCTGTGTCCCCCTAAGTTCCTTTCTGAAGACAAAATTTAAGGGACAAGAAAGAATGAGAATTATTCAAATGAAAAGAAGGAAAATGTGTTATTCCTGCCAAAAGTATCTGCAGCACTTTTAGGAGAGGAGAATTTTCAGTTAATCCAAGTGATTAGTTTTCTTTGAGCTGACATAGCATTTTATCAACTTTAAAAATAACAAACTAAAAAGGGAAGCAAAATTACATTTCTGAATGGCTGATTTTATTGTTTTATCTAATTTTTGCGCTTATAAAAATTTTTACATTGAAAAGACTAAATTGATTCAAGATCAGCCTAACCACTTTATCAATACATTTGTGTTGTTTTTCATGCAACCATCAGCATGATGTGTACAAAGGAAGTGACAAGTAATGGTTGTGCTAGAGTTATATACATATAATGTATAAATTCAAGTTGGCTCACTGGTCTAATTTTACTGAGTAATGGTGTAAAACAATGCATGAATCAGATCTTACAAGGCAAAAGGTCCACACTAATGCAACTGTCATGGACACAGAAGTCTAACAAAACACCTACATGCTCTGCAAATGCCTGACAGATTAGATTATTTATTTCATTATATGCTAAAATAAGATGGTCCAGAAAGAGGCTAGAAGGGAAAAAGAGATATAGGAATCAGTCCAGAAATGCCATAGCTTTACATAAGATACTGCTAGGAAGTGGCTGCCTGAAAGAGAATAATGAAGACCAGGTAAGAGGAGACTGGTTGGGATGTGTAATTTTATTGCATGGTTTACAAGACCTGATAATGGAGTTACAGAGCTACCATACCATATCCCTCCTGTTACACATGTTCTAGCATTGGTACCTCACCTAATATATCCAAATAATGTATTCAAATTTGGATCGGCTGAGAACTGCTAGGAATACAAAGAAAATAAGCCTAATGCTATACCCACCCTGAGAAGTCTTCTATCAGAATTTTGAGATATTTTGATTGATGAGATACAGTTATATATATGTAAATATATGTAATGATTGAAGTTTTGAAGGCTGTGGCATTGGGGAAAGTAAAAACCTAATAAGTAACTAGTTTTGAGCAATTAAATTCAAACAGGATAGGACATTCACCAAATGGGAAAAATTTTCTTAATTGTAAATTGTATGAATATTCTAAGTCTATACAAAAATTATTAGTTCTAAGTTATACTGCAAAATAATTTTGAGGACAAACAAAACACAATTTAAAGTTCACATTCTCTGATTTCTAAGCTAGCCTTGTAAAAAGCCAATCATGTGTTAGTTTTGGGCATTTTTTTTTTTATGAATGTATCCATTGCTAGGGATACATAGCAAAAATGTTAAATTTTGAAGCATTGATCAGCCATGACCAAGTTTAATTCAGTGGAAGGAGCAGGCACTTAAAGCAACTGAAATTTAATTTGGCAGACAATAGAATTTGCATTCAACGTTTTTGGTGTAAATCTAAGCTTGGCAAATACAGATGCTTGTCCATGAAAAAATATTTTTCTCCTTTAGTGACTTCATCATCGCCTGAGCTTTACCATTCTGTACCACAAATCTCTTTGTGATTAATGTTCCTGGGTGGGTGGAAGGGTTCAATTTGTACTTCACACCAGCATCAATATTACTGTTTGAACATGCTTTTGTCAGCTTAATAGTATTGTTTAATAAATAGTTGGTGCCATAATACTACAATTGGTCCTGCTGAATTTGTCCATGTATACTGGGAATTCTTCAAGCATATTGAACAGCGAAGTACAGGAAAGCTGCAATAGTAGATAGATCTTCTCTAAACTTAGGAAAAGTAATGTCTAAAAAAATAATTTTTAAAATTACTATACAGTCAATTTCTGTCTTCTAATTTAACTTCAGAAGTATACTTTTCAAAGAGGTACTTATTGTATGTAGTCATTAATGTATATAGAAGAGCTATCAAAGACAACAAAAAGAATATATATGGTAAGTTAGTCTTTTGACATTGTCACAAATCCATCCATGCCTGTTGTTCTGTTACAAACATGTGAGAATGTTTCAAGAAAAATGGTTGAAACTTATAAATTAAAGGTTCCTCAATATTGCATCTGGCTTTAACATCTAATTAACATTTTAAAGGCTACAGTTTAATTTAAATGAATGGCAGGCCTTTGACTGCACAAGACAGCTCATGAACATGATTACAACAAAGTAATTTCCTTTTGTCAGATACAGACTTTCAGTAATAGTGTTCTCTTAGCTTAATAAAGTTAAGCACCACTTACAATCGGCACTTCATTTTGCTTCTTTCTATTATATAGAATGGTGGTTGTTCAGTTCTTATAGCAGCCATCTGCGTAGGTGTTCATTTGTACTCTCCTGCTGTGTGGGTACTCTGTCTAATTCCCAAGCTTCTAGCTTTATAATAGTTTCACAAAATGCTGTTTGAATTTTTATAAGCCAGTTTTCATTATCATTAGTTGAATGTTCCAAAGCTTTATACTGCCCAATATGGTTCTATTTTGACTCATGTTTGTATGCATTGATAATGTCTCTGTGCTGTAATTTTAGTGTTACAATATCCACTGGAAAAACTTGTTGTATAAGAAAGTTGAAAGTTATAATAAATTATAAGGCTGTAATTTATTCTATAATCTTCCTTTTCCCCTCCAAATTAAAAAAAAATTTACAGATATATTTCAAAATCATTATACAATTTTCATTTAAAAGTTTGAATCCTTTTCAAAGCAGTTGCAAAATTTGTGGACGTTAAAGATATCCTAATGGGTAATGCATAATCTAATAAATTGAAACACTCTGACACAGGCTTGTCACTGTCTAAGACCCCTTGTTGTTGTGAGTTCCTGTAGTTCAGCCTCAGACAAAAGAGAAGGATGTGACGGAATGGTATTCTGTCATTTTTTCTGTATTACTTTGCCCTCCTCTCTCAAGTGAATTCAGCCATTATTACCCATTTGCTTAGAGCCTGTTAGAGCACTCCACAATAGAAGGTCCCCCTTGTGTTCCTCAAACATGTCGTGTTCCCTTGCAGAGGCATATTTGGAAGAGCAATTAAGCATTGTTGCTTGTAGAAGAAAGCAAGACATCTAATAGTATTCTATACTTACACGAGGCCCTCCTTCTCAGGATCCCAGAACGTTTTAGAACTATTCATTAAATTTATAGCCTAACTGAAGCATGTACTTTCCACATGTATATTATAGCTATGGTGTGGATGATTAAACAGAGTCCTGCAAGGAAAAATCAAAGTTATATGTTACGTGAATTTTCTTTATAAAAAACACAAGTAAGTGGCAGAAATGGAGAGCAGTTATCATGGTTTTTGATATTTTTCTGTAGTTTAAAATTCAGGCATTTGGAAGAAGGAATCATATTTTGCCTTACTTATTCACTGTTGAGGGAAGAGTTGTTTTAAAATGTATTACTGTACAAAATGTACTATAGCCTTTTAAAACTTCTACTTGAAATACTTACAAAACAAAGAAAAATCAGAATTAAAACACTCTTTTCTTCTGTGGCTATAGATTAGGCATTTAATAATTTATTCCCACCCTATATTAATGGAATGATTAAAAAATAAGTCATGCCTAAACTAGGGAAAAAAATACCTCCAGAAGTATTCAGGAACTTTTCTTATTTTTAAGTTTTTGTCATTTAAATTATATATTAAATAATAATGAAAGTTTGAAACAAAAACACATCTAGCTTAATTTTTTAAATTAAAAAGAATTATAAAATAAGTTCCTAAGTACTTGCCAGAAATATTTTGAAGCAATAATCTAAATTCTTAAATGTCTTGTCATTTGACTATCATATCTCAGGCAAAAATTTCCTTATTTGCAGTGCAAAAAACTTGTACTTTCAGTAGATTCAAAATAACTCCCCAGAACTCAAGGTGGTATTACAAAGAGCATAGAAGAATTTCCTTTGTCAGATGGCAAGACTATATAAGGCTGCAAAATCTTTTGGAGCTAGAGTCTGAGCTTTCTTTATGAATGCCACAACTTCAGCTGAGGAATTATTTTATCAACCATTATGTACTGTGCATTTGAAAAAAGTAGTGGAATCAGAAGAAAAAAGTTGTCTGGATGAATCTGGATGGAAAAAAATACTTCTTCATCTCTGCTTACTAACTCATTCTGTGACCGTAGCATAAATTCCCTTGAACAGCATTTCCTAAATCCTTTAATGCTGCATATCAATTTCTGCTAGAGAATGGTGCCTAATTTTTTTCACATCTTCAGAACATTACAGTTGCTTTGCTTAAAATCCATGGTAGAAATTCCAATCCAATTAGGTCAAAGAGCGTTCTGTCACTGCAGTCAAAATTTCACTTTATGTTCTTTATTTAAATATCTGAACATCAGGGAATCTTCAACTTTGCCTCTGGCAATGGGCACTATGTAGTTTATTCTGAGGTAAGAGGTTCTGTTCAGACTGACTCTCCAGTGGCCTGTTTTTCATCAAGTGCAAACGATTGTAAGAATTTCTGTAAGTCAGTGTAAGATTTTTTCTGGATTCAGTACATGCTCAATAATATAAAAACCCTGCATGAGCCTGAGCCTAATTAATTCAACGATCTGCAAACTCCATGAATCTTATCATGGCAACAGCAACAGACGATGCTTCTGAAATTTACATCCTCTAGAGTGCACTTAATAGGATCAGAACAGTCACAGGGAAGAATACTCAGTTAAGGAATTTGTTTCTACTAGTAATTGATTTGAGTATGTTTCGTTCCATTTGCAGACAGTGTGGTCAGAAAAAGAGTGTTTTCTTACTGAGCTCTAGATTTGTCCTGAAATATGTACAAGACGATCATATAAATAAGAAGAGTCTTTAAGGAGGAGGAATTGTAGCTTTAATGCTGTTAAGGCTGGGGTTTTACACAAGAAATTTATGTAAATACCTTCAGGAAGAATGATGGCCCCTTTGAAAATGCATGTGGAACTATGTATTACAGAAATTCAAATGCCTTGAGATACAGTGAAAAACCCAAAGGTCTTTGTGAGCTATTTTATACTTCAACTGAATTTTTATTTTGGTCCTTCTAATTAATTCTTAAGGTTTAGTTCATAATGAGAATGCAAGATATGCTTTTTATTTATTTTTTCACTGTTATCTGAAAAGGACTAGGACTGCATCCAAATTTTAAAGTACCAATGAACCAAATATACTTTTTTGTCTTAGAATCAACTCAAAAAAAGTGCAGATGGCATCACCAATAAATGACTGTCATGGACCAAGATCTTTTCTATGCAAATGACTAATGCATCACTACAATTCTGTCAGAGCAACAGAAAGAGGCTGCCAAAAAAAATCATATCATAATCAGTGAGTGTTCCTGATTGTTCACTGTTTGTAGCACATATGGATCCTCTGAAATACAGAACACCTACCTAAAAGAAATACTCAAATCATTATGCATCATGAACTTTTGCATGTGTTTAGAATGTTTTAAGGAAACTATTTGGTCTACAATAAACAGACATATTTCCCCAGTGTCAATACAGCAATAGCTGTGTTAGAAAAAAGAAACAACAAAAACACACACACAAAAAAACCACACAAAAAACAAACACACAACACATTACAATCTATGCTTTAATTTACAAAGCAATAACCATGACACAGTTGGAAACTGAGCAGTCTCAAGCTTTTCTCATTGACTCCTTGAAATGTATCTATACTATGAAAAGTAGATACATAATAAACATATGGGGAACAGGAAGGCAGAAGGGTTTAATAATTACATCAATAAAACTTTTTATTGTATTGTATTTACTGTAGAACATAGCTGACTTCTAACAATCTGGTGTCCAGCATGAGAGATGGCCAGACACCAATGCCTTTAGGATAATCAAAAATATATCACTTTGCATAAAACAAGTGAAGTTAAATAGAAACTTACAAGATATCAAGAAACTACATGTAGAGCAAACCAACTCAAAGGGACATAAAGTCACAGAATCTTTGAAAGGTGATGAGAATGAAATAAGAGAAAATCTAGTTCTGTTGAAAACCACTGACAAATTTGGAAAAGGTTCAATGCAAAGATTGGATAAAATTAGATTATTCTCCTTTAAAATGGAAATACATGCTTAAATCAAATTTTTTATGAGGCCGTGTAGCACTGTGAGAAGAGCTTGACACTGTTCCTTTCAAACTGGCACAGTTGCAAAATAGGTGGATTTGAATGGAGAATGAGATCAGAGACTCTCTCTCAACATTAAAACTCTTTTGGAAAGATTATACTCCAGAAAACAATTTCAGGCAAAAAAGGCTTGCTTTTGCAATGTTACAGGTCTTAAGAGGGAAGTATCTACAGCTGGAAGAATTCACATACCTCAAAAGTTTAAATGAATTTACTGTACATTAGGTGTCCTCTTGTAACAAAGAGCTCTGCCCTCTTAATTGTGTTATAATTGGAATCATCTGAAGATTTCTGTCATTAAGCACTTTTTAGTCAGCCAGTCCTCTGAAGTGGAAGAGAATTTAAAGCTAGATTAGACTCCTGCATCATTTTGTCTGATGCAACCTACTGAACTAATAGCACACTCTTTAAAAAGTTATCCCTACTTTCTTCAAAGATTTGAAATTATAAAAAGGTTCTTTGCTCTTTGCTCCACTCATGTTGTCATGGTCAGTGTGTAGTTTATATCTTGTCTGAATATGTCTAGATTTTCATTTTTCTGAAATGAAATTTCATATACTGAGTCATGCTGAATTTTATTTTGTTAGAGTAAAATGTCACCTATTTTTTTTCAATTAATATATTTCTACTTGCTTAAAAAATCTCATTTTTAATCTGCTTTTACATAAACAAACCAGATACAGCAACTCACATCCTGATGGAGGATGCTTCTGTAGCTCTTCCTTTTCTGCTGCTTGAATTTTTGCCCTCCATAAACTTATAAAAAATGAATTCCTGCAAATTGTCTTCTACTCATGCTTTAACTATCTGCGTGTAATGAAATTGTCTTTGTATTCATCTCATCTGATGTTACTCAATATGACAGTATGTATCTGTTCCGAGCTGGTCAGGGTTCCCCTGACAGCTAAAGGATAAGGAAAAGAAATTTTACAATGTTATTCATACTATTTTAAGAAGGATGATTTACCATCTGGAATATTTGTATCTCTCTTAGATGTACAGGAACCCAGACTGCTGGTTAGAAATCTACCTTTCAGGCAGCTGCAGTAGGTGAAAAGATTCCCAAGTATATGGTAAGTTATTTCCAGTCCTTCACATGTGACTTGAATTGACAAATAAATCCTTTAGATACAAGATATGGGGAAAGACTAATTTTTGAGACTTCAGTTTTAACCACTTTGTAGGTCTGGCACCTAAATAATTCTACATACTACATCAATTTGTAGTTAGGAATCTGGGGCAAGTTACTCAAAAACACACACATGTTTTTGAAATTTGTGAGTCTATTTCTTCCAGGATATATGCAAAATAACTGTTCAAACCCTTCACAACATAGAATTATCTATCAATCTTTTCATAACTTAGTTTACCACCAGGAAAACAAAGTCATTTTCTTATTGTTTCTTCCATTTCTTGTAAAGCTGTATTCTTTCACTTAGTATATAATCTATTTTGAGCTATGGCTGTGTCTTCACTCTGTTTCTGTGGCACCTGAAGTTTGTGGTCTGTAGATAACACTACAATGCAAATAATTCCTTTCTATAGTCTTTGCCTTTTCTGACTTTGGCATTCACTTTTTTTACCTCATCTAGTGCAAAATAACTCTGGCCATGCCTTGCACTCAAACTGTTGCATTACCCCCCACCCCCCCCTTCACCAAATTTCATTGGTACACCTGCACTTGTGCATTGTTAATTTTACTCATCAATCAAAGAACTTCCTTGTAGAATATATTTTGGTCCTTATGGAAATGAGAAAAGCAAATTTTGCTTTGAGACCTAGCAACCAGGTTTAATTGTCAAAGTTCTCATGTAAGCCAGGGTGAGATCAGAGTGGATCTGTAAGCTTTCAGGGCATTGTGATAGACAAAAAAAAAAAAAAAGTAAACACAAAATATTTCTAGCATAACCAGTGCTGAATGCTTTAATTTCTTAAAAATTAATCTGGAAAGATTCCCAGATCATACATCTGTCATGCTAATTTACAGAGGCTGAAGTCTGAGAGAGAAGGACTGAAGAAAATGATTGTTTCTCTTTAGCAGTACCACCTCCCGCCCTGCTCCCCTTCTCCCCCTTTCCCCCCCACAGGTTTCCTGGTTACCTGGCAAGTTTAAGCATGAATACCTGTGTGCTAGATAGAATTTGCTGTATGCTGATAGGTGCTATCATCTGTCCACCTGTCCAGCATTTTTCTTATGCATTGTCTAACATCTCATGGGCTAATATTTGTAGTTAGAATCTGTGGTAAAGAAGGAACAGGAGGCAATATACTTAATCCAAACTACAACCTCGGTAATTTATTTGAATGTATCTTCTATAGTTTGGGGCTTTTTTTCTTTCATTTAAAATGCAGCTGTGGTACAGTAAATGACAAGACATCCTCAGTCATCTTGAAATCACCACGATTAAGTTCTGATTTTATTTTCACAGATTCTATGTCAAATATGATCTGTTCTTCTGGCTTCTTCTGTAGCAGAATCAGACCCGTAGTTTTAGATATATAAAGATCCTTCTTGTCCATAGAAGCTGCTGAAAAGTTTTTCCTTTCATCATTATTCAATCTGGTTTGTGACAATTTCGTGTAAAAAGACTTAGGCATTTTTCAGTTTGCAGATATTTTTGTTTTAAACATATATTTTTACTTATGAAAGAGGTGGTAGTTACTGAGACAGATGCAATAAATGTTATGATGCTACAAAACTATTTTAACTTCTACTACAGACTATACTAATGTTTCATCGTAACACCAAATTAATTACATTGCACTGATGGACATGTAAATCGGATTTTTGTGTTGTAGTATTGTCAGTTCATCAGTTACAAAAATAACAAAAATGAGGATGTGTGAGAAGTTTAGAGGTTCAATAGTCAATTCTTCTGATTTTAATCATTCATAATCCAGTTCTTAAGAAGGCTTAAACTACTAAGACCAATTTTTCTTTTTCTTCTTGTATTATTAAAATTTCTTATAATATTATGATAACACAAGTTGCAAAACTAATGTGAATCAAAGAGCTCTCATTTTAAAACAGTGAGTTGTGTTAGAGCTTTAGATTTGACCAATTTTCTGGGCTTTGTGGTATTATCTGGGTAATGTTAGAAGAGAAGGATATTTTTTTCAATTTAATTAAGTCACTTAGAAAACTACACTCTCTGTTTTTATCAGGCATCTTTGGACAAATCTGAAGACAAATCTAGTTCTGATGTCTCCGGCTCAAGAACTGCAGCTTTAAAGGGGACAAGTTGGCCTCTGTAGAATGATTTGATAAAACCAAATTATTTTCAAGTGTCTATGCTTCCTATATAAGCAATATGTATATATCTATAAATACATATATAAA
Organism: Chloebia gouldiae; assembly: GCA_003676055.1. Taxonomy (NCBI): domain Eukaryota; kingdom Metazoa; phylum Chordata; class Aves; order Passeriformes; family Passeridae; genus Chloebia; species Chloebia gouldiae. The sequence goes on along the minus strand of QUSF01000004.1, from coordinate 22,258,469 downwards.
CCCCACACACTGAGTGCTGCCAACAGTCACTATGAATGAAATGCAGTGAGAACAAGCAAAGAAAACTTGGTTACTGTCGTATGCTTAACCATTTTGTTACACTACCCCTTTTTTTTATTTTCACAGATGTACCATTTCCCTTTCATGATGAATTCCCTTTAGTCATGCACATTTAAAGAATATAAGAATCTAGACACTTAATTCAATAGCTGTATTCCTGAAATTCCAGTTAAATCTCATATAGTAAAGGAATTTGTATTTCAGAGATGCTGCAAATCTGGCCATGAACTTCCCTTGTACCTGCAGCTCCATTTTATAAATTTCAGCCTACACCACATTTAATAACAATGAGCTTGTTACTTATGCATGTGCTTTGAGAGATTTAAGCCTGGTACATGCTGGCATACTGGACTGGATTCACATAGATCTCAGGGTTGCTACCCTCTAACCAAGAGGTTGTAGACCTGACTACAGTGATGGAGTGACTGATCTTAGTTTCCCCCAATTTCTGGTCAATCCTTCTGTCTTGAAAAACTGATATCTTCATAAATGCAATTAAATGAGAGTTGACATCAGTGAGAGAATTCTCAATTGTATCAAAATATTCTGAGTAGTCATTAGATAGAGAGCCATGTTAGATGGCTTTTCAACATGGTCAACACTTTAACTTGCCTTTTATTTACTATGAATTTCTGTCTGTAGAATAAAACCATGCTGAAGGTTTGGGGATGTACTTTAGCAGTTCTAAATGTTGGGAAAATCCCAGCATTATTATTCAGCTAGAATTATAAACCACACAATCAAATAGAACCATTACAGTTTTAATGTTGCTTTGTGAGTATTTTAATAAAACATATGGCCACAGAAAAAAACTATACATGAATAAAAATACAAAAGACCCATGTTTTCATTACCAATAGAATGAATGAATGTATGTGTGCAATGTTCTGCTTTGTATGTAACTTTACTTGGCAACAGAGGTAATATTTATAGTAAAGTCTATCACCGCTTATTAATGTTATACTTTGGAGTATTTTGCTGCTTCAAAAAATGAGATGTTAAAATATGCTGAAACTTTCTAAAAGAAAACAAGAAAAATGATGCAAGAATTTATTAATTGTGTTTCACTGTTTAAAGGTTAAAGGACGATAAATCATTGAATGAAGCAATGTAAATATATTGATTTCATCTATCTTAATTGTCATAAGCCTTTATAAAGCCTTTAATGAAGCCTCATGGGAACAATTTCCTACTTTGTTTATTTAAAAATTGCTAAAAATAATTTCCAACCCATATTTTCTTCATAATTTATAAAAAAGCAGAGGAGTAAGCAATTCATTATTGATATACATATTTTTGTATTCCTGATTATGAAATATCCTTCTTATTAGGAAATTTCTGTTTGGTGTTTTAAAAAATGTTTAGAGACAAAATGTGTCTTGCTTTTAAATGTATAGTAGGAAAATATTTTTTACAAATATTATATATTAGCTTTCAAATGTTGAACCTACAATTTAGTTATTTCCTTGAAGTGAATACACTAAACAAGTAACTGTATAGACTAAAAATTTATTAAAATGAGAAGTTTTAAAACAGCTGAATATATTTTCTCATCATCAACCATGGAATTTAAATGTAGAAAAGTTTTACACAAGCAGTGAATTTCATAGGAAATTGTTAAGATTCAGATCTGAGAAGTCTATATAAAAGTTGAAGCAATTCTATTTCAAGAAGTATTTCTTCTAACTTTTTCATTAAAACATTAACAGTTTCTCTGACATTAGCTACACACAACGTATTATTTGTTTGTATTATTACTTTTAATAATAATATAGAGTATTAATATATAATACAAAGTATATAATAATAAAAAGTATTATTACTTTTTTATTACTCTAATGAGTATTTCTATTGGACAGCAACTGTCAAGTTTAGATATGCAAAATAAACAAGGTTGCAGAGGGGACCAAATCATTTAGTCCATCATTTTCACTTGAAGATTGATTTGTATTCTATATGGAACCCACCAATATTTTTTAGGGAATATCCAGCCATACAAATCATCAGGATTTTCTTTTTTTTTTTTTACAATCTTTCCAATGCTCTATTGGCCCCAAGGCCATTCAGGTCATTTGTAAAGATAAAAGTTTAGTTCTTGATGAAAGTGATGCAGGTTCTTGCTGCTGCAGAAGAGGCAACAAAAGCTAAAGAATGGTTAAGCCACTTTGGAGGACAGACTAGGGTATGAGAAAGATGCTACGTATGCTACAGAAAGAACTTAAATTTTAAAGTGTCATCTTTTTGTCCTGCCCTGGAAAATAGCAACCTATTACCATTACTGGAGAACTTAATATTATTTCTTCATGTTTTTCATATTAAATTGGCTAATTTTTCTTTCCTATTTGGTGAAAAACCACCATTGTAAATTCTAATTTTTATGTCAAAGTATGGTAGCAGCATGCATACCAATTGAAAAGATACCAAGATCCTACTCCTAAGATACACATTCTTTGTTTACAAGGACACTTGTATTAGGAACCCTATGAAGATGCAATTCTTTGAAAAATAAAATCTTATTACTCAATTTTGCTGATGAAGTGGAAGCTGGAATAAAAATCATCTTTTTTTCCCCTATGGCTACATGTTGCCTTTCAGCACTGACAGCTGGGAACAACACTAGAAACTTGTATTACAAAATAAGCAGAGTTGACTGACAACATAAGAACCTTTTAATTTTCCTTTCATTGACTCTATTGCTACTACCTTAATTAGTCTCCTAGAATGACTCTTGTACCAGTGCACCAAATATTTCTTTAATTTAGTAGATAATTGAAGACTTTAAAAACTCAAAAGAGGTTTTATATATTTCTTACTCCTTAATAAAAATATCTCTAAAGATCTGAATGAAATAGAAGTACACCTGAACTAATAACTAAAAATACATTTTAAATCTTCAAAGTGATTTTTCCCAAGCTAAAACTGCATCTTTTGGATGATAAGTTTTATTCTTTATAGATTTTTTCTAATTTATAATGTAACCAAAGTGTGGTATTGTAACTGGATTTGGTATTTGTTATTGCTAGATGTGAAGATGCACAATTTATTTGTGTAAATTAAGAAATAACCTGTCATATATTTGTTCAAGTTCTAAATATTTACACTATTTCTCTCAGAAATTTTAGTCTGGATGACAGTGAAGTTAATTTTGTACAGAAATTTGGAAATTGTTAAATGCAAAAATTAGGAACTTAAAATTTATTTCTTAAAAAATATTAGCTGTTTTGGATAAAAATAAAAGTATTCTGGAAAGCACAATTTCTTGTGTAAGCAAGTAGCATTCCAGTAAAAGAAAAGTAGGCAAAGTAGTAACAATTGTGTTCCCTGGCAGTCTTGCCTTGAGAACTTTCTGAATGTTTTATTTAACAAAATAATTATTTATGGCTAGTGAAATTAATTCATAGTGTTTTAAAAGCATTTTGTAATACATAGATCTTGGCCTTTCATAAATAATTTACTTGCCTCTCAGTTTCTCACCTTGAGTGATACCTATACAGTTTTTTGCCATCCTATGGTTTATCTTTTTTTTTAAACACTGGCAGCTAATTTATAGCTAATATAATAATCTTATTTAAATCTAAATTGGTTTTGCATTTGTAATCCTGGGCTGCAGATTCTGTGGCTGTGCAAAAGCAAAGTGCATAACAGTGTTGCAAAAGTTTTTTCTAACAGATCTGGTCCTACAAAGAGAGTTTGCATGCTTATATAGTCAGGTTATCAATTGTCTTTATATTATTTGAATGCTGTATAAAAATTAATTTATAGTCAAAATTTTTGCCCATATGCTGGGCTGCACCTTTCTCTGAAATACTGAATAGTCTCTTGATGTGTTTTAAACCATAATGACATCTAAGAAACCTGAGATATTGCAACTATTAATGGATTAAATGGATCATTTAAAAAAATTTAATGGTTCTTTTGTTTTGGTGAGAATGTTAAGCATAGAGAACATGTGACCAAATAGAATATCTCCTCTTTTCTTCTAAGCCCTTTTTGCCACGTGGTGAAACCATGTGCATTTATGCCTCAGCTCTTATTATATCCATACCAACTGTGCATTTGATAGGCTCTGATGATTCTCCAATAATGTTTACATAGGGTTGAAGATGGAAACTAATGAGAAATAGTAAAGTTTATAAACTTAAATGCAGTGCTTTGCTTTGCAGGTGAGTAGTGGATGCTATTCAACATTTGGTTTCAGTTCATTTTCTTTTGATCTATCTGGAGAACACCTAAATACTCTTCCTTTCATTCAAAAATTAGCAGTTGAATATCCTCAATCCCTATGAATCAGTGTTTAATGTTAAAAATTGTCATCATCAAACAAGACTTAACTAATACTTAGAAATTTCATTTCCAAACAAGTGTCCCTAGCTAGCCTAACAGCATCTCTGAGTGTTTTAGAGAATCAAATCTCTTTCCCATGAAGCAGAACCTTATGAGTTTACTGGTTTAGTGTTCTTTAATGGTTTTGTTTGATTGATTGCAGTTGTCCATTTATCTTCTGATTTATATTGCTATTTACACAGGTGTTTTTGCATTTCTAGTATCTCTGCAAAGGAGCTGAAGTGAATATTTAGGCAGGTACATGAAACCCACAGTAATTTTCCAAAGTAGATAGCATAGATCAATGGTATGTTCTCAAAGGAATTCCCATGTCCTTACAGTCCTGAATATCAGGACTTATCTCAGTGGAAACATGACCAAGCTACCATGTTTCTAACAATGACAATTACTTTCTCTGAGTCTCTCAGGTAGAATTTAAGCCTCACATGTAGGTCTAGACTCACCCTACCTAAAATGAGTTTACCTAATGTAGGTAGGTTAAAACCCAAACTAGTCGTAAAGGAAGAGAGAAGTACCTTTAAGTCTGTCCAGCTCACTGAAAACTGCATTACCACACCTGCAGGTGGTCGTTGCAACCTGCAGCCAGGCAAATTCAGGCTCAAGATAAAGCACCCATTTTAAACAATTAAATAACTACTGGAACAATTTTTTTGCTCAGGATAGATGTGGATTTTATGCAGTGCAGTGGATTATGTGACGCATATTCATAAACATGCTTGGATATTTCTATAAGATAGATTTATAGTTCAAATACAGTGATTCAGATAATTCAGCTAACATCTACATTAAAGCACATAGAAGAGGACCTGGTGGCCCCTTTCTGTTTTATATTTTCTTCTAAAAGAATCATTCTGACTTTATTTATCACTTTACAAAGTTTTTTTCACCTGGAAATATTCTTGAGGTGGTGTATTACTTAACTATCTCTAATGAAAAACTTTAGGTCTTGGTCCAGTCCCCAGGGAAGTCTACTAGAAACACTTGACAATTATTTTCCAATGACATCCATTTTTTGAACCTGTCAGCTGGCTGGTTTGTTAGTGTCTAACCAAAACTGGAGTCTCTTACATCTATACAATTACTGCTAACAATGAAACTTGAAATCTCATCAAAAAAATGAAATTACTTTTATCTGAAATGACATATTTTCTCAAAGCTACTGGAATTATTATACCTTAATTCTTTGACAACTGAATTTGCTATCAGCTTTTTCACAAGCTTTCTTTTATTAAAATGTTAGTGGTCTACAATAGTCTGGGTTGCTTCATTTCTCTTTCTTGCCATGATGTGTAATATACCTACACTTCCTGAATTTCCTTTCTGAGAAGAGTAAGTTTTAGTAAGAGGCTATGGGAAAGTAATTTGTATATGCTGATAAACAAACGCTATCCTTTGAAGTTTTTTCCTTGTATGAATTTCTGTATTACATGTGTATTGCACACCTGTACAGCAGATGTGCAATACTCCATTATTGCTTCATAAAAAAAAGTCAGCTCAAATTAGATATATTAGTTTAAATATTTTCTGTAGTTTTACTATTTTAATCAGCAACACCTTTTAATATGTTTGCATAGTAATGTTTGCAACATTACTATAATTTATTTTGTTACTAGTATTCATTTAATACTCATATTGAAGACAGCCATATTAGTTATAGAACCTTCTTGTGCACCTTTCACCTTCTGACTTCTTTTTTGAGTTTTGAATGTACAATTTACATTAATTGCATTTATTTCCATTTATTTTCCATTCCCTTTTTTATTCATATTTCATAAATCAACATTGATTTTTCAGCAAACCTAATAAATATTAGCTGAAGCTATTCTGATTCTTGAGTATGGAACCACATTTTTTTGGGATATTGCTTCCTAAACTTTTCCAATTTACTTTAATATATTTCTATCTTAACTTTTCCTTCACGTCAACCTCCCTCATAATTTATCCCTAGCTTTGTGGAATACATTTGAATACTTATATATGTTATTAATTGAGACAGTGGATGGTGCCTAATACAGAGTGGCATCATTAGAGATCCATTTCTGAGCCAACTAAGCCATTTTTGATTATAACTCTCCAGTCATGTGGACTCCATCAGCTCTTGGGAATCCAAATTTAACTAAAGTTAAAATCCACTTTAGTCTTACCCAGATTCAGAACATAACAATGCTTTAGGAACATGTTTGATAGAAAATAACTTACAATGATCTGCCAGAAAAAAGTTACAATCCTATCTAAAAGGCCTTAGTTCTTTTATGCATAATTTGGTGTGACATGATACATAAACTATAGAGCAGGCAAATCTTTAGCAAATGTCTCATCTGCAGTCTGTTTTTGAAAGTTGTGACAGAAATATTGTAACTGCTGTCCATGCAGTGTGCAAACAAAAAGGTGTGATGGCCATGGATTTTGCATATAAACTTTGCACTATCCTCTGATTGAAAATTTTAAACAGTCAATAATACTAACAGAATTCAGCAGAATAAAGCAGATCATCAATTTAGTTTAAAATTCAGTAGCAATAAGTATCTCACCTCTGTTTTTGGTTGATTAAGCTGAGTACACCTCTAACATGGCTTAGTATGCACACAATTGCTTTGAAATAAATTAGATTATATTACTCTATCTGTAACAACCATGGGGCTGATTTTTCATCACTTTAAATAGTTCACTGTTTAAGGATACAGTATTATAAAATGCAACAAATAAGAATGGTAAGCATTTTGTATTCACTCTGTATAGATATAATAACTCCACAAGCAGCAAGGCAGGAAATAATCAGACTTGTTTATTTTTACTAGACTTTTTACCTTCAAAAGAACTGAAACCAGGCTAGCTTCCCAACTGATCACAATTTTTGGCACAGTCATAGCATCATAAAATATTAAGGGGTTAGAAAAAAACTTAAATATCACCTAGTGCCAACCCTCCTGCCATGGTCAGGGGATATGAAGAGTTCAAATGTCTCGTTCAGTGCTGTACATCCCAGCAAGAGTGGGTTTGCAGCTCACATCCCTGAGAAGCATTGAAGTCAGGGAGATAATTTCTCAGCAGGACATTGTCTGATGGAAACTATTTGTTTAAAGGCAGCTAATAAGATTTTTATGTATATCTACAGGTTTTGATTTCCTGCAGTGAAATGTAAAAACAAATAAATAATGATCTCTGAGTCTTCTTCTGTATTTAATTGTAAGCTGAATTAAGAGAACTAGAGTAATGCAATTTGTTTTGTCAACATGGTGGCAAGACAACCCAAACCATCCAAGTGAAACATATTGGAACTAGATATCCTTATGAGTTTGGTATTAGTATTTAATTTCAAATTTCTGATAAGGAAATCATTCCATCACTTCAGTAACTAGAAATTTAAAAATCAAATTTTAATGCAAATGGAAAGAAAATGTTAGCTTTATTTTTAAGTCCAGTTATGTGTGATCTCAGAGTTTAATTATCTTCTCACCAGCAACAAGTAACTGTTGCCATTGACTACATACTGTTTCACAAAATTCCTTCTTGACAAGAGGAAACAAAACAAGAATAATAATTTTTAATCAATATAGCAAAGAGTCAGTATAATCTAGTTGGTACCCCATTGCTACTTCTTCTAAATTCCATTGTTAAGAGTATTGTGTATGAAGAGAAAAAATTTACAGTAATGTTTACTACATTTTCATAAGTTTTATCATAACCAAATATAACTGCAGCAATATATTTACTGTTCATACAGCATATTAGCTACAAACTATATACAGTGTATAAAGAGATGTACATTCGACAGAGTGTTTAATTAGAGAGAATGTTAAATTATATTTATATCATTATAAGAAAGACCTTGTCTTTATCAAATCATATGTATTATTTGAAAAGTATGTAGCAATCTAAAATGTAGAAACAACATATTGGACAAGATTAAAATAACTGTACACACTATAAGATGGAAAAATAAGAAAAATTATATTTCATTTTTTATTCAAATTGTAGCCTTGAAAATTGATAAGAAAAAATATTTATCCTTATTATTTATGAGCTAAGTTGTCTGATTCTATTTGGTTTTTTCCACATTAGATCGTTTGGGTTTCTTTTATCATTTCTCACCTAAACACTGTAAATTTAGAAAGTGCTAAATTAATATTCTTTATGTAGTGTTACACATGTCATAAGACAATATTATTTTACTATGTCAAAGATGTTTGCACCATTTGGAGCACATCTATCACCAAAACTCAATTAAACAGTGCCTTTCTATCTTCAGCTAAAACAAACTGTTTACTTATATTTGCTCAGTGTTTACTTCACAGGAGGTAGAAGACCCAAATACAATAGAAAAATAGATGTGTTGGGATATAGCTCAGGTCAAAAAATTTAACCCAAGGAAGAAGGTCTAATCTTTTGGTTGCAAGAGAAGACTCTTTTTCCTTTGCCAAGTAAAAGGCAGCATTACAATGTTATTCATACCTCACGTGGTGTCCTAACAATTCCTCTATTCAAGCTGAAAAGGCTATATTCCCTTTGTTGCAAAGTATTAAATTTGTCCCTTGAGATTAGTGTGTAGGCAGTTTTAAAGGATGAAACAGGATTAGATAAGGTTTCTTACCAAGAAAGAGTTCTGAAACTATGCTGCAAAAACCTCTTATGTTACATGTGCTGAAAAAAATCTTTTGTTTTTACACTTTGAATCAGAAGTCAAATTTTTTAAATTATTAGTTGACAAAATGTTTCTTTATGGATTTTATGAAAGGCAACTAAAGTATACACGTGGAGAAAATGACACTTGCTTTAATTGTATCTGATTTTTTTTGTATGAAATTTCCCTGCCATTTGTAATTTGAAATATATTCCAAAAACTTGATATAAAAATATGTAGTAATTCTACTTATTTTCTAAAATATGCAGTACATTTCTGCATTTCTTGCTGTGATATAGAGAAAAAAAAATATACTTTTATAACTTATGATCCAAGCCAAACAATTTTATTCTAAAAAGCTTCAAAACCCAAATGTCAAGGAGGGTGCTAAAAAAGTCAGTAGTTCAGCTGTGCTCCACTCACTTGTATATAATTAATACCATTGTGTACCACATGAAGACTTTCATGAATTTGATTACTGCATATTCAGTGAGTACCATTTAAACATTTCTCCTTCTCTTTAAAAATCTACTTTTGAGAAATGAAACCATTCCGAATCTGCATCAAAGGGATTATTAGCATATGTGTATTCAATAGGAGGACAGGTTAAAAGGTCTATATGTTGCTTTTACCTAATGAGTTGATAAGCAAAGGCCGTTGCTTTTCTTTATTGCTGAATTTTCCACAAGATGCATGGATTTTGACCCCATCTTTCCTCAAATCCCTGTTCTTGATTATCTTTTCTTCCAGGAAGACTAGACAAATTCCTTTGGTAGCCATCAATGTTCTTCATCTAGTTCTCAAAAAAAAAGCTGCTAAAGAATGATAAAATCCCACGCAGGATTGAAATGCATATCACTACACATGTAATAACATTGCTGGCTTATGACTGTCCCATGACTATAGAATCCTCATCCTCACTGTTTTTCCCACGGTGCAGTTTTTTTGCCATTCATATAGTGTCCTATATTCATCCTGAATATGATGTTTGAATTGAGAAAGGCTATGGAAAGAGTCTCAAGACTATTCTCAGTGTCAATGTAGAGTTCACAGGAGGAGCTGATGGCAAGATGCACAGCAATTCCTATTCCTTCTGTATCAAAACATCACTTACCTTCAGCCATGAACTGGAGTACGTAATTTCTGAATCACATGCCCAAATAATTTTTGAAATCTTTATGGATACATTTTCTCAAAAAAAATTGTTGGTACATATTTGAATCAAAGAGCTAGTCTGACACTGTGATATGGCTATTTAATCTGTTCCTTTTCCCTTTTAAAATTATAATTTAAAAAATAACTTTAGCAGATTGACAAAAATAGAACAACAACATCACCTGCAATTAGAAGATTTTTCTGCACCTACACAAGAGAAGATGGGGTATTGCAGCCAGCTAAGTCTGCTGTTAAAATATATTCTTCACAATATGTACCAAATAAAAGTTAAACCATAAATATTAATGAAGATTGGAGATGAAAAGATGTTCTGTTGCTTAGTGTTCCATGCATTCAACAAAATCAGCATAGTTTAAAAGAAATTAGATTACTTGCCCATTTTTCATCTAAGTTAGACACAGCAAGATGTGATTCTTCCCACACAAGGCTACTGGATCATAAAATGTACATTGTTAATATTAAGTTAAGTGGCATTAGGCTTGTAATTTTCAAGGCACAGATAGAAAAGGTATGCTGTTATAATTCATGGACCATTATTATAGATATATTACCTTAATGTAAGGCTCTGAAATGACTATCTTCATTTTCTGCAGCTGGAAGAAAGCTTAATTTCAGGAGAAAAGTTACCCAAGAATGCTTCCAAGTGTATAACCTGGAACTTTTCTCTGCCTATCACTGAGCATAACATCATTAAAAGGAACCAATGTATGCAAAAGTATTTTATGGCCATATGCCATGTGTAAGGGAGTGGCATCTTATTAAACTGGTATCATATATTTCAGCATTATGTTCTCTATGCCTTTCAGCTGACCACTGCAGGCAGATATAAGAAGGCTTCTGTGTGCTTTCTCATCTAGTTGGCAGGAATTGTGAGAGGAGTGGCGGCTGTAATGAAGACTCAGGCCCAAAGATCTGCATCTTTTGTAGTACAATGACCACTAGCAAATGTACCTCTGGCTCTGGCAGTGTTTGGATTTCAAGGTGAATCAGTTTCTCAGACTAGTTCTCTCTCTGTCCTTTGGGAGTTTTAATTATAGCCAAGGGAATATTTTTTAACGCTGCATCTCGGTTCTCCAAAAAGAGGCAAGAAATGGTGTGTTGATAGGAGAAAAATGCCCTAAATACACTCTTCTTCTCATTGCAAATGATCATAGAATAAAACAAAGTTAGTTGATATTCACGCTATAAATGTCTGTGCTACTGTCATACAGTGCAGTATGTGAACAAAATAATAGAAGATGATCTGTCAACAAGCTGCTCTCTTAAGTTGGTAATTATTTTGAATGACATCGTATCACATCTAAAATAAATTTAAACAGTATCAGCAAAGTACAACTAAAACAATATCACACAGCTAAGATGAACAGCAATATCTTTCATTTTAGTCAGTACTTTTTGTAATATTTAGTTATTGTTTGGAAGAAAACCACTACACCCAACAGTTTTTACATTAAATATAGGCAAATAGTTTAAATTAAACATATGATATTCCATCATCTTACACAGGAAGTCATATTTATATATTTAGGCATTTAATTTCTTGAATTACGGGACACAATGGAAGTAAAGATATTCCTATATTTTCAAGTTCTCTTTTGATTGGTAAGGGACAGTGGAGGCCCATCTGTTTTGCAGCAAAGAAAGCCCCAAACCATCTGTGTAGAACCACATGCCAGCTAAAACACAGAGATATGCACAGTTTTTTGTTATGAAAAATTTTGCAGTATTTTTTTCCTGTATTAGTGTGAATAAATTAGCAACAACTAAATTAAAGAAATCTTCTGAGAACATACTAACTTCCTAGAGCACACTGGAAAATTTATCCATTTAGAAGTCATGAAACATTCACCAGCAAAAATTGTTCTTGTGACTATTTATTAGTAAGACAGGTAGATTTTTGTGCATTTAAGAGAAGCATTTTTATGAGCATCATAATTGAAGTTAATTTACCTATAAGGTGTTCCTCAAAGAAAAACTTACATAATTGCAACCATGACTGTATATTGGCCTAATAATAGCACTTAAAAGCTTGAGCCCATGTTTCTTTACTAACTTATAAAAAAAAAAATACCAGAAGACGGTGAACTAACCCAATTTATCCATAATGATTACAGCTTTGCTAACCTGCATCATTTATCATTTAACTGTGTTTAAAAGAAAATCAGTGTGTGAGGGGTAATCCCTGAAATAAGCATCAAGTGAGTGTTGTGGTCAAGACCCTAACTTGCCCTCACAGAGGCACTGTGTTCTCTGTCCAACAGAGGTAGCGCTGTGAGCTCTGTTGACAGTTCATTAATGTTCAATATTTTCTTTACATTAGACCAATCTTAGCCAAGTGGACAGCAGTCATCCTGAGATCTTCTGAAATTCCATGAAATAACTGAAAAACCCAAGCAAAAAGCACAAATAAAAAGCTCTATGTAAGTTTTTGGTGTATTAGTGGTCACACACTAGCAAAACTACAGTCATTTCTCAGCTGTTTTCAGACCCCAAATAAAATACTTTTTAAATAGAAAAATAAAATCATGGTTTTGCTAAATGATTGGGCTGTTTTTATACAAATGTTCACTCACCAGTTCGGAACACATGGGAAATAAAAGATGGTCCCTGGATTTTATCCAGAACATCTTTCAGCTGAAGACAGTTGAGCTATTCTAGTCTAGAACACGCAATTTGATCAGCAGAAAGCCTTCACAAGTATGTTTTGGAGGAAGATGCATGACGTAAAGAGCAGGCATTTTCTAAGTTTAAAAGGCCATCACATCCTTTTGCTTGCATTCTTGATAACAAGCCAGACCTCAAAAGCTTTGTGCAAAGCTTCTAGATTTTGTTAAAACATTAAAACTCTCCTGTAGATTTAAACCTTCAAGACAGGACAAGAACAAAGGACAAGAACAAAGCCCAAGAGTTAATGTTTTCCATCTTTCTAGAAATCAAACTTTTTTTTTCTTAATTCTTTTTATGGACTGGCAAAGATCAGCTTTTGTCAAAGAAACTACTCATTTAGAAGCTATCTCAGGATTTAATTTAGAAGATGCATGATGGGAATAAGACTTTGTCCCTGCACACATGGTTTTCAGACCACTCCTATGAAAGCAAGGCAGCATTTCCAGTGATATAAAGTCTAATATTTATGGTTTTCATGGTTACTATATTAAAATCCTAGCTCACTTTAGGGGAAAAATCAAATATGATTGTCTTCATTTCTCCATGATGGAGAAATTTATGCTGTCAGAATGATGATGCCTGAATCTTGATTTTGGCACTGTTTGCTGTACTGTAGCAGTAGTTACACACCTAGTTAAATATTCATGATAATGGGGTATATATATTTATACTATATGCTGCAGAGAAGAGAAATGTTTACAAGTATAGAAAACTAGGATACAAAAAGTATTTTCTAATGGAGAATACTTTGATGTGGAATTTGTTCTCTTGTGTCTGGGGGTAACTTCCCATAAATATTTAGTCCAGATGACTTGCTTAGATACTTTAGTGGAGAATTTAATCCTTTAACAAAATCAAAAAGGTCCATCTTCTTCTAGGTCATAATATAGATTGTTTCTAACCACAATTCAATGATTACCAAAACTGTGGCCACATGTGCATTTGGGTAAAGCATAACGCTCATGTTTGATAGCTGGTATTCATTGCCATGCTTTATCAAAGGCTCCAGATTTAAAAAGATGATGCACCAATTGCCAAATGGTCTACTTGAAGATCATTTGACTTTTATGCAACTTTTATAGCAAATTATTTCTATGTTCACTGGCACAATGTTTTGATTTGTGCTGCAGTGGTATGCAGATTTTGTATTTCAATAAAAAAATGCACTTGTGTAGATTTAAATACTTTACTAGATGTTTTACTGAATTTTGCTGCTCCATTAATTTAGAAGTTAAAAGTTCAATTGTAATTTTATTTTGCTTCAAAATAAAGGTTGATTCAGACTGATAAAAGAAACAATCTTATTTTGTGCAACAGCAAATGTCAACAAAATAAATGAAGATCCTCAAACATCCGGTCTGCTAACATTGTTTTAAAATGCTTAAATTACAACAGAAAGATTATGATTGGGATTTAACACTTTTTTTTCTCCACTTGCCTACAAAAACTCGTCTCAGATTATATTAATTTTGCATTGAACATGCCCATCAATTTTTTAATATATTTATGCTGTAGTATTGCAAACACTGCCATGTATGAAATTCATTGTTTTTTATTATAAGAGGCATAGACTCTCAATATAGTTTTAGGCCTCAAGTAATCCTTTAGTATCAGTGTAAAGCAAAGGAAATATAAACACAAATAATGGTAGTTATGAACATACACTTAGGGCAAAAGCAGATCCAATGGCTCCTACATCCAGTGTCATGAATTTGCTGAGTCCCTGGACAGACACAAAGTCCATAACTTTTTGCAAACAGTGACTCTTGCTGTTCTACTCCAAGTGAATAGTCTGTGGATTAAAAGACAACCAAATGAATCTGAATATTTGCAGTTCTTCATAAGGATATATCAGGAAAGTGATTTCTTTCAACCAAGAGATACAGCATTATCTTAGTGATTAACACTTTTCATTATGCTATACAAGATAACTTTGTGATCCTATAATTATTTTTACATTCATTATTTTAGAGTGTGTAGAATTTTCCCCCCTCTTGCTAAATAATGAGTGACCTGTTTTGAACTATACAAGAGTTTTGAAAGGAGAAACTATTCACACATGAAGGAGTATAGAAAAGCTGTGATTTTCTGCTTGACTTAAAATCAGTTTATGATTCAGTTATAAGAAGGTTAATCAATCTGAACTAAAATGGAAAAGAATACACATAGAAATGCAAAAAGAGATCATTATTTTTTCAGAATAACATATTTATATGCCCACAAACTGATGAGATGTTTTCTGTTTATTCCTATCATGAAAACTCTATAAGCTTTATACTTACGATCTTTGGTTACCCATAACTGAGGAACACTGCTTTCAAATGAGACCTTGTTTTGCAGTATGGCAGTTCCTAAAACATTCTGACACAAAAACACATTAATTAAATAAAGAATCCACCTAGCTCTTGACAATGTTGCATTAAAAGCAAATTTATAAATATTTTAATGTATTAGCAATTAGCAGGCCTGTTATAAGAAATAATAAACTAAAGCAGACAAAATATTTCTCTTCTTAAAAGTAAATTTATTCCAAATTTCAGCTTTATTAGGGTTAGTTCTCCTGTATAAAGGGAATATAATTGGATTTATTTTTCAAGGGAGACTATAACATCACATCTCCAAAAAAAAAATATTTTCTCAAGAGTTCTTAAAGGTCTAATGAGATATTTACCTGTATTAGACTATACCCACATACCCACAATGTTTGTGCTTGTTAAAGCCTTTCAGTCATTCTAAGCTTAGGGAAATAGTGTCCAAATGTACCATATTTAGCTTCTATCTCAAATTCTCCCGAGCTGTCAATTTAGGTGTTAAAGAGACCATTTGTAAAGCTTGGCTGGGATTTGCCATTATTGACTGGAATGTGTGTTTATCATTACATTCAATGATGAAAGTGGAACATGTAGCATATGAATAAATGTCAGCAGATGTTTCTTTTAAATGGCCTGATTTCAACCTCCTGTTGTTTGTCTTGAATACAAATATTAAAAAAGAGAAAAAGGCAGAATTTTTTATGACATAAGTGCAAGGGTAGTTATATTAAAAAACAACAAAAATAATGATGGAAGTCAGAGAAGAACGAGGAAAGTATAATTAATAAGAATTATGTTGATGCTTTCATGCTACTATCTGGTTTGATATTATAAAAGACACAAGAACAGCAGTTCAGTGTGGGATATATCACTCCAAAATCACTCCATAAGTAGTAAGGAAAACTTGGAGTCTATTCTCAGAAGCATATTACATAAGGTTCAATAATTTAAAAGAAATTATAGAATTGTTGTAAAACTCCTTAAACTCAGAGCACCAAGAAAAGGAGGTGTCACAGAAAAGAGGTCTCTACACGCCTTATTCTTGTTTGCAAAAGCAAATATTCCCTTTAAAATAGTAATAATTTTTTAAGTGCTTGAAAGACTCTCACTGGTTCCAGTGCTAATACTACTACATGTGTAAACTTGAATGTGTAAACATTTCTGCAGTGTGTGGAAATGAAAATAATGGATTTATGTGGATCTCCTCTTTTTATAACTTTTTTTTCAGAATGATAAAATTATATATACTATGTAGTAGTATATAATAGTGTAAAAACCAATACACAACTGTCTGCTGCCAGGACCATATTCTACTACTTGACTTCACATGGTGGTGTCCCATTTTGTTCCATGGGACTACCCTGAATATAATAAATGTTCAGTGTGAGCAGTGAGTAAGATCTGGCAGGAATTAGTATGCAGCACTGTAAACTCAGCAGTATTCCAACTAAATCAATAAAGTGAACAGAGACAAAATTAAATCAGCCTTGTGTTTACATTCCAGTAAATTTTGTATCATCTAAATTATAAGGTATCAAGGTGTTGAATATCTGAAGCCCTCTGCCTTTACAAGAGCTGCAGGTGTTCAAAACCATTGTAAATCTCATTTTTAGTAAACAGGATAGCTTTGCAATGATTATATTCCATATTCAGATAGCACCATAAATCTGCAGGGAATTTAGGATAAAAGCTAACCTTTTTTTGATACTGTCTCAATATGTCCTGATTAAAGAAATAATTTCCTACCCTGAAGTCTAAAATAGTAAAAGTGTTTCTACTGTGTATATATATGATATATTTCTGTAAGACTGTATCTAATGACTGTAGTGTGTGAGTGTTTTGTAATTAAATACTGAGGACTATCTCCAGCTCCTGTCTAAAATTATATTATGTATTTATTAAGAGTTTCATGAAAACCACATGTAAATTTTGACTTTAGAAAGGCTGGAGTATCCCTTTTACTAGGCATTCTTCTCAGCTGACCATTCATACTGCGTATGTCCTAATCACAGGAAGTGCAAAAGATGTTTCCTAGACAAGATAATGACCTTTACAAATGTAATTTACAGAGAGCTACCTGTTCACAGATGCACAATATATACCTCTAGCAGTTTATATAGGCTGCATCTTGATTTTCAAGATCTTCTCAGTTCAAGGATATGCCCTTTATCTGTTTTTCTGGTAACAAAAAGAGAAAAATATATACTTTTATAACTTATGATCCCAGCCAAACAAAGGTCATTGGATATTGGTCAGTTTCTTATTGGATCTTGTGACAGTAATTTTCGCCAGCTTTTTCCTGGAACTAAGGAAAAATTATTCTCAATTTATTCCCTTTTGCTTTTGATAATTTAAAAATATGTTCAAAAATATATTCAATGTCACAGAAAGAAAATCAAGTTTACAAAAGAAATTCAATACAAAAAATAATAGTTTTTAAGCCTATGATTTTTAAAAAATAATCTCTAAATCAGTGAAATATTATTTTAATTGAATAAAGAATTTTGTACAGCTACCAAATATGAGTGAACTGCCCTACCCATACCTTAGTTTAGTGCAGTACATCCAAATAGCAATTGACTCAATACTTACTTAAGGAAAGTTATTTCTTCTCCTAAATCAGTGGCCGAGAAACTACAAGTTTGCAGAATTTATTCCACGTCACTATAATAAATTTATCCCTTTCCCAAATCAGCTGGTAGTTGAGAAAATATTTGTAGATAATTACAGAATATAGAGAAATACAGTACAGAGATACCTGAACAAATATAAATTATAATAACAAATATTAAGTGAAAATATAAATATATTCTATAATAGTTAAAAATATATAGACATATTGAATGAAAATATTGTCTAACTTCAAGCAGTAAGTGGAAAAGCAGAGGGAGAATTGCAATTTAATTATCCTGGTCTCCATTCTGGAATTTAATAAGCAGATCAATAATGTTATCTCTATAATTACATTCCAAGAATATCATGCTAGTTGTTTTTGCACTTCATACCCTGCAGCATTTCCTGTTAAGATGTTTTCAGAATGTTTACAGTCATTTCTGTTCTTAGGCCTGGATTCATCAAAACACTGAGCTTATACTTAGCATTATTTCCACAGCATGAGTAGTATATTTATGTCTATGTATAAATGTTTTCTGGAATAGAGTTGGTTATAAACATGCAAAATGATTTGATGAATTTAAAACAAAACCTAGAAACCCAATATATCTTAACAAAATATGTTGTTGCTTCTGGAGTATCCTCAAATTAAGATATCTTCATATGATTTAAAGTCATTATATAAAATATATTAATTAGGATATGTTATCTTTAAAAAAAATAGTAAATTAAATAATATTAAAATTATATTGATTGTAGACTTTTCAGGTTCATCCTTCAAAAATCTGTAGAGTGCTGACTTGCAACATTCAGAAAGCAAAGTAATCTAGGAGGGAGGCTGCATTTTCCCTATCTGCTTAGATCTTGGCACATTTGCTCTTCAATTGCTCCTCACCCTTCAGATAAGCTTGAAAACAAACTTCAACCTTTCAGCACTATGCACACTTCACACATTCTTTCACTTCAGCAGTTAACTCTTACATCCTTGAACAGAACCAAAACACACACAAAAACCATTCCGTGTTCTCACTCTTAAGGAAACAATAATTGTAGGTCAAGGTCACTTCAGAATTACTTAAATTTCTCTTTATTTTTTTTCTCCTGTAAGTTATTTCACTTCCTCTATTGCCACAGAGATTTTAGAAGTGTTTGTGTTCTTCCTCCCTGATTCCTCCAGTAGTATTTTAGACGGATAAATATAATTCTGAAGAATTTTGAGGTTTATTTCACAGAATATTAGAAGTGACAGGGTGTGTCTTGCGGAGCTTCAGAACCTGTGGGAGCAATTCCCTGATGTGACACGGTGTAAGAATATGCAGAATGAGGCATTGCCTTTATGGGAGACTTCTCTATTTTGCACTGATTAGGTACCCTAGTTTTTCTCGTAAGGAGTCACAAACCAACAAACCTTACTGGATGCTGGGTTGAGTATTAATTAAGATCTTGTTTTTTGACACAGCTCCAGGAAACATCCTTCCTCTGTTGCCCTGTCTCTGCCCTGATGAAAGAGAACAGACAGCCAAATATTACTCCCAATAAATCAGCTGATTTTTCCAATTCTTCTCACAGACTACTCCTAGATAGTGTTTAGGATCCTGATTCTTCATTTTTTGGTTCAACAAGAGTTTATCTGCATAACTGTGGAAATTGTACATAACACTTAAGTTTTATCCATAAGAATAGTTTGATTTATTACTTTTGGTAATTGTTCAAATCCTCTTGTATCTTGAACTTTTGCAATTTTTTCCCAAAGAGTAACCTTTTGTATTCTGAGTATGGACAATTGTTTCGTGTTGTTTAAAAGGTTTTGTTTGATAAATTGATTTTTCAGTAGTCAATATGCATATGGTTCTTCTTGCACTTGGCCTCTGTTTAAAATCATGTCAGCTTTAAATAGTTACAGTAGGGCTAATGCAAAAAGTCAAAAGTAAAACATGACAGGATTTGCTCATTTTCCTTGTCCATAAATATGATCTTGTGGCTAATATTACTTGCAGATGTAATGCCTGTGATTCTCCTGCTGAGTCTCCCAATCTGTCACAAAATAGCTCAAAGTTTCAAGGAATAAGCTAAAGCCCCCTTTACTCCTACAGGATGCCTGTTTTTTAAGGCTGAGAGATGATCTAGAATTAGAAAATATCCTATGAAAGTCTGGGGACAAAGAGTGAGTATTGGGTGATATTAAGAAATGAAGTTCCAAGTCTGTGGATAGACTCCCTAGACACTCACAGTATTACTAATGTCCTCTCCAAAGGCAAAGGAGCAGTGGATGACAACCCATTTCCAAGCAAAGTGTTCTAATCATTGTAAAATCACTAAAGAAGAGCCAAGTGGTATTTTTCTTCTTTCTAGATGCACTTTAAAAAATTGAGTCCTCTCAGAAGAAACCTCTGTATTTTGAGGTCACCTAAATAAGTGGAAACAGAGCACTTGCAGTGAAGTGACTACAGAGAGGTTTGGTTTGCTTTGTCTCTCATTTCTCATTCTGCTTAACATTCCTTATGGGCTCTCTCCAGGCAGCTCCATGACTGGTGAGTGGGAAGTACCAAGGACATGTTTATGTTTTAGTCATGGCAACACCCACAATGCTGCAATAAGCAAGCAGTCTGATTCTTATCCCTACATATGTGAAGTAAATGAAGTGAACCAAAGGAACAAAGTTCTAGCTGAAACAGAAAATATGGGTATAACTGTACAGTTTCTCTGGACAGTTCAGGCAGAACTACAGCTCTTTTTTTTTTTTTTTTTTTTTTGCAAGTCTGGTCTGACAAAGGCATTTTGGTGTGAATCAACATTCTTCTGTTCCCAAATACAAATAACTCTTTTCTTGTTCCAGGCTGAATATTTGTCAACCTTATTCTTTAACTGAATGCACATATATGTCATTAATGATAACTCTCAAAGTAAACATGTATTTTCAATACAGTACTTCTGTACAAGGAAAATATACACTAACTCTGCAGGAATTTTATGTTACTATGGACTTACAAATTTCTTTTTCTTCTTTTGATATGGATGATTTACCCCCCTTGGCAATGCATTCGTACTGAAGGAAGAATAGACACCTTAATCCTGCTTGGCAAGATTTCCCTTTAAAGCTTTACACCCAAAGAGGCATATGTAGTGTTTGTTGACCTTTTGCACTGGACCAATCAGTCCATTGAGGTCTAAAGTAAGACTTCCTTTTCTTGGCATGCAGCAAGGCAAAGTTTGATGATCAATAAAAGGCTTTGAAGTATAGCATATGAAGCCCCAAGTATAAAAGCTGTCTCAGTAGCCATGTCAGTAGCAAAGATTGCTACTGCATTTATTTCATTGTAGTGTAATTTCAAATAATTTGAATAAAACTGAATATTTAAAAAGTTCTCTTCTAGAGAAGGATTAAGGAATAAGTCTCTTAAGAGTTTCCATTAGACCTGGCTCTCTTAGTGTAGAATTCAGCAGTAAAACATCAGTAACTACAATAAGATCAGGATAAGACCCAATGCCAAGCTTGTGTGCCAAGCTTCAATATGAGAAAGAGCCCTCTTTTTTTACAGTCAATTTAGCTACTTAAAAATTCTTAGTAGGAAGATATTTTGAGTGCTTAAATGTTATTAATATTAATAAGGCTTGCCTATTTCTTTTAGTGTTGTTAATTAATAGAATAGAAATCTCAGAACTTTAGAATACAAAAAGAAAACTGTTAGCTTTTTTCTCAAATTCACTAGAATAAAAGTCCATTTACCTCTGTGTATGAATTCATATTTGAAACTTCAGCATGATATATTATATAAACTACAGAAATGGTTCCAAACAGTTACAGCCTTTATAAATTATAAGAGAGAACAAAGAAATATATTAATTTATATAGAAACAATCTAATAGTTCGCATTTATCCATGTACATTACAAAATTACATTAGTTACAATCAGTTATTTCAAATATTTAAAGAAATATATAATGGTTTACTACCATGCTAAACAACATAAGGCACTATTAGCCACAAATACAATCAACAAAACTAAAATCGTAAAGCTAAAAAGAAGAGTTGTGTACCCAGTTAAATACATAAATTATTTTACTTGGTGTAAGAAAGTCTTGCAACATGTATTTTAAGGATGCACGATCTTTTCTAAATGGACAGCTTGTAATATAAGTACCAGGACAAACCAGATGCAGTTTTTATTTTAATATGCAACATCTCCATGTGGAACAGGATTTGTATTAGCATGACATGGTTTTGTAACAGCAGTCTTTGCTTTTGTCTTTTTCCCATTTTGCCTTTTCCCCTTTTCCAGGTCTTTCTGCTATTGATGATGAGTTTACAATCTAAACCTTTGCTACTTTCAATGAAGTATTATTCTATGAATGCTTCTTTGTCTTTGATCATTTGGTTTATCTCTGTGAGCTAAAAGGAAACCCTAAAAATAACTTCAGATATTCTGCAGAAGTAAGGAACTGGACATAAAAGCAGAAGAGGCATCAAAAAAACTCAAGACTGTACAGAGCCCATGGTGTCACACTTATGACAATGGTGAGAAGATTTGGTCACGTCGTTAGAGCCTTGTGGTCCCTACCTTGCAAAGAGCTCTGAATGTACCATTCTAATCACAATACAGACTCTTCCCATGATCATGGATAAGAAAAATGATACCCAGATTTCCCATGAGTGTTTTTATTACATAAGGAGAGGTTAGAGTCTTTGGTTAGGTTTGTGACCCACGTATTAAGGAATAACATTGTCAGCTACCAATATTTTTTCCATAGAATGAAGTTAATGAGTTTCCACAAAACGAATACAGTGTATGGTAATCAGACTGTGGTACTGTCAGCCTGTGAATGTTCTGTTCCATGTCCTTTGTTCACATCACACTCTCTACCCACACTGTACCTTGGAAGTCCACCTGTCTGTAAAGGGAGGACTTTACTTGGATGACTTTACTTTAAAGGGGCTCTTTACTTTGATGCTCCTTGCACCAAGTCACAATCACAAAATAAGTGAATGGTCATAATTCATGAACATCCACACATACCTCTTGTGATATGCCATGTTCTAACAATTTAGACACTTAGTCAGTTAAAAGGAATGTCCATGTTAATGTAAACTTTGAAGAAAATCAGACTGGTTCATTAACTTGATTGTTTACTACACTAAGGCTCACACCTGTGAGCCCTTACCTACAAAATGGAATTGTCCTCTCTTATCTTCTTATCTATGGTTCTTATTTGATTATTTTATATTCTTTTATTTTATTTATTTTTTCCAAAGATCAGAACTTGTCATTCCTGCTGCTTCATTAGTTTTTCTCTTAGGAAACTATTTTTGCTATTTTTCATAGTCATTAGTTTTCATTATCCTTACTTTCTTAGAACCATTGGAAATGTACTGCTTGCCATTTTTCCTACTCCTTTGCTAGGTAAAAGCAATTGGCTGAGGATGATAATTAGACAATTGCAGCTGGGCTGTCTACATTTTAAAGTATATAGGATCCAGCACAATATGTAATACAAAATGCAATATTAAAGGGAATATTTCTGCTCAGGCCAAGATTGTATCAAAGGATGTGCTTTTTTGAGATTGTGCTGAATTGTTTCACACAATTGTTTCACAATATAAAGAAAAATGAATAGAAGTGAAGTTAAACACTGTCTTTCTTTGAACACATATAGAATAAAATTTTGTGATAGTGAGTAAATTGATATTTCCCTACAGAATTGTCATGTTTATGTCTATAAAGATATATTTCTCATGCAATAATACACTTTGAAAAATAATGAGGTCCTCTGATCATTTTCCTCCCTATTACTGGATAGCACTTCCAGCACTGTGCAAGCACAGTTGGCTACCCAGGGACCCTGATGCCAAGTTGCGGAGGATATTCTTGTAGCAGTGACAAATAGCTTGCTGGTGGGCTGTGCAGAGTGTTGTTCTGGCAGCAGTGAAGTTGTCTATGTGTCTGTCACTTGGTTAGGCTACAGAAAGTCTAGGTGGTTTGATTTTTTTTTTTTCTGCCTTTGGAGAACTTTGTTTTAAACTTGCATGTGTTTCTGGTGAATTAGTTCATTTGACAGCAAGGTTCTTAACAGACCCCTCACCAGTGTTACATGTGAGTACCTATATGATGAAAGAGAGAAAAAATCTTCACAGTGCCATACTTGTTTTCCATACAAACCTACATGCTGCCATTACAGCCACCCACATATCGTTTGACAACTCACTTATGCATCAAGCATCTTAATGAATCAAGACTGAGCAACACAGTGTCCTCATATAAAGCCATGTATTTCAAATGTTATTCTGATTGTATGCCTTTCCAGTGAAAAATTTGGGTAGATTGTGCGATCTGTAAACAAAAATTTGTGCGCGGGTTCTGTTTTGCTGCTCATAATTCTCCTATTGAAAGCATTCTATGTTATTGATTTAAATTTAAAAATACAATTACTAAAGTCAGCCAACTACCAAAAACCCAGTAACTCTTAGTAAATAAGTTAGCTTGTAGACATATATAGACAATCCCTACAGTGTTTTTTTACTGCCTAATAAAGTATATAATTTAAAGCTTTTTGATAATTTATGGGTAAAATGCAAAGTAGCTGACACTGTTGGCTAAAAAGTGAATACCCCTCCCATTGTACTTCTGAGTTTATAATTAAGTGTAAATGTAAAATTTAAACAAAAAACAAAACAACAAATATATTAGGTATTGTATTTAAAAACAGGAAACAAAGGCATCAATATTTGTATATTGATGGAGGAATAATTTACATCCTTTGGAAGGGTAACAAATCTACTATATAATAACTCTGCTGAATGATGTAAGCCTAGACTAAGTAAAAGGAAGTAAACATTCTTTTCATGAAAGTCAATATACAATGGCAGAGTTTTAAAAGGACCTAGCGGGCTTTTAATCTTATAAAGAAAAAAAAAGTTTATTTTTGTTCTTTCTGTGTATATAGATGCATTTGCTGATTTGATTATCCATATTGGTAGATCAGGTTAAATGTACTTTGAGAAAGACTCACATTCTTTAGTATGTCTCTGTACTGATCTTACACTCAAAAAAAAATTTTTTTTTTTAATTACAAATATAAAAAGGAAAAAAAAATCTGCTGCTGGTAATTAGAAAAATAATCAAAGACCTCCAAGTATAACTACTTGGAAGAGATGTTGAAAGGTATTTTAACATTGTAAATTAAGGGTACAGAGAGGAAATTTCAGCTAAAAGTGATGTTTGAATTAGTTTGTTTTCATTGTGTCCAGTGATAGTACTTAAGTCAGCCTCCTAGACTACATGGGTATTGCTAAACTAAACTCATCAAATTTGCAACTATAGCTTTGCCAGAAACATTTTGAAAAGAGCCGACAGCAGAGATTTTCTAGCTTTCATCACTTAGAAGCACAGAGTGAGGCTATTGATCTTAAAATTGCTGGGATTTTCGAAGGAGACTGCTTGTTTGTTCTGTGCTGTTGTCACTGAAGTGGTTAAAGCTTTGTTTGTTTGTTTTGGTTCTGAATGGCTCTTAATGGATTAAGCTTTCCAGCTTTCACCAAAGCTGAAACTGTTTATTAAAGTATCAAGATATAAACTAACCTCTGGGAATTTTAACTAACTATATAGGGCCGTGCAGCCCTAATGATCTATCCCTGTGGATACTTTTGAAGTCTTTGATGTGTTTGTTTTTTCAACTTATACTATACCGAATTAATTTAGTTGTTTTGGGGAAAACAAATCTATGTGAAGTTGGACATTATGTAAGTGCTCTCACTGCTTTTTCAAATCATAACCATGTGTATTGTAATGAAATATTTAGAGTGTTTTATTGGCACTAAATGTTTTATTATTTCAGATATTTACAAAAATTACGAAGAAAACCCCTCCATCATATTTAACCAATAGATGAGATATATTCTAATAAATGACTGGTCTGGACATGGCTAGAGATATGCTAGAATCTATAAGATTAATCTCAAATATATTACAGAATACATTAGGCTTGTAATTTCTACAATCAAATTTAACCAAGTTTTCAAGAGAAAGGTTTAAAATCCTATCTTAGAGTAACCCAGTAAACTACTGGACACAGAACTGGTAGAAAATATAATTTACAAATTGCCTGGGTATTGTAGACAAAGCAAAATCCTTTAATTTCCAAATTTGAGCAGATCCATATTTTTCTTGTGATACCAAGCACCATCTTCATATCAGTGTCAGAAACACATTACCTTCCTCTTCAGAAAGCGCTTCAAAGTCCTTAAGAAAAATAAAAGAAATATAAAAATTAGTGTTTTTCTTCAGGTGGAAATACTTAGCTGTATATTAATCCTTTAATTACTAATGTTCTAAAACAGAAATCAATAAATAATATTTACCAGTAACTGTAAGTGGCAGTTTTTGGATATATACATTTGTCTCACAAAAGCATTGGAGCTCTGGAGGAAAACCTCAAAAGTCCTCTTACTAACTAGTGTTACTTGAATTTAAAAAAAGAGTATGGAAGGCTGGCAGAAGCAAAAGTGCTTTTGAGTGAGACCATATCTGAAGAGTCATAGATTTAAAGTAAGGTTAGGAATGTTTTTATGATGTCTCTGTTACTTTGAAAAAACACAACTTGTTGGACAAGTAATTATCATTGTAATATTTCATATCCTAATGATATCCTAATGTTAGGAGACACTTCTTGATGTGCAATATACTGATGTTGCACAATTTTTTTTTTCTCGTATGGCAGTGTGGAAAGAAAAAATATTTACTCCTCAGCATTTTCACTCAGGTAACATTATAGGGATTATTGCTCCAAATTCTCAGTAAGAACTTTGGAAACATTAAAGGCAGATTTTCTTCATTTAGGTACTTTTTTTTTTTTTCTGATAGATAAGAAATATGAACAATATCAGGAAATGCCACTGTTTTTCTGTTTACTATGAAAAGGCCATTTACTACATGTACCCCTTTGTAACCACTTTTGGAAGAAAAGTCTGGAAGTGATGCAAACTTTATTATGTAATTTATGAAAAATGTATACACTGAAACATATATAAATAAGAGTCATGCAGTAATTAGTAAAAGAGCCTTCAACAGCTGACAACTCTAATAAACTTATATGCTATGTGAACCATCACACAAGGGCTTATATAACATTGAATGGGTTACATATTCATAAAAAGCACCAGGAATTGGAAGAAATCAGCTTTGACCTAAAGTTTTGTGTATGTTCTTCTTGAAACGATCTTAATCTAGTGAAAAAAATAGAAATACAGTTACAGAACTGGAGCTGGAATGGAACATCAGAGTATCAGAAAAATAGATTTCAATTACTTAATTCTTTTTCTATCATAGAAAGTTACTCTTTTTAAAGACTCTTTTGTGTCATTGTACTAAGAAAAAATACTAATCTATTATCTGAGAGTATAAAAAAAAGTTGTTTTATTCATTTTATTCCTTTAATCTATAGGAAATAATGGAAAATACTATGTTAACTCTATTAATGCCCGTGGGAATGTTTTGAGCACCTGTTCATGTTTAAATACCTTTCTGGGTTTTTTTGCCACAATTAGTGGCTACAGATTTTATCTCACTTACATTCAAAGTATTTTGCAAGAAGAGTTTATGAGATAGATAGATATATAAATGATTGATAGATAGATGATAGATAGATAGATAGATAGATAGATAGATAGATGATAGACAGATGGATGTATAATAAATCATGCATTATAAATGGACTTATGTATATTTCTCTTGTTTCACAGAATCAGAGAATGTTGTAGGTTGAAAGGGACCTTTGGACATTACCTTGTCCAACCCCTGGGCCAATACAGGGTCCCTGTGACCTCATTGCCCAGGCACATATCCTGATGGCTTTTGAATATCTTCAAGGATGAAAACTCTACAACTTCTGTGGTCAACCTTTATATGAATGCTTTAAGTTTTTTAAAAAGACATTTAATATATTGAGATTTCCCTTCATATGAATTTTCTAGAGGATTTCCTAGCAATTTACACAGTCAGAGTTTGTTACAGTGGTTCAATCACCTTTCACACTCTACCAGCTTATTTGAGTTATGACTGTGATGTAGACAGATTATAGCTTCCTTAGAAGCAAATAAAAATAAAAAAGTTTTTAAAGAGTATACTGTATGTGTAGCTTGACTGGTTCCTCTATAATGTGCATTCATACTTATATTTTTTCATCCAGGACACTTTTTCACAATCAGCTGAGAAAAGAAGCCATTTATCCTTCAGAGTCAACAGAAGCTACATGTCATTCCCTGGTAGGATGAATCCTTACAAACAGTTTGACATTCTGGGAAATACCATCAGTGTCAGCTGTTATGTTGCTAAGAGAACACAGGTGGAAGAAATGTGGATGCAAACAATGTTAAATTTCAGTTATCCTTTCAACTGCATTTAAAGTAAAAATTGAGTAAATATAATTTTTTTAGTACATAGAATATTACTGATAGTAATATGCCAAACTCACAGCTATGCTGTAGATAAGGTACCTACTTCTATTACTATCAAGCTGAAGTAATGCATTTATGTGATAGAAAATTTTCCAGGATATAGGATTGCATTCAATATTTAAAGTTTACTGCTGTCATTCTAACTCCTGGTCCCTCTCCTGTACATGGCAGATATATCACAGGGTGAGGAATTTCTAAGTGAAGTGCAGGTGCTCTACTTCATACACATATATTCAGTCAATTTGTTCAGATATACCTTTGTGCAAGATTATTTGTGCCTATTTTCAGATTTTAGCACTTGCACATGCTATGCTCATAAGTGTGGAAAGAGAGCAAAAAGAGCTTGAGAAACATGAGACCTTCTACATTGATTCAGAAGAAAATAATGAGCTCCTTCTCTGCACTTTTTTTCTGCTTTAAAAGGCCTCACTTTCTGGTAGAGAGCTGAGTCGAGAGCTTAGAATCCTCAACTCTACCAGCTCAGTTGTCTTCTGAACTTTCCCGCTGCATTAGTGCAACAGTGCAAAATAAACGTGGAGGAGTTCTTCAGCAAAATATCACATTATAACAGTCTTGATCCTGTGCCCTTCTGATCTATGTTATGTCCTGGTCTACAACTCCTTGGCATTAGTAGACACGATCTTCTGTTTAAAATTTCCACCGCAAAGTTACTTTAAATTCTTAATTATTTGGGATGAAGTTGAAATCAGCAGATGCAATGAATGAAAGTTAAGTAATAATATGCAGGAATTCAGATCACACCATATAATACAGAAATCTTCATTTGAAATATTCATGAAAAAAAGTCCTGGTTTTCAGCTTTTATATAAACGTGAAAGGTGAAAACCTATGCTTCTTGAAAACCAAGTAAACAATTTAATGACTGAGGCTAGGAGGGTGTTTGCTTTATTATGCATATGCCTGGTTTTCAGTTGAGTATTCAAGCTGCAAAATGTTGCATTCTTAGGTGCTGCATTGAGAGCTAAATTCTTCTTCCCTGTTTTCTCAATTTAACAGCATATTCAAATTTTTGGGAGACAAAAACCAAACAAACAAATCCAGGAATAGGCCTCTCTTGAAACAGACTTCCCAGACTAGTATATATGATGAGGGAGTTGGATTCTAATTTGGTAGGTAAGCAAAGAATCTTTTCTTCAAGGCTGTGTTATATATTACTGATATCCAGTCAAGATATTTGAGTTGTTTCTCCCCTAAAAAAGCTGTCAGTGTTCATGTAAGCTATATCCATGTTACCATTACAACATCTGTCATACTTGCTGGAAAAAATCCCCTTATACACTGCTAGACTTCTCTGTTTTATTTTGCCTTTCTATCTAATATATTGCAGTCAATCATGTAGCAGTTGCTTAGCTTATGAGTCTAAAAGTTGTCACAAGTTCTATTTGGTTTACTTTGCTTGCTTAGCATATTCAAGGATAGCGTTACTCTGGAAAATAAAGTGCATAACAATCTTGGTTATATGGCATTTAATTTTCTGAGATCAATATCCTGTTTCTTACTAGGGATACCAAACACCCCTAAAGACTTATTAGTTTCTTATATGATAGAATTACTGATTTATTTTGCTAATTGAATGTGTTTCCTGTTCTCATGAGATTTGGGACACACGTGAGAGAGAGAAGACTCAAAATGAGAAAACACATTTCATCAGTATATAGGTAGGAAGCCAGTGAATACTCCTTTCCCAATCACCATCACTTTCTTTTCATCATAGAATTTTAATTGCAGCAGGAAGAGAATACAGTGGAAGCTGTGCAAAGATACATTTTTTTAGTTCTGGTGATTGACAGCTATATGCAGGCAAGATCTCTTGTCCCCATCCAGGCCCTGGAGGGAACAGGGCATTCATTTTATCCAAGCCTATGATGTCAGTAGACCAGGCATTAGGTTCCCACTGAGGTCAGTGCAGAGTGACAGACTCCTTCAGATGCCACATCAGAAGACAGAAGTTAAACTCCTGTGCTGGGTGTTCACTAATATAATCACTTCCATTCAGCTCCCTAGTTGAAATGTGCCCAAGAAATGTAGGAAAAAAATGAGAAAAGTAAATAACATTCCCTAATACTGGTGTAATGGATAGTGTAAACCTTCTAAATGCAGTTAATCTAGCATCTCCTGGTAGCAGCTGTTAAATTATTACTAACTTTTCCCAT